>JAPMUY010004378.1:0-31667 GCA_026901105.3 Galaxias olidus
GAAGCACAGACCAAGAAACTGACATCAGAACAGAACAAGACATAACAGGTTGGAACAGCTTCAGATCCCAACTGGCATCCACACGAGAGGAGAGCTTGTGTAATCATATTTGATCATTTCATAACCAGAAATGGTTACTCTAAGAAAGTTACACAAAACCCACATTAAGGACACCAGGAGTACATCCTCCAAATAAATTGCTGACCCCTCAACAGAATTAAAGCAGAACACATATAGCTATGCATTAGGGAGGGAGAGCGAAAGAGAGAGAAAGAAACACAGGAGAGAGGCAGAGGAATAAAACGTTTTAAAAACAGTTCATAGATGTTGTTGAACAAGGTTGTCAGATGGAGTTAGTCTTCAATCAGTATGGCCTTAATGAATTAAGTTTACTTGGTTACACAGCATCACACACACACACACACACACACACACACACACACACACACACACCTCCACCAGTGTGTGTCGCAGGCACAACAGCACCCTGTGTTACAGCAGATGGCCACAGCCTCCCTCACTCACGTTGATGACGTCTTTCACTTACCATGAAATCCTGAGCAAACCCCTCCGGGCTACTTGCATGTATGCATGTCTGCGTGTGTGTGTGTGCGTGCGTGTGTGCGTGTTTCGCTTTGGGAGTGCACATTTTGTTTGTCAAAACGAAAATTAATGGTGCCTAGTCATTTCCTCACAGGCTCCGGGGCTAACAGAAACATTGGCTAGAAAGGGGCGGTACCTTCACATATTTGGCGTAAAGCTGCTCGTCCAATGGGAAGGTCTGGACGGTGCGCTCGTCTCGGGCGTGGAATGTACCCATCTTTACCCACTTGTTGGTAGGATACCTAGACACAGCGAGTGAGACGTCAGGGATGTGTGTGTGTGTGTGTGTAAGATGTGTGTGTGCAGGCCCATGCATGTGTGTATTGTGAGTATGTGTGTACCTGTCGCTGATGGAGACCAGGAAGTCTTTGGGTGTGGATGAAAAGAGCTCAAAGTTAGCGATGTCCAGCTGCTTCACCTGGATGGGCTCACAGAGCTCAATCACAAACCTAGTGTGGAACACACACACACACACACACACACACGTTTAACCCACATCAGTCACCCACCAAAACCGCAAAATAAATCCCCAGCCGTTTGTTTAACTGTGGCTTGTTTTATTCACCATTCTCCCTCTTTCTACGTGGCACTTTGTGGAAGCTAAGTTATGCCGTGGCGTTACAGACGACTCTGTGCGGTGTCAGTGCGGGGGAGGGTGACTAACCAGATCTTGTTGCTGCAGGGGTTGAGCATGTAGAGGTCCATGTTCTCCATGAGGATGGCTGACGTGCTCTGACACACACACACACACACACACACACACACACACACACACACACACACACACACACACACACACACACACACACACACACACACACACACACACACACACACACACACACACACACACACACACACACACACACACACACACACACACACACACACACACACACACACACACACACACACACACACACACACACACATTAAAGTCCCCAAATCTAGGACTCTCAAAACCACACCAAAGGTAATGATCTCATTAGGCCCACATCAGGTGCTGACCTGCGGGCTGTACAGAGAACTAGGAGGGTGAGTGACGGCGATGGCCACGGCCCCACGGCTGTTCACACAGTTGAAACTCATACGTGGTTATGCATGGTGGTGAAACATGGGGTATGCTGGTGTACCTTGGCCTCTGTGTTAGCAGAGAGGATCTTGGCACCACACTCCACAGAGGCGTAGTTGTTCTTGAAGTTCTTCTGGACCTTCTTCACTGGGTGGGGGCTGCCGTTGGTCGACGTATGCAGGGACTGGCCTACAGGAGGTAGGTACAATATCAGCATGTGAGTGTGTGTGTGTGTGTGTGTGGGTCTAGGAACAGGGTCTTTAGTAAAACGTGACAGTTCTTTCATGGCCTGATAAGATACATTGCCTATCATGCATGCCGGATCACAAAAAGCCAGGTGTGTGTGTGTGTGTGTGCGTGTGTGTGTGCATGTGTGTGCATGTGGGAGGGGCAATGTTCAAACATGTTTACACACGTACTAGCTGTACCTTAAATGCACAGAACTGATAAGTTGTTCTTTTAGGTGAAAGAAACCAGGTCAAATTTTACTTGTGAACACACACACACACACACACACACACACACACACACAAAGGGCATATGAGAGCATTGACAGAAAAAAGGCATGCGATGTGGCATTGTCAGGCAAACATATACTTTTGACAAAATCAAAGCTTAAGTTAACTATAAACTTAGCATGAACATAAAGGGTAAAGGTGTTTTCCTATGTTTGTGGCCTGCGAAACAACAAACTGATTGACACTACTCATGTGGGATGACTGCTGCTCTCCGAATATCTCCAAACGGCGTGCGTGCGTAACGACAGGCCAATTACAGACTGTATGAAAATGCACAATGGACCCGGGGGAGTCACGCAAAGCCCCTCCCTACACGCTCCGCTAACTAGCTACTGCAGCGGAGCGCAGGAGAGCCCTGGGGGGAAACAGGGACACAACACAGAGACAGAGAGCGAGGAAGGAAGGCGAGGGAGGGAGGAAGGGAGGGATGAAAGGCAGAGAGGGGCGGCCGCGTCTCCACAGCCTCGTTTGCCCGGGCGTCATCCCTTCTTCACGGTCACTGGACATCAGAGCGTGATATCAACGAGGCCCAATGGCAGGAGGGGGGAGGGGGGAGAGTGTTGGTGCCTTTGTGTGTGTGTGTGTGTGGTTCTCTCTTACTCTTCTCCTTCTCCACCTCCATGACTTGCTTCTTCCACTCGTCAAAGGTGGGGATGTCCTCTTTGCTGGGCACTGACGGGTCTGTCTCACGGGCGCCACCGGCGTCCGCCGCCTGAGAGACACACACACACACACACACACACACACACACACACACACACACACACACACACACACACACACACACACACACACACACACACACACACACACACACACACACACACACACACACACACACACAGACACACACAGACACACACGTTAAAATCCCAAAATCTAGGACTCTCAAAAACACACCAAAGGTAAAGATCTAATTGGCCACACATCACATGTTGACCATGATGGGCTGTACAGATAACTCGGTGTGAGAACAGTAACCTAACAGGGAGGCCATGCTGACATGGCAGACAGCGTTCCCAGCAGAAAGAGAGGCTGAGGCTGAGGTGAGGTAGGACCAGTGTGTGTGCGTGACAAAACCACTAGCCAGGGCGCTCCAGGGCCTTGTCCCCAGTCCCGTTGGAATGGGAATAACCCGGTGGATTACATAACCCCTGTTGTTTCAGGACCCCAACAGAATGTCCGACTTACCCACTCAGAAAGCCTCTTATGAAAACACACAAACATCAGACAGGACCGGACAGGACGCAGACTAGACGGCTTAGCTCAGAGAGAGAGAGAGAGAGAGCGAGAGCGAGAGAGAGAGAGAGAGAGAGAGAGGAAGAGGGAGCAAAGGGGAGATACAACACCAACTAACCCCTCACCCCTTTGGGTTTGACAATTCCTTTCCCAACAAACGACTCTTCCTTTCTCCATCCGTTTTGCTTGCCCTTTCCCCGGCCCCTCTCTCTCTCCCTCCGTCTTCTCAGAGGGAGGCTGAGCTGAGCTGGAGTCAGGGTGCGTGTCCACACACACACACACACACACACACACACACACACACACACACACACACACACACACACACGGTGAACCATTGATGAGGCCGTGCCATGCCAGGGCATGCTCTGCTCGGCTCGGCTCTGAGCTGGCCTCCGACACGCCACGCCCTGGATCCCCAGTTACACCCCCCCTCACTGCCAGTGACCAGCCGTCATACCCCACCGCACAATACATCACACACACACACTGCATCCACAGAGGTCTGGATGGAGCAGGGAAAGAACAGTCCAAATTGTGCAATGATCTGTGGGCCTTTTCGAACCACGACTCACTCAACCCAGCGTGCGTGCATGTGTGTGTGTGTGTGTGTGTGTGTGCGTGTGCTGCTGCTGTACCTGCTGTTCTGTGTGCCGGTAGGAGGTGTTGCCCCCCTGGTCCATCTCGGGCAGCCCATGGTCCTGGTCGTGGTACTGCTCTGGCTCCGCTGGGCCGGACGACGCCTGGACCTCTGGCTCTGGTTCCGACAGCGGGTTCTCGCCCAGACCCTCATCCGCGCTGCACGGGGCAAGAAGGGAGATTGAGGAGGGGAGGAGGGAGGGAGGGAGGGGAGTGTAGGGGGGGAGAAAGACACAGTGAGGGCCCTGGTAGGTACAATACACACATCCAACAAAACACAAGTAGCAACATATGAGGCTTGTACCATTTCATTCCTTTGACTCATCTGTAGTTAAGTGTCTGGTTGTTGACCGGCAACACGACACACAGAGAAAATGAAAAATAAACAAAAATAAATCAAAAGAAAAAAAACAAAGTGAAGAGAGGAGAGGGAGGAGAGCGAGGAGCCAGCGGACGTCGGGGCGGAGCTTAGCAGACAAGAGGAGCGGTGGTGTTACCCGAGTTACCTGTCCCTGCCTTCTGATTGGCTGCCGGGGCGGACTCGTGACTCACCTGGGGAGAGGGCTTTCACAGGTTGCCAGATTGGGGGGAATCAGGCCACACTGTGAGTCACAGAGCTCAGCAGAGACAGAGCTGCTGTCTACTGGGGGTTCCTCTAGGGGGGGGTCGGCACTGGCAACCAACACTGCACTGAGGGAAAGAAAGGACAAGCCGTTTACCACAGCTCCTGTGAGGGAGGGAGGGAGGGAGGGAGGGAGGGAGGGAGGGAGGGAGGGAGAGAAGATGGGAGGGATGAGAGTTGGACAGAGAGGGACGGGTGGGAAGAGAAGGGGGTGAGGGGGGGAGGAGGTTCGGGGGTGGTGGCCGGCTGGGACTCGGTAGAGGCGACGGTTGACGGGCGGCTGGACATCCATTGAGCGACACACGGGTCTTGTTCACGGGAAACGTATCAGAGTCTGTCCTCCAAAAAGACGATCCTAGTCTGACTGCCCACGATCCATTCATAAAGGAGGTCCACTCTCAGTGTCCCAGAGGGGGCCCATTTGTACATTATGATAAAAGCACACGACACGCTGGTGCTTGTCTATGAACGGTCCTTTGGGGTCTAGAGGGGGCTGACCAGGTCCATAGGCCCAAAGTTTGAATCAGTTCTGGGCTTTGTCATTGAGTCTCTGAAAGGCGCGATGATTTAAACAATAAACTAAAACGAACTGAAAAGCAATGTAAATTTGGAAATGAAGGAAATCAAAACAATTGACAAGTAAATACACAACATGGGGGGGGGGGGGGGGACGGACACACTCAAGTACTGTGTACACATTGTATGGCCTTTAAGGGACAGCATTAAGATGGCTCTAACCACAGGCCTAGGGTCAGTCACTACCTCCACCTTACTATTTATCAGTCTTAGATCAGGCTAAGTGCTTTGATCCTGGATCTGTAGTTAGAGCCATCCTCCAACCGTACTGGAGCCAGAGACCTGGAGGCCCTGGTCTGTGCAGTCCCATGATGGCTTACCTTAATGGGGCTGGGGGGACACTGTCTGAGGTAGGTGTGTGCGGGGGGTCTTCTGGCGTTGGAGCGAGGTCCGGGCTGGGCTCTGCAAGGGGGACGTCAGTAGGGGTCTCGACCGGGGAGGGGGTCTCTGTGGTGGCCTGGCTCTGGGCTGGAGCTGGGACTGGAACTGGGACTGGGACTGGGACTGGGACTGGGACTGGGACCGGGACCGGGACCGGGACCGGGACCGGGACCGGGACCGGGACCGGGACCGGGACCGGGACTGGGACTGGGACTGGAGCTGGAGCTGGGGCTGGAGCTGGGTCAGGGCTGGGGGAAGAGGCGACCGGGGCTGCATGGTCCTCAGGCTGGTCCTGGGTCTCCGGGTCCTGCTCAGGCTGGGAGTTGGACTCGGTAGCAGCATGCTCAGGGTCAGGCTTTGGGTCAGACAGGACCTCCAGCACAGGCTCCTCTGGACTCACGGTCTGGGGGGGAAAAAGTCCAAACTGATAGTTACAGAAAGCATGGCGCGTCAAGTTGCTTGTTTTGGTTCTTTGCTTCTTTCCCAGTGAGTGAGTGAGTGAGTGAGGGTGAGTGAGTGAGTGAGTGAGTGAGTGAGTGAGTGAGTGAGTGAGGGTGAGTGAGTGAGTGAGGGTGATTGAGTGAGTGAGTGAGGGTGAGTGAGTGAGTGAGTGAGTGAGTGAGGGTGAGTGAGTGGGAACCTCTTGGCTGTCGTCATGGTGGGCGCGGTGTGACAGAGGCTCCTCCAGTGTCGCTCTCTCCGTCTCCAGTCCCACGTCGTAGGAGGAGTGCGTCCTCCATTCCTCCTCCAGCTAGGGACAGGGACCAAGACCAAGCGTTAGGTTAACCGGACCACAAGAGGGCCCACAGCCGCACGGCCAGAGATTGGCCACTGTGTCACAGAGTGCAATGCCTTCCATACGTTTAGCCGCCCTGTTCACTAAATCTTAGGAGGTTATGGTTAGGAGGAGAAGGTAAAGGGTTACCTTCCAACACAATCAGAGCTTAAGGTATGCTGGCAGGTTACTTCAAAAAGCCCTGACAAAGAACACATGGAAAACCCCTAAAGCAGAAAAGGTGACACACTTGAAAACACACACACACACACACACACACACACACACACACACACACACACACACACACACACACACACACACACACACACACACACACACACACACACACACAAACTAATATTTGCATGTGGGGTTGAGAAACAGTCTTTTGTTGTGTTAGCTAAATGGAGGCAGGAGGAGGCCAAAGGGCCGTAGTGTTATAGGGGCCCATGACAGACTAACAGATCTGTTCAACAGGCCTGGCCTGCCTGAGGACTGCTGGAGGACACACACGGATTCTCCTTCTGACCTGGACACACTCACACCACACACACACACACACACACACACACACACACACACACACACTCTCTCTTTTTCTCTCTCTCTCTTTGCAGCAAACACACGTTTGCCCATTACCTCGTTTTATCGCTCTTCACGCAGACCACGCACGCACACGCACACGCACACTTCAGAGGACTACTTCCAGGTAGCTTAAACATGAGCCAGCATCAGCCCACCTAAGACACCCTGGCCAGCCCCACTTCTCTAAGCCCAGTGAGAGAGGCTGCTGAGGCATAGATTAGTCTCTCCCTCAGAGTCCTGACTCCGCACTCTCCCCAGACGTCTGGCCCCAGTGCCGACGTGCAGCTAGCCTGCAGAGTGGAACGGCGTGCCACAGGTAATTTAATTCCACATATTGTATGATCTCGTTATGCAAAAGGCAGAGCTCCCTGTTCCTCACTGGATCCATTGTAACACATACATCTTCAGTTATGCACAGTGCACACAGGTAAATCAGTCTGAGTACATCGTGTGAATAACATAAGCCTGTCCATCAAAGCTGTACAGGCCTCTGGTTCTACCAGAGAGCACTCCCACAGGCCACAGAGAGACACTGAACTGGGAAGGGGGCAGGGTGAACGAAACTCCTGGGAGAGTTCGGCTAAACCCTGACAGTGCCTCTAATTACCTTCATGGGAGGGACACCTCCGTACACAAACGCTCCAGGATAATTTCAGTTGAGATGATTCCAGAGGTCGTGTTACACACACACACACACACACACAGCAGCCTGGTACTAACCCTACACACTGACCCTAGGGTCGGGAGGGGAGGGGTCGTGCAGGAAACCTGTTTTCTCCTCAGTAACAGCTCCTTGGTAAGCTTAGTGAGAGATTGGAGGGCTTATGTAACACCGTAGCCCCTCCCCTGGGTCCAGTGGCAATAATGACCCAACACACAGAAACACAGACACACACAGACACACACATTTCCTGCTTGTTCACACATTCTCTAAGGCCGGCTCCCTGTCTCTGCCTTCTCCTATTTCGTAACAGAGGTTATGCTTCAGCAGCCCCTCCTCCTCCTCCCCCTCCTCTCCATTCTGCTGGCTCATACATCAAGCAGCACTTACCGGGTGCTGACTAGGAGAGTTAACGTTTCACTGGTAAGACGTTACACTGGGAATCAGGCTGGGTGATTGGTAGGTCTGGAGAGAAAACACACACACAGACAGACACACACATACACACACACACACACACACCTTGTGCTGAGTGGAGTCCTGCTCCTGTTCATAGTGTTGTCCGTATGGCTGTCTGTCCCCAGCAGACAGAACTGGATCAGAGGCGCTCTGCTCAGAACAATACACGTGACGACCGGGGTACCTGCAACACACACACACACACACAACGGGTCAGGCTAGACACCCAAAACATTACTGTTAAGAGTAGTACATGAAAACGTGTCCTCATGGGTTTGAAACCCTTCAGTCCAGACGTACAGAGGATGCAGTCTGAACGTTGTAGCGTGTCGTTAATACGGCTCGGCCAGAACTGGGTCATCAGCCAAGGCCCGCTGACATCATATCCTCCAGCCTGAAGGAGTGCTCCTCACACACACACTCAATGGGCACAGGCAGCTCTCTAAGCATGTGGGTGAGACCGTGTGGGAGATAGTGTGTGTGTGTGTGTGTGTGTGTGTGTGTGTGTGTGTGTGTGTGTGGTTGGATTTGCGCACGGGGGAGTGAGGTTATGCAATAAACACAGACAGATGGAATAAAAGCGTTACAACAGTGATAAAGTAAAAGTGAGGCCCCAGTGCTCGTGCAACCTTCATCTAAGGCCCTCCCAGTCTGCTCACTCTCTCTCTCAGACAGGGGAGGACTCTGCTGTGTCTCCCAGTCCTCCGCCAACCTTCATCCCTTCATCCAAGGCCCTCCCAGTCTGCTCACTCTCTCTCAGACAGGGGAGGACTCTGCTGTGTCTCCCAGTCCTCCGCCAACCTTCATCCCTTCATCCAAGGCCCTCCCAGTCTGCTCACTCTCTCTCTCAGACAGGGGAGGACTCTGCTGTGTCTCCCAGTCCTCCACCGACCTTCATCCCTTCATCCAAGGCCCTCCCAGTCTGCTCACTCTCTCTCTCAGACAGGGGAGGACTCTGCTGTGTCTCCCAGTCATCCACCGACCTTCATCCCTTCATCAAAGGCCCTCCCTGTCCACTCTCTCAGAGACAGAGAACTATGCTGTGTCTCCCAGTCCTCCGCCAGCCTTCATCCAAGGCCCTCTCCCATTCTCTGGCAGCCTTCCCCTCAACTCCACTGAAACTTGGCCAGACTGAGCTCACTGCTGTAACCTGCTTAGCCCATTGGTTCACCTCTGTTGTTGTAACGCGTGCGTGCGTGCGTGCGCGCACACTATGGCCCCTGTTTCTGAGCTCAAAGGAATTTCAGCTTTCAGCACGTCTCAATCCCTAGACCTGCCGCCGACTTAGACACTTGCACAAAGTCCAAGCTTTTCCCCCTAGGTTCTCCTGATGTTGGCACGGCGTCAAAGCCAGCTGCTGCCCACCTGCAGCTCCTCTCAGCCCAGAGCCGGGCCCCCAGGTGGAGGGGGGGGGGGGGGGGGGGGGGGGGGGAACCGAGAGTTAGACACACACACAAAGAGGCTACAGTACAGCCTCCACACTGAGCCACGTGTGTCACTCAACAAGCTACACCATACAAAGAGATGATACACTAGGCCAGAGAGAGAGAGACAGGCACACAACCTGAGAGAGAGAGAGAGAGAGAGAGACAGGCACAAAACCTGAGAGAGAGAGAGAAACAGGTACACAACCTGAGAGAGAGAGAGAGAGAGACAGGCACACAACCTGAGAGAGAGAGACAGGCACACAACCTGAGAGAGAGAGCGAGACAGGCACACAACCTGAGAGAGAGAGATAGAGACAGGCACACAACCAGAGAGAGAGAGAGATACAGGCACACAACCAGAGAGAGAGAGAGAGACAGGCACACAACCTGAGAAAGAGAGCAAGAGAGAAAACGAGCGAGAGAGAAAGAGATTTCTAGAAAAGGAGCTGCTTTCTGGAGAGTTTGTCTTATCAGGGGCTGAAGGCCGTGGTGATGTGGTGGGAATGTAGGGAGGGTCCTAACAGTAAAAGGGGCGTGTCTGTGTGTGTGTGTGTGTGTGTGTGTGTGTGTGTGGAAGCTCCTGAAAGCACAAAAGAGGGATATGCGGGCACGGCATAACAGACTCGAGGTTTGTGTCAGCTTATCTGAGCTGACCAAATATTATTCGATAAGTATGGCTCCAGATTAACAAAATGGGGAAAACAGCCTGATTTAATGGCAGGCGCCAAGGCTCTTTACCAGAGAGGAGGCCAGCCACGATGACCACAACACATGACACGGCCACTGCAGTTTCGCTTTTTTGTATGGCTTCAAAGGTTGTCCTTAATAATTCCACATGGTCCTCTCAGAGAGAGCCCCAGCGTGTGGTGCGCTGCAGGCCAATACAGACCCACGCTGAAAGGCAGGAGAGGTACCGGACAACAGCTGGCTCCAGGGACGGTCACCTCTCACACCCGCCCTGTAATCCGAGCGCTTCTCCTTGACCGGCGGGATATCCATGGCAGGCCGGAGGGGGACAGGCGTGTTAGCACCCTGTCAGAGGGGCTGCGCTGAGCAGGGGAGGGCACGCACGCACGCACGCACGCACGCACGCGGCCATATGTGCTAGTCAGCTGTCAGTCAGTCGCTTCACAGTAAAGTCCCCCATGTCTACCATCTGTTCTGTGTCAATTAAGAGAATATCGAGAGACTCTTTGACAAGACACAGGATGACAGGGAATCAAAAGCCAACGTGTCCGTCTCGTCAAACAATGAGGTCCATTGATTGACGGTGACAGGAGGGGGGGGCACCAACATTTTTTTGGGGGGGGGGGGGGGTGACCGACTTTGGCTCCACCCCCCCCTGGGCAGTGGCCATCCATCCCAGAGTGCTGTTCACCTAGTCAAGGTTGTCACCAGGCTGGGCCGGTCTAATATTGGCCCTCCAATCCCACCTGTCCCACCTGTCCCATGAAGGGCCTAGGGCCTATACATCAAACCCATGGGCCCTCCATAAGGGACTCTGCCCAGGGGAAACCTGAGAGGCAGCTTCAGAGAAACAAACATGGAGCCGGAGGCCAACGCAGCCCCCCCCAAGGGGCTAATCTTAGAGCCATAGCTTGAAACTATGCAGCGTTTCAAATGTCACGTATGTGAGGCAGAATGGGGTTATGTCCACCTAGGGGGTCGGACCAATTGGGGTGGATGGGAAAGGGGGCGTGTAATCCGAGGCCTATGAACCATGAGGGCGGGACGTCCGGCCCCCTGCTGAGCTTAGCTTCCCAGAAGGTACCTCGAGGCAGGGCGGGGCAGGCCTGGATATAGACCTGGCGAGGCCGGAGAGACACACCTGTCTGTTTCCCTTGGCTCCCTGGTCTGGCTCTGTCTCAGCTCTCCGTGACTCAACAAATCTGAAGAGGGCCAGCACAAGCCCTCGACCCCCCCCCCCCCCCTATCAGGGGAATAACTGCGATGTAATTACTGACAGGCTGATGTCACCGTGGCAACGGTTATAAGACACGTAGAGGAAATCAAACTCCTGTCGCCGACCTTCACAACCTCCCTGACCCCGACCCTCCCTAACCCTCTGTGAGGGGTCAGAGCGGCTCACGCCGCGGCAATCCTCTCCCTCGTTACCAGCAGCAGCAATTATCAAACGGTTTAATTGGCTCAGCCTGACATTTACATAACCAGAGGCTCGCAGACAATGGCCGAACAGAAGCAGGTCAGGAAAATGGAAGCGGCTTCTAAGTCAACGTGGCGGAAGAGGAGAGCGGAGCGAGGAGCGAGGCCAGGCGGCTACAGCAAGACCACAGGCTGTTTCTTATGAAAAACAGAGACTGTTCCTGAACCGGTCCCATCATGGCTTTACACGCTGCCAAAACAACGATGAGTGCCCACACAGCCTGGCTCCAGTCCTGTCTGTGCTAGCCAGTGCAGCACAGCTTGTTAAAGGAGCAGGTGAAATTCACTGAACCCTCCACGAAACAAAAAGGGTTTTCATGAAGATGAAGGTGCCCTGATCGAGCAGAGCTACACCTCAAAATC
This sequence comes from Galaxias olidus, assembly GCA_026901105.3. Lineage (NCBI taxonomy): Eukaryota > Metazoa > Chordata > Actinopteri > Galaxiiformes > Galaxiidae > Galaxias > Galaxias olidus. The sequence goes on from JAPMUY010004378.1 coordinate 12,087, forward strand.
ATTCACAGAGACGTGTGAGGTGAAACTAAAGAACAAGAGGCAACGTGACCCGCCAGGCTTTAAAATGTGACAAACAGCGCAGGCTGGAGCCACACAAAGCAGCGTTTGTCGTGAACGTAGCCCCCCTCCGCTTCATCTCCATGGGATCAAAAGAAAGAGAGCGGAGCTGTAGACAATCCCCTGAAGAAGGTCCTTACAGGAAGAGAGGGAACGCGAGCAAAGAAAAGTAAGATCAGCTGGAGGGAGCAGCGATGGAGGGGGGAGGGGGGGTGGTGACCTACTTCTCTGCGTTATGCAACATGCTGACGAATAGAAAGGTAGAGGAATGTAACAGAGAGAAAGAGTGGGAGACTGAGGGAGGAAGAGATGAGAGACTCTGTGGAGACGGAAGAAAACGGATGAGAGGTTGTTGAGCTGCTGCTTATTGAGGGAAGAGCCTCGGGCAGAACTCATGACTAAGCACTTCCTCTCCTCCCCCTCTTCTCTATCTTCGTCTCCTCCTCCGTCCATCTCTGTGGGAGATCGCTTCCTGCTCTATTTCAGGGCTGTGTTGCAGGAGGTCTCCCCAAGTGGCAGATACAGATACGACAGCTTATAGGGGAGGGAGAGAGAGAGAGAGAGAGAGAGAGAGAGAGAACGCGCACGCACGCCCCTCCGTTTGTCCAGACAAATCCCGTGTTCTTTCCTGTTGATTCGGGGGGGCCGGAGGGAACCAGACAGGAGCTGCTGGAGCGGGCCGCGTTCTGCTGTGGCATCAGGACCGGGGCTGAACACACAGGGGGAGTACCACTGACAACACCACCTAATCCTCCACTGTCCACACAGTGACACCATTATAGGATTCATGTCCGCCCTCGTCTGACCAAGGGTTCACTACAGAGATATTGGTCAGTGGGAAAAAGAAGTGGAATGTCAGCAGCTGCCATGGTGACACACTGCGTTGTGTGTGAGTGAGGTAGAGAGGGGGGTCGCTGTTGTACTTGAGGTCAGTGTTGCTTTGTGAATAGTAACAGGGTCCATTCCAGGCTCATATCTCTGGCCCTTGTTTTAACTCACGCACGTTTCCCCCTCTATTTGACTCCTTTTACAGCTGGGCCATCTCATGAGCCTGCTACAACATAGCACATGAACTCCACTCTAAACAGCCGACAGTAAAAACAGACACAGAGGCAAGGTATTCTTTTGATATAAAGATAGGGAATGTCAGTCTCTGGTTCAGTGCGCTGGGCTGGGCCCACCTCGCTCAAAGGAGCCGTGCTGCTCTCACAAACACTCACCTGTTACCTGGGCCAGAGAGCAACGCGCGCGCGCGCACGCACGCACGCACGCACGCACGCACGCACGCACGCACCCCTTGCCACTTGGCCTAACTTACTGCGTGCGCACTAAAGACCTTAGTCTCATTGTCTTCCTAAATGAGTGTTGAAATGCGCCATCTGCCAAATATGGCTCTGATCCACTCTCCTCTGAGCTCATTAGCTGCTGTCGCTCACATGCCAGGGTCAGCATAGAAAGAGAGAGAGAGAGAGAGAGAGAGAGACACACAGGGGGGACAGAGAAAGGGAAGGGCTTTAAAGGGTTCCATAAAAATATACTAGACTATATTAAAGCATTACGCTTGACATGAAAAACCTTGTAGAATATGATCAATTACGGCAAATATCTGTCATAAAACTTATTTCCACTGTTGTATTTTGATATAAGAAGTGATCCACTTCAGATTCCCTTTTTTGCCCAGCTACATCTGTCTCCTGTTGGAATGAAAGCGATGTACTTGATGTAGAATAACTGATAAGATGTTTTGGGAGACGGCAGAGAGGATTAGGATCACAGGACAGGCAGAGGCACAATTTAGTGTCACAGACAGTCACACAGTGCAGAAAGTAGGACATTCATATTATGGTCTTTATTAGTTTCATGATTTAAATGTGAGTCAAGAGACAGGGAGCGAAAGACAAAGAAGATGAAAGTGAAATGGCCTCGCCAAGTCCACATTCTGGGAACATGCACACATGCTTCAAAGAAAGCAAACACGGCAAATGGCTGCGGGCCAGAAGGGTCCAGCTGTTTCTGCCGGATCCACGTCCTCACAAACAATCCTGCAGCAGTCACCGAGGGCTTGGTCCTAAATGAGTACAGGAACAATAGTCAGAACCCCTAGTGGGTCCTCGTGGCGCTGAGTGGTTTATCGTGGAAAGGAGAAGTGAGCCACGCTAACAGATAAATAGAAGAAGAGAGAGGAACGTGGGCAGGGAAGGAGTACAGCAGAGCCAGGAGCACTCCTGTGAAAGTAGGCCAGTGCATTGGTCCGGGCAGACAAAAACATTCCCTCAGTGGCATGCGCGGGGCGGGGGGTGCGGCGGGGGGGGTGGCAAGCCCAAAACTCACCAGCTTTAAAACAGAGACCATGTGCTTGTCGGAGCCTGTTTTTGCATAAATATGTGTTTGTAACAGTATGTGTGTCTGTGAATATGTACACATGTGTATACAGATGCTTTAAGTGTTTTACTTGGCCTGAGAATGCACCAGTGGAAAGTAGGATTCACAGAAATAATAAAGAGCAGCAGTATGTGCCATCAGCCTGCTGATCCTCCATAATCCTGTACCCGCTGCCAGTGTAGGACGGAGAGCCTGAGCTAGAAATGAACACACACACACACGAACACACACAGACACACACACACACACACACACACACACGTCCTGTGAGCAGTAGAATATATCCTTGTAGAGCGTGTTGTTTAGGCTGGGGTCGGTTATCCGTAACTGGACTTGAGCCAGATCCACTCTCAGGATCAGTGATTATCAGTCTGCCAGTCGGAATGGTTAGCAGGGCTGCTGCTGTAGTCTGTGTCTGTGTGTGCGTGCGTGCGTGCGTGCGTGCGTGCGTGTTTGGCTGCAAAGCAAACAAAGCTAGTGTTGTTGGATAGCCCGACATCAACCCCTCAGAGGTAACTGACTGACTGACTGACTGACTGATGTCAGGCACTGTGACTGTAGAAATCGACCCAGGGCTCTCTCTGTCTAAAACAAAACACTATCAAGGCACACAGGTCAAACCAGTAGTGTGAAAAACAATTAGTCAAGCTATCATTCCACGCACACATTGGGATTATATGTAGTTATCTATGGTTATAAATATACACACATGCACACGCACGCGCACACTATTGGCTTGACTGAGACTCCACTGTCCATCTCTCCCTCTGCCCCTCCCTTCCTCCACAGTGATCAGATCAGTAACCGCCTGGCTACATGATTCTGCTCCGGGGGGATAAGCCTCTCTCTCTCTCTCTCTCTCTCTCTCACTGCTGTTGCAGCCACGTCACGTAGGGCTAGCCTGCTGCTACTGACACTCACCACTGCTGCTGTTGGTCAGAGTGTGGAGGGGGGGGGGGGTGGCTTAACCATCTCTGGCTGCTGTCCTGTCAGGTGCTATCTGCTGTTTCAGAGAAGGTGAGAGGGGGGGGGGGGCGCCAACACTCACTGGCACCAACACTTTCCACCGAGTACAATTCCCCGTGCAGGACAATGGCACTGTAACTCACCATGACACACAAGCGCACACACACGGCCCCGGCTACTGAGTGGATGACGGATGTTCACCGAGACGCCGTTCTATCACTTCAGCCCCCACGTGCTAATAGAGGCCGGTCCACTTCAGACTGGCTCGGCCGAGTCTCAATAGGCTCCTCTGACATGGAGAGACAGGCCTCAGTGTGGCGGACCTCTGGCGCTTCGTTGTCTAATGCATCATTTGAAACCACCAGGGACATCCTATATGGACATCCCAGGCCTCTTTACCACTCCGGCCAGGCTCAAACTAACGCTTCGGTCAGGCTCACACAAACACTTGAGTGCCTTTAAGTGACTGTTTGACCAAAGACTGATATGAACACACACTTACACACACACACAAAGCGCGTTGCCCCAGAATCAACATCCGAAAAGGATAAGCTGGCATGCCGTTATCACAGTTCCCTTATCGATCTACAGTCATAAAGGCTGGCAGTGGCACAGCAGCCAACCCCTCCCCTCAGAAAGCCCTGAACCACCGCCGCTGACCCAGTCTGACTGGCTCATCAGGTCCTCCTGGCCCGGGGTAGGGACTGGTAAGCCCGCGCGGGTTTTCCAAAACAGGGTGCCTTTTTGGCAACACGCGGTACAGAGCGGGGTGGGGGGGATAAGGAAGCAGAGATGGAAGTGTTAGCTATCCTAACCTGACACCTACATATACAATGCCAACATAGGTCAGGTTATCACTGGTGTTAACCACCTTAACATGTGCAACATCAACAATAGGTCATCAATAATAACACCCAATAGGGATCTTACTTTAGAAACAAAATCAATTTGATCAATTGGTTTCCTTTAAAATTATGAATACAGGACAAGCAAGGGTTTACATAGGTGTCTCGTCCACGAATGATACACTTTCCCTGAGCCACTTGCACAATGTCGGTGACAAGCCTGATAAAGATAAGACTCATTTAAAACTGTAAGTTGTGCAACCCCGGCCTTATGACTCACAGGACTAGCAACGTGGGGCTGACGTGATCGCGACGCTCTGAAGACACGTAAAACACATGTACACATAGAAAACACACACGCACACGCACACGCACACGCACACACCCTGCGGCTAGCCTCTACCTTTGAATCGGCTGAGTCACTGGCCTTTTCAACACCTGCCGCTCTCGCTTCCCTCTGATGGATTTCTCCTGTTAGTCTTGCGTCACCCACACACACGCACAAACACGCACAAACACGCACACACACCAAACCCGCGTGACCCGTCACATCCTGGTAGGGACCGCATAGGAGAAGCTAGAGGCGACACGGCCTCACCCTAAACCATCCAGCACCTCGACCCATTCACACCTAAACCATCCAGCACCTCGACCCATTCACACCTAAACCCTCCAGCACCTGGGCCCGTTCACACCTAAACCATCCAGCACCTGGGCCCATTCACACCTAAACCATCCAGCACCTGGGCCCATTCACACCTAAACCATCCAGCACCTGGGCCCATTCACACCTAAACCATCCAGCACCTGGGCCCATTCACACCTAAACCATCCAGCACCTGGGCCCATTCACACCTAAACCATCCAGCACCTGGGCCCATTCACAGACACACGTGGCTTGACTGGCTGATCCAAGAGTACCGAACGACGCAGGGTTTTCACTAACACACAAGACAATGACAAAGCAAGAAGGTTCTTCTGTCTAGGTAAAGCACATCTGCAGGAGTTCCAGTCTGAAGTGCCACAGACAGGAGGGGTTAGGGGTGGCCGTGCGTCAATAAAGGGGTGAAGCATCGCTGTTTTACACTAACCAGGACCCTTCACTGCATGGTCTCTCACGCTCTCTCTAACTAACACGCACACACACACACACACACACACACACACACACACACACACACAATACGCGAGGGGTGACAGTGGGAAGCAGCTCCAGACGGGGATCAAAGGGCTTGGGAACGACGCATCAGGCACGTCAGCTCGCTTCGCTGCATCAAAAAGTGGGACCAACGGACGCAGTCATGTGATCTAATGAGAGCTGAAAGGAAAAGCCAAATCGGCCGGTGTGTGTGTGTGTGCCGGCGCACACGTTTTCAGTCAGCGTGCACAGCAGGGGAACAAAACCTCATGAAACATTCACATCCATCCACCTCAGTACACAGCGTCCAGAAGCTCCATAGCGGCCTGGCGGCCTGGCGCGGTACGTCTACTGTACACAGCCTCACACTAACACATTACTGGGACCAAGACAACACATTGTCCTTGTGGACCGTGTCAAAACGACTCGGCAGTCTTCTCTCGTTACAGCAGAGCAGGGCTATTACGCCGAGGCGCTCTCCAGTCAGAGACACAGGAGCTAACCTGCCAGCTACCTCCACTCCACAGTGTGTTGATTTCTCTCTGGATCAGATTGTAAGGAGAGTGTCGTCTCCCTTCAGGCTACACGGGGGGACGCATGGTGAATGGCCAGAGACTCCCTTTGTAAGCGAGCTTCCTCACAACATGCCCCTATTAACTATAGTACACAATGTACAGAAGGAGGGTGCCTCCTGCGACGGATGGGGGAAGCGCTCCCCCTCCCATGCCCACGCGCCCACACACACACACACAGACACACAGACAATTACAGACGCATTCAACAAGGAAACCGAGATGGCGAACGGAGCAGCGAGAACGAGAGACCGACAGAGAAGGAGAGAGCGAGGGAGTCGGGAGGGGAAGGTAAATAGTCAGAGAAGAGCGAGTGCTGGTGGGGGAGGGGAGGAGAGGAGAGGAAGCAGACCATGTCTTTAGGAGAGGAGGCAGAAAGCCTGGATTCCGGTTCAGTTTCACAAAAGTTAAATCTGCTTATTCTAGAAGGTCAAGTAATATTGCCAGAAGAATAAACTCGTAAAAAACAGAAACACACCACCCTTTCTTAACCCTCCATAAAAACGAGTCTGCTGCATCAAGCCTCAAATAGCCGGGGTTAGTTTACTTAGCCCACATTGAAATCCATACAGTTTGCACATCTTCTCTACACAGCACACAAAAGCCAATAAAACTCTTTTCACAGATGTCCCCAACACGTCTAAGCGTACAAACCTCCAGCATGCTTTCCATTATCCTAGCCACTGGTAAACAGCGACTTTAATTGCAAGTCGTCTAACCACTAACCAAGGCTGGTGCACAATAACAAGAATTCCTTTCCATTTCCCTCTACCTACCCGGAACTTGTACTCTCCCCTTGACTGGCAAGACAAGACAATGTGAATCTTAGTGAAACCTGCAGTGTGCAAACTGCAGCAGACTATCTTTTTAAAAGGTGTGTGTGTGTGTGTGTGTGTGTGTGTGTGTGTGTGCGGTGGGGGTTACCAGGGCTAGTTTGACACTGTACCCCCTGGCCATGTTGCCCAGCCTAGGGCCTCGTGTTTGTTGCTGCCACGTCCAGTGAAGGAGAGGGTGTTCCGCCAGGCTCCACAGGCCAGTGGTCAGGGACAATAGGGGGGGCTCCACAGAGCAGGTCCAGCTCTGTCTGCTCGGACAGAACCGGAGGCTGCCAAGCCCTGATCCAGCAACAGCAGCACAGTGGCAGAGATCACAAAGAGACACAGTGGCTACCTACCTACCGCTCATCAAACCAACCCCTACTACACGCCAGAACTCTTACAGAACATGCACGTCACCTGTAGGGTGGGGGTTTGCATAGCTGCAAAGTGGCACATACCCGAGGCCCTGCTTAAAAAGTGCCAGCATGTTTCAAGGCCCGGCGAATAAGCTGCTTTGAGAATGTAAACGAGTGTTCTTGGCCAATTAGGGGGAAACAGGAGAAAGGAGAAGAAAAAGCTGGCATCATAGGCAGATCCTGAAAGGAGTCGCGTCCAGTTCATTGGTGTAGACGAGTATGACTTGCTCTGAGAGGCAGCATGGCCTATAGTGAAACATCACAATGGACTTGTTTGTTAGGTTGAAATGACATGACAGGTAATTAAAACCTTCCGTCTGCGGTGATGGCCCGATGTAGAAAACAGATAAGAACAACGTTTATAAAAAGATCTGGAGAACCGCTTCTTAGCTGCAAATACGTTAACAATAGACAGAAAGATACAGAGTCAATGTTGTTGGATTAAACGCACACAGACCAATACATTTCTCCAAATGAAGTGTGTGACTCAAAGGAGTTTAGGTAGAGGAGCAAAATAAAAGAACAGGAGATGAAGGTTACAGTGGAATGGAATGTTGGGAGCACAACCAAAAGAAACAAACTAAAAAGGTGTGGATGTGGAGACACTGGTTGTCAGTAGTCTGTCTGTTTCACAAGTAGGTGAAAGAGGAGTTATCCCTTAAGAACTCAACACAATTGTTATTACTAGACCCGGCCCTATATAAAATAAATAATGTTCAAAAGAGAAAGACTGACGTACACAGAAAGGAGGTTAGTCAGGAAGAGTACCTGGGGCCACTGAATTAAAGATAGAAAGACAGGAGTCAAGCTGCTGCTGCTGCTGGAAAAACGCAAATTCAGCGTTTATAAAACAAGACAACAGGACTTCCTCTATCATGCAAACTGGCCCATGGAAACAGTCCAAGTTCTGTGTGTGTGTGTGTGTGTGTGTGTGTGTTTTAAACTTGCCTACACCAAACAGGGAAGTATAGCTGCACTTACTGGTGTTATCTATGCAGCATATCCTGCTGATTGCTGCTGTTCATCAATTGAGACAACACACAGAGCTGACAAAGTCAATTGCCCTGACGATGCAAATGAAACAGCAGGGCTACAGCCCAATGCCAAATACCTGGAAGTGTTCGCGTGCATGTGTGTAGTGGGGCGTTCGGCAAATCAAGTGGCAGTCAAGTAATTGTTTCCTATAACGGAGCCTTTAAAAATCTGCTGCTCATCACTAATTCATATCACAGGCAGCATGTTCTTCAGACTCAGTGAAAGCTGTCCTGCGGTGCAGCACTAAAGATGACTGGGCAGTCCGCGTGTTGGACAGAGAGGGTAGCGGCTAACGTTTCATCCCCAGTCCCTGTGCACGCCAGGCCTGGAGAGATGACAGAATGTCACAGTGTACCGTGATGCAGCCCAAACAGGACGGGTGTCTCTCTCTCTCTCTCTCTCTCTCTCTCTCTCTCTCTCTCTCTCTCTCTCTCTCTCTCTCTCTCTCTCTCTCTCTCTCTCTCTCTCTCTCTCTCTCTGTGTGTCTCTCTCTCTCTCTCTCTCTCTCTCTCTCTCTCTCTCTCTCTCTCTCTCTCTCTCTCTCTCTCTCTCTCTCTCTCTCTCTCTCTCTCTCTCTCTCTCTCTCTCTCTCTCTGTGTCTCTCTCTCTGGACCTGCAGAAAACGGCTGGATGATGGACGTAATGTCGGAGAGGAAAGCAGCCTGCATGGGGACCTTGCTGACAACTAGCTGTTCTGATCACTCCAAGGGAAGGTCAGAAGGACCAAGGCAATGTAGCATGACATAACCTGTTTCCCAAAGCAGGGAGGCGGCCACATACACAGTGCTTTTGACTGAGGGGCCCCGCTATCCCCGGCAGCGGGCTGCTGCTAATGAGGAAGTGAAAGAGGCCCCCTGCTCATAGTAACAATGTGTACCTGGCCACGGCGACGGCAAAGCCTCCTCGTGGCATGTGCCCGGACATGTGGAGTCCACGACTGCGTGGCTGTGACACAGGGAACAAAGTCAAGAGTGAGAGGACAAAACCGTTATCCGTCACAAACCCCCCTTCAAGGGACCCGGCTATTCCAACATTGATTGTGACCTGATTCTCCTGTGTAGATATGATAAGCGTTCAGTGTACAGTGTGTGTTGCTCAAGAGCCGGGGCTGAACGTAAACACGATATAGGAGGATGGAGGGTGGCAGAGGGAGGGAGGGTGTGTAATGGCAGGATTTAGATTGACTGGAAATATATACAGGAATGCACGTATGGTTGATGTATTAGCCATTGACCACAGCTGCATGTCGTAAAGTAAGCTTAACCTTCTGTTTAGGAAATTGAAGGGGTTATAATCCGTGGCTGGAGGGGTCACACCGGAGACAGGATGTCTGCAGATAAAATAACCCCTGTAAAGAGTGTCACTTTAATGGCCCGCAATCTAAACCCAATATATGAGTGTGTGTCTTTACAATAGGGAACAGGGCACTCCCACTTACTATAATAGGAATGTTCATTGCCAATGTATTTTGTCTTTCCATCCGAACAGTGTCATGAACACTGTGTGGACTGTGGAAAGTATCTTTTTGAATAAAACGTTTATATCAAACTTCATCATTAAGTCTCACCGTGTCTAATATTTAGAATTTCCATAACAGGTGGCAGAGGGGGGGAGGGGTTTAAAGGCAGTATAGCGCAGTGTAGCCTATAGACTAGAACCAAGAAAAGAAACAGGTTGGGTGAGGAGCAAGCAGAGGCCCTATACTGGTGTTGTCTTACTAGCTCAGTGACCATGCAGGAGTTTGCTGTTAAACACACATATCTAAACATAGGGCACGTCTCTACAGAGGAGCAGATTGTATTGAGTATGAGAGCCAAACAAAAAGGCTGAGCGTGTATAAAGAAAAGTGATAAAAATACCAAAAAAGTCCTCAGCAGGTCCAGCAGTCATTATCTAACGAGTGACAATCAGGTTATGCAATAATAATAATTATCTTTAAGCGGTTTAGCGATAATAGCCCTATGACACACACACAGATGAAAGCCCCTTCAATGCTTAGTCTAGGGTACCTACAGTCCACATAACACTTGCATTATCTGGACTAAACTCTGCATCTACCTCATTTCAAATAGGAGAAAAGGGTTCCTTTAAAAGACCTGTGTAGAAAGGAGTATTACTGGAACACAGGGGTTCTTGCCTGACATCCATTAGGACCGCAAACTCTGGCACAAACCGGCGACAACACGAGAACAAAAACGAACTAACTAAGACAGCTGGTGGCCTTTTGGTAATCAACATGGCTAAATGCATGCCCACGTACACATGCGCTCACTTTGCCCCGCACAGGCTTTGGCTGACGTTAACAGCCTGGGCTAATGTATACAGAATCAGCTCAGTGTTATTGACTCTGTGACCAGTGGAACATAGCTAGTCTCCATAGAGTGCATGCTGCTACACCCCTCTGAGCGCTGTAGAGCACAGGCTAGGGCTAGCTGGTTTGTTACGGAGTGTCCCAAGCCACTCTCCCCTATAGAGGACAAAGTGCACGTTGCTATATCAGACACAAAGCAAAAACCTCTTGAAGAGCTCAGAAGGTGTGAAAAGGCACAAATAAGTAATTCAAGGTCAAAACGTTGCTGTTAGGCCAAACTATTGACAAATTCAGTCACCATGTATTTTATCTCTGTGTTTTTTCTGTCATTTTTCATTCATGCACTAATCTATACTTTAAAGGGCGATGGCATAATGTCTAGATATATTCAGTTCTTGAATATTAGGAGTTGATCAAGCTGACTATACGAGCTCTGTTGTATCCAGAACAACTTGAATCGGTCCCTATGGTTTCCAAGCATACAGGATTTGACACACACCATCCCCGTTAGCAGGGGCCCAGCCTGGACATGACCTGCATGCCGCCAAGGAAAACCTACTGGCTCCTTTTGCAATTGCTGCATTCCCCATGTTTCCCTCTTGCCTCTTCTTGGAGATGTGAAAGTTGACAGCCACACGCTAAAAGAGGTTTACATTAGTAATCAAGCGTGCGAGTGTGCACGTGTGTGTGTGTGTGCGCACTCATTAGGTTACTTGTAGGAAAGTAAAAAACGTGCACCTGCGCGGCACCAGGCGCTCTAAACAATCTACTTGGAAAGAGGAACCCAACACTTTACTCGTAACAGGTTGGTGGATGTTCTATTAAAGAGTATCACAACAGGCAAGCTAAAGAAATCCAACACTTTTTCAAAACAGTTTGTTTGATTATTAAGCGGGTAGCGTTTGAACACATACAACATCCCCCTTTTCTCTACCAAAGCTGACAGCGTCACAAAACAATGCCTTGTCTTTGTGCTTCCAAACCTCCACACTGTGGAGCGGCAGCGCCATGCTCTAACCAAGTTAAAGGACTAGCTGACATTACTGCCGTCTTTGTGTTTCCCACTCTCACTGTTCAGGCAGGCAGACCGGCCACAGAGGGCCCATCTTGCAGCTCTGAAAACACTTAACCCTTTCACCACCCTACAGTATCACTATCCTGACTAAGGCTCTCACAACATGCAGTGGAAGGAGAAACCACACTATTCAGAGAGAATTCCTCCTTGGACGCATGCATCTAAACACTATCAGCAAGGATTAGGCCATTTTCAGCCCAACACTATCAGCTTGAAGACACCCAGGCTAGTTTAGAGAATGTCATTTGGCAAGATTACAGAATGCCAGTTTGTTTGGTATGCTTGTTTTAGGGTAGGTGCCTTAGGACAAGATAAACAAAACTTTGCCTTGACTTACAGTAAACACTGAAAGCTGGCCTACCTTTAAAATACACCTGGTGAGGCAGACAAAATATGAACATCCTTGCCAAATGCAAATGTCCCTTCCTGTCAGCTTTCACACATTTTGCTTAGAGATCCTAGTTCAAAAAGCCTACCCAATGTAGAGATGTGACTGACTCTTCATATTATTGGGACAATAGGCCTAGATCAATCATTACATTTATCTTCAAAAAGTTAAAGTATACATGAGAACTTCAGCAAGCAGGACTTCAACTTTATTTATTAATCAAGAGTTGTGTAAGACTAATTCATGTTTAATCATGTTAGCTCTAAAACCTCCTTGAGACACAAATACAAAGGGATAAATACTGTACACACTGTATTACAAAGCAAGGGGCAAACGGATTTGGTCGGAGTCTTGATCCGAAATAGCTAATGTGATGACAAAAAAACAGCTAAGGTAGTCATTTCAAGACAACAATTGTTTAAGTTCACAAGATAGTTTGTCCTTCAAACAGCCACTTTAGTCTTCCATAACAAACCGTCCTTACAATTAGCTTAAGCTTACCATTTTATAATATTAAACTACAACAAACTAATCTAAGCAAACCTAAGACTATGTATAGCCTAAAAGGTAACCAAAAGCTGTTGTGTCACAGACAGCCATTAAGTAGGCCTAGCTAATGACATTAACCCATCTGGAGAAGGTTGGCTGGTAACAGGGGTATGTAATCACCTTGTCACTGTCCCTGAATATTGGAATCTGCGTCAGTGTGTCGAAAAGGTTAGTAAATTCACAAATGTGTTGAACCACCTGTGCCATGCTCTATTCCCAAAGGAACTACATATTGGCTCTCCTACATCATTAGACAATTGTGTGATCGACCCAGTAACCTACAATGCGTATATGTGGTTTCAAATGAACGTAATGAATTGCTGATAGGTTCATTTGTTTAGGTTTAGGCTACTTTGGAATTTTGCTGATTGGAAAGAGATTAGCTGAAGGTTTAGGCCAATTAAATAAATCTTAACACACATGCAAATTAGAAGGTAGCTGTGTTACCTGTAAGAATCCCACCAGTAATGCAGTATGTGGGTGCCAAAAAACTGCTATAGCCTATAAACCTTGAAGTTCAAAAAGACAGCCCACAATTGTCGGCATCAATTCGACAATGATGATCTAAGATGGCCACATTTATCTAAAATAGAACGTTAGGACGTTTCGTATGAAAATGGCACATTATTACACAGTACTACCTCAAACTTCACAAATTCCACAACGCTAGCTAGCCAGGCCTATCAATATGGGCAGTGATATGATGATGCTCTTTGCACAACGTAAAAAAAAAATCGTTCCAGTAATCTACATTTTTTTCAAAGACAAAACTAACTCGTTTGACAAATGCAACATTACAAATGTGAAACATGACGATGTCTAAAGGCTTGTCTTACCAGCACAGGAGAGCTATACTGAGGCACACCAACAAAACGCGCAACCTCTTCATTATCTTCCCGCGGGGACCAACATCCTCGCTCTTTGGGGGATTTTTCTAATCTCTCGTGGCTACACAAATAAATTAGATGCACAATGTAACCAGAAATTACTTAACTGTTAGTGACAAACAACTATACACGTCAGGAGGTGACCGTTTAGAGAAATACCTCGCTACACTCGTTTGGTAAAAATTTTCATTGTGAGGACCCCTTGCTGCCTCCTTACTTGCTCGTTTGCTTCTGCTGGTAAAAACCGTCTTGTTCTCGGTTAGCGAAACTACAGCTCCGCATTTGACCAATCACAAAAGTTCAGTATTTTCTATAGACCAATCATAAGGGGTAACGGCCAGGATACGTGACGTTTTCAGACAGAGCACCGCCTGTTTACCTCCACTTCAGCTGAGTTGGAAGTACTGCCGTTCGACGCGTCACCTATTTGATGAGAACGTTGCGATTGTAATCCAAGAAAGAAAACTTGGATTGTCCACAACATATTGTGTAACTTTAAACAAAAAATATGTAACAGGGTGACTTATGATGATGTTGAGGACACTAATATGCAACTGCTAATGTGCATTAAAGAGTGAATCTCAATCAACACAGGTTCTGTACATTGTGTACCCAACCATAATCATTCATTATCCTTTTCTTACACTGCCGTGGAACAAGTTGGTGCATACATACATTCAGCAACAATGAAACAGCACCAAAATAGCATAATAAGCCTATATATATAATATATATATATATATATATATATATATATATATATATATATATATATATATATATATATATATATATATGTATATATTTAAATATTTAATCAATTTAGTATTTGTGGCGTAGGACATTGCATGACAGGCAATGGTTCGACAATTAGATCTGACCTATATAGGTCCAAGAAGTGAAACATTTTCAAAAAGAATTGTATTAATTTGGTAACATTTTACTTTCTGTCTGACAAGGTAAACTGACATTGTTCATCAATAATGTGTTAAACTGCATGCGTTGGTCAGTATAGATGCCAATGGAGCTCTGAAAAAAAGATTGTCCCTACGAGTTATTTAACGTTATAAGACTAAATGGTTTATTTGGCTTTGCAACGTGCCCATTCGTTGAGCATTGTATTTTAGTATGGAACAACATTTCCCAGAGTTCAATTGTGAAAAAAGACACCTTGCCTGCATGTATATTATTGAGTTATTTTACAACTGTTGGTATAAAGATAGGTACTGAACAATTTCCTTTTCTATATCTATGTTTTTGGTTAATCACACACACTTTTTAGCAGCATTATGCTAAAGGTAGGCGTATTTTAGACCGGCAGGGTCTTCGCTGCACCAAGTAATTTCTATTGGTGAGCTGTCCAAAGAAGTGAAGTTTGACGAGCATTGCTTCACACAGTGCAACACAAGAACGACCTTAGAACCCTTCGGGGCTGTTTCTTACTACGTTTTTTCTCGAACTGTGAGCGAGACGTATTTTCATTCACCATGGGGATTCCCAGGGTGTTGTTAATGATTATTGGCACTTTAGTTGTCTTACCTGAGCGGTTTCTCGTGCATACGTTCTCTCAGTCTTTAGACAGCGACCTCACGTTCACTTTACCCGCCGGCCGAAAAGAGTGTTTTTTCCAGACGATGAAAAAAGACGCATCTCTGGAAATTGAATATCAGGTGAGAGATCCATGAACTTTATGACAATTCAAGAAATCCCTCTTTGATTTACAGCAATTGTGAACAGTTGAGTAGCATTCCTATAGGCTACAACCACTATAAGCTTCCACTGGAGTGCAGAGGGACGTTACGTTGCATTCTGACAGAACATGTACAACCAAAATTCCTACGTCATTAGGTATTTTTTAAGGGGAACTATCTTTTTATCTTATCTTGACAAAAGTAAGTGATTCCCTTTAAGCTTTTTGTCATTTGCCTATCAGAATGAATCTGTTGTACATCCACCTATATAGTTGTGGCAAAAACAGGTTGTGTCGCCTTTTATTATTCATACAAATAGGTAAGTGGCTTACTGGACCCGTTCCACCAAGTTCAGTTGGGTTTTGTTCTAGGCTTCTGGTATGTTAGTATACAAACATGTTACAACCCTAATTTACATACAATGCACATATGTGGTTTCAAATCACAGCATCAGGCTACAATGAAATTTAGGGCTGTAAATAAAATGTGAACTGCCTTGTTTCCAACTACTAGATGTTTTCTCAGTACTTCTAAGTACTTCTTACTTTCTCAGTCAAAGATTATTCATTTTGGATTTTGTCATCTTCCACTTTGCCCTTCAATGGTTGTGAAACCATTAGTCTTCAGTTTGTGAAGAAACCAGCCCTAATATTATTACACCACTCAAAAGTAACTTAAAGAGATAAATTTAGTAGTGTTTCCAAACCCATCGTAGACACTAGACAGAATATATATCAAAGTTTGAAAATTTTTTGCACCAATATTCTAGACATAACTGTGTGTTTATTTGCAGGTGTTAGATGGTGCCGGTTTGGATGTAGACTTCCACATCACCTCACCAACTGGGCACGTGCTCTTCAGCGACTACCGTAAATCAGACGGAGTACACACGTAAGACAAACGAAAACACACACGCACAGTGAAACACACTCTCATAAACCAAGCGACCGCAAAGCCGACACCAGGGGTGCACTCGCTCAAACACTCACGCTCCCCTTGCCCCCCGTGTGTTCTCTAAGGGTTGAAACCGAGGATGGCGACTACATGTTCTGCTTCGACAACACCTTCAGCCATGTGTCGGAGAAGATCATCTTTTTTGAGCTGATCTTGGACAACATGGAGATAGAGGGAGAGGACCCAGAGGAATGGAAGGAGTATGTCCATGGGACGGACATGCTGGACATGAAGCTGGAGGACATCATGGTGAGAAAGCGGCTGCCATCTTGGATAGCAACGACTAGCAACGCCTGTGAAGTGTTATGCAGAAAGGGTTTGACCTGACTTGCTATACATGGAAAATATAGTGATCACAGGCTTCTCTATATGGCATCTGTTGAAGATGAAGGGTTGTGATTTTACGGTCAGAGTCACAGCATCTGTTGATGTTTCCTGCAGTCTGAAGTAGCACTGTTGCACTGCTCTCAGTCACAGGCCTTTTAAAACTACCCTCAATCATTCAGAGTTATTGATAGATCTGTCATCATTTACACGTGTCTGCTAACAGAATGGCACAGGTGTCAAAGTGACCCAGCAGAACAGGCTCCCAATAAAGACACACTCACACACTCCTTGTGACAACATAACTTGCTCAGACAAAAAAAGCAAACAAAGGTCGATTGCTCCGTTGAAAGGTTGTACACATAAAAATATATTACATTTCCAATTGTGGCTGGCGTGTCCTCCTCAATTAGTAGAGTGTCTGAGTCAGAAGTGAACAGACAAATAACAGGTGTCTCTCGGTTGGACAGGATTCAGGAAGTGTAAACTGCAGTTGTGGAGAGGGGTTTGTTCCCTCAGAAACGCAGTGGATTGGTTTGATATGTATGTAAATTATACCTCCACCCTATGTAGACCTTAAAACACAGTGTGGTATGCCACTTTGGGGTATTTCTTGCTGGATTTAGTAGATTTCCTAGTTATTGGAAAACATGCTGCGTCTCAATGCCCACACTACCATACTATATAGTAAGCCAGAAAAATATTTAGTATGGCCCAATACATACCATGCCAAATGCATTATGCCAAAAATACGTGCAACAGAACATACTTTGCAAGTGCAGCTGAAGTACCTACTAAAAGACAAAAGTAGTAGTGTGCAATTTGAGACTCAGTGTAAGTCAATCCAATAGTTCCGTTTCCAGCTTCTGTGCCTCTGACCTGCCTGTGTGTCGCCCTCCCCCCAGGACTCCATCAACAGCGTGAAGGCTCGGCTGAGCAAGAGCCTGCACATCCAGACGGTGCTGCGGGCGTTCGAGGCGCGCGACCGCAACCTGCAGGAGAGCAACTTTGACCGGGTCAACATGTGGTCGGCCACCTACGTGCTGCTCATGGTGCTGGTGTCGGGGCTGCAGGTGTACCTGCTCCGCTCCCTGTTCAACGACAAGAACAAGACACGCACGTAACCCCCCCTCCCCCCATGCCAGGGCGTTCAGGGGGACACCCTATCGTCCAACGCACACATCATTACTTCTGCTGCTGAGCTGGTGCTCATGACTCCTTCCACCACACATGCACACAAAGACTTTGGGACAATCTTTTCTGAAACACACTGATGTACTTTTGAAAACCGCTCTATGCGTGTCGTTTAGCGAGTGTTTTCCTCTACTATAGGAGCCAGTGTATGTCACCCTTGCTTGTGCTCTGCCTGAGAGAGAGTGCCGTTTACACTGTCTTTCTTTCCCCCCCCCCCCCAAACAGTGAATCAGGGAGATGGTGTGATTGTGCACAGAGTGGGCAATCTAAGACTCCGTCGTTTGGAGTAGAGATATTTTTTATACCTAGCCAAATTTATTAACCGATATTATACTGCCAAAATGTTTTTGTTGGTATAATAACCCAATCAATATGAAGAAAGTGACAAACGGTCTCCTTGATGATTAATGTCTGCCAAGCACTGAATGTTGGATTGGTGACTCCAAACCTGAGAAGTATTTTAGGAGTCAAATGTATCAAGTTTTTTTTTTTGTTGCTTTATCTGCTCTTGGCATGCCTTTTTTCACGTGGAAACAAACATTTTCATGTTGACCTTAGACACATGCGCCTTTCCAGGTGCTCACCCTGGCCCAGTGCTCAGCTTTTTAGGGATCTTTATGCCAGGTGGTCAGGCGTGACTGGGCAGTTAATACGGCTCCTTAGCAAAAGAGACAGTGGAGCAGTACAAAAGGAACGGTGCCCGGTCATCTGTGAGCAACCTCTCCCATGCCTCCTTACTGCAACTCCAAATGGGCTTCTCGTTGTCATGGCTGAATGCAGTCCTCTCTAGCCTAAGCCTGCTGCCGACCGGAGTCAGGTTCCAGCCACCTCGTGTGGGGGCATTTGAAGCCTGCCTGTTCCTCCAGAGACAGCAGGCTATTTCCACCTCTCACCTATATGATCATAACCACTTCCACATGGGGGTGGAGCTCGCTGAGCACTACGATCATTTGGCTTGTTGGAAGGATTTTGTAAGGGTTCCGTTTGGAACGGTGTAAGTAGTACTGCAGGATGTTTGAAAATGTTTTTGCTTTTAATGCGCTTGTTATAGTATATGTTCATACATTGCCTGTGGGTAGTAAGAATACTGTAATGGTAGGCCTCCAAGATATGTATTTATTAATTCATACAATTTCCTTTTTTTTCTTCATTAGCCTTTCTGATGCGTTTTATCGCCATCCTGTGGTGGTATAATGAACTGCAAAACAAAAATATATCTTCAAGCCTTTGATAATCATCTTAATTATTTTTATTTTATTTTTTACTACTTGCAGGGCAGTATTTTTCTATATGCAATCACCAACTAATTATCTATTTTACTAAAACAACAGGATGATCAGAGTTCTCTTGACAGACATGAATGGCACAGTTTCCAAATTTCCTGTCCCATGAAAACTCACAAGCTGATTTGTTCCTACTTGATACAAACATTTCTTACCCCATTCTGGTGTTATTACTGTTCAATATGTCAAATGAAATATGTTGTCATGGGTTTTGTGATTATAAAATGAAGAATTGTATGTTGTCTGATTGTCTTGCTGCCTGGTGTTAATTGCTTGATGAGAGTCCCTTACTAAACACTAAAGCATCTGAGAAATATGTGTAGTTAGAAAAATAAATACAGCCAAGGTATATGGGGAAAATTATATATTTTACTATTGCTATTTTACTGTAATATAACTGAAATAGAAGGAGATAATATTCTGTTATATTTATCAAACTAATGTTTTGTAAATGTGTTGAATAAAAAGTCCTGCTTTTCTTGACTCTTCTGCCCTGTTGTGAGTGTGACCGGTATGAACATTTGCAACTTATCCTTAGGGACACACGGTGTTGGACATCTGTGTGTGTGGAAGAAACTGGAGTGAACCCAAAATGTATACCATGTGTGGCCATGCTAAATGTTCAAGCAGTTGTACTCGTGCATTTAATATACAAAACATGCAACCCTTAATATTTGTTTACCATAGACGATGATA
>JAPMUY010004380.1:0-31531 GCA_026901105.3 Galaxias olidus
TTTCTATCCAGCTGCCTTTCCCGTATCATCGACCCTCGTTTAGGCACATTCATACCATGTGTTGGCCCTCACTTTGTCTATCTGATTCTCTGGCTCGGCAGGAGTGGTGGCGGTGGCGGCTGGAAAGGAGGAGGGAGATCTGGGGGAGTTCAGGGCCAAGCTGCTGCACTTCCTGGAGGTCTCCAGCAGCTATGAACCGGGGCGACTCATCAGCGACTTCCCCTTCGACGGTGAGCGTCATTACCGGTCAGCGGGGGGAAACAATGACATTTGAATTTGAAAGTTCTTGAGGACTTATTTTTAGCAGGTTTTAATAGTTTTTGGGGAATAGCAATTTGTTTAATGGGCTCACCACGGCCAGTTTTATATGGGGAAATGTTGACGTTTTAATCATTTTGCTCTTGAGAATTTATTATTTTGCGGACTAATTTTTTTGGGGAGTATCAATTTGTTTAATTGGGTGTCCATGGCCAGTTTCATATGCCAACAACACGTTTATATCAGCAATGTTGGTTGAGATGGCACTGTGCGTTAGCATTAGCACTGTGCTGCCTAATCCTCCATGTAGAGAACACTCTAGGGCCGTGCAGAGAAACAAAGGCTAATGAGTCCCTCTGCCCTGCCTCCCCCCTGCGTTCCCTCCGTTCTCTTGTCTCAGGTCTGCTGGAGGAGCGGGCCCTGCTGCTGGGCCGCATGGGGAAGCACGAGCAGGCGCTCTTCATCTACGTCCACATCCTCAAAGACACCCGCATGGCCGAGGAGTGAGTGACTGGCGTGGCGTGCCACTGTCCCCGCGGACTCCCACACAGTCTAGACCCCCTTGTCTCATCGTCGACACATCCCTTTGTGTTTACCTTCTTTGACAGGCAGCCTTTTCCTCTTTGTTCTCCTCTCTCTTTTCTATCTTAGGTACTGCCATGGGCACTACGACAAGCTGACGGAAGGAAACAAAGATGTGGGTAACCTCGACATTTACGACCGAGACACATGATGAATGGACTGTAATCGTTCAACTACTTCCCTATAATTCCACTGTTAAAAAGCAGTTGACTCTATTCAAAGTGTAACTACCTTCCCTTTTCTGACTGAGAAAACAATCAGTTTGACGGCTACTACTACGGACAGCTGTGAGCCTCTGCTGGTTTCACGACTCTACCAAAACATTGTCTTGTGACCAACACTGACTGAGAATGTCCCTTTCAGAATGTCAGGGCTATGTTACATCTCGTTTGTTTTCAGCCCGTTTTTCCTCCCCTTGAACCTTACACACAAATGTTTCTCCTTCCGATGTGTGCAGGTGTACTTGTCTCTGCTGCGGATGTACCTGTCCCCCCCGGACGTCCATTGTCTGGGACCCATCAAGATGGAGTTGTCTGAGCCTCAGGCCAACCTCCAGGCTGCCCTGCAGGTCCTGGAGCTGCACCACAGCAAGCTCAACACCACTAAGGTATATATACACCGTGACCTTCAATGGCTGTGACATTTCACCGTGTTCCAGATTATATTACATGTTCCTTATCCAGTCCCGAGTACTGTCATGCACTGCAAAATATCGTGTAGCATAGCTGTGTGATCCGTAGTTTAAAAAACATGCAATGCTTTGGACATAGTGAACTCTTAAATGAAAGTCAATGAATCAACGTGGATTGTTTCCTTATGGTTTAGATTCTGTAACTAGGCGGTGCAAAACAGAAAGTTTTAACAAAGAAAATGAACCCATTTCAGTTATTCATACCAAGGCACAGCATCTTAAGATACATAAAATAGACTTTATGTTTCCAATGGGTTTTGTTTTGTTAAACAGCTTAAAATTACTTTGTGTTATAAAGATGACGTATATGATTTATAAGTCAATTATCCTTTAAGAATATCAGCAATGTTTCAGAGGTGGACCACAGCAAGCTCAACAGCAAGCTCAGCACCAAGGGCAGAGCAAACATAACTTGCACTTAGTAACAGAATATACAGGCTTTACCGTGGGCATTAGGAAGCAGGTTGGACTGTCAGTCATACTGCTCCCATTTACAGATAGTGTTTTTTTTAATCTGATCTTTTCGTGATAGAAATGGCCATCCATTAGCTGAAACCCCAAAAGGACACACACACTGCAACAATGGAGACTCACAGTGGAAACTGACATGTTTTTTCATGTATTTTATCGCAGAGAAAAGCCTGCTTAGCCTTGCAAGGCCACGGAGTTCCAACAGTTATTTGTACTACTGAGACTTTGATGCGATCATGTTTAGCGTAGCGCTCATTTTATTTGCCTTGGGTGAATATGTAATATCCTTGATTTATCCCTGATGTAATTTTTGGGAAAGGCACTAGTGAACTGTGTCATACTGCAGCTTTTTCAAATTACTAACAAGTTTCTCAGAGACCTGGCTAGGTTAGGAGTCTTGAGTGTCCCGTAGTGTTCTGGGCTCCCCATCTCTCTCTCTCTCTCTCTCTCTCTCTCTCTCCCTCTACCTCTGTCTCTCTCTCTCTCTCTCTCTCTCTCTCGTTCGTTCCTCCTCTCTCTCTCTCTCTCTCTCTCTTCCCTCTCTCTCTCTCTCTCTCTTTCTCTCTCTCTCCTTTTCCCCCTCTCTCTTTCTCTCTCTACCTACTTCTCTCTCTCCCCCTCTTTACCTCACTGAGTTTTATGTGGCTGTGATTTCATTTGCCCTGGCCCTGTTCCCAGAGCCTGGTCTGACCAACGTCACATAAAGAAAGCACAGCGACCACCACCACCACCCATATCCCACAATGCTGCTGTGATGGGGGGGGGGGGGGGGCTCTATAATGTGTCATTGTGGTCCTCTTACTGATTCATGCATTTTGTCTTTGACCAGCCCTGTTTATCTTAAAACAGAGGGGCTCAGGGATGACGTGCTGGGCCAAATGCTTTTCAGTGCTGGGCCAGATGCTCAGTGTCATAGGGCTTTTCATCATAGTTTCCTCTGAAGTAGGGTGTTTCTCTCCCCAACTACAACAGACCCGGCTGGTCTGATATTCGAACACGTCGTAGAGAGGGTGTACCGTACAGCGTATTATAAAGGAGTCTGGAGCGTTTCATATTCTCAGCCTACAGTATGCTGACCATTTCTAGTTCTGCACCTTCACATGTGATGTGTAGTCACTTCTCACGGTCCGAAGCCTTTTTATTTACTTTTTACCCCTGTTCATTCATATGTAATTTCAATAATACTGACAACTTTTCAGCTTTTTGAATGAAGGAAGTATTGAGGCGGTAAGGCTTTTAACGCCTGAGCACACATGGTGCCCCCATGGGATGAATATTTCAGTAATGTTCCAGTTCTCGATTGTCAGGCAATCAACCTGCTGCCAGCCAACACCCAGATCCGGGAGATCCGAGTCTTCCTGGAGAGTGTTCTGGAAGAGACGGCACAGAAGAAACGTTTCGACCAGGTCCTGAAGAGCCTGTTGCAAGCAGAGTTCTTGAGGGTGAGTCAGTGGGCTCCAGTATGTAGCGGCAGCTCAGTGGGGTCAATAGGCCTCTTGAAATCTTACTATGAAAGCAGCTTCAGGCCCTCTGGCAACAGAAACGTTGATGTTTTAATACTTGAGCAACAATATCGAGCACTATTTTCTGTAAAACTGCACTAAGACAAGCTAGAGTAAATTAGTATTTTTTCTGTTGGGTATAGGTCCAGGAGGAACGCATTTTCCACCAGCAGGTCAAGTGTATAATCACAGAGGAGAAGACCTGCAGGGTCTGCAAGAAGAAAATTGGAAACAGGTAAAACTATTTTTATTTGAAAAAATTATAATATTGAAATAAAGCATTGTTGTTTGTGATATTTTATCTAAAAATAGTTATCTAGTTCTCCCGACCTAGTTACCTTCCATAATTACCAATCAGAATTTGTTTTGTAATAAAAGCTTAATTTACATTTTCCTACTACCTGGCCTAAATTGGCACTTATAGTTTTTTGTTGTCTGTGTCTGTTCTCCAGTGCTTTTGCGAGGTATCCTAACGGAGTGGTGGTCCATTACTTCTGCTGCAGAGACCGGGCTGTTTGCCCTACAGAGCAGTAGAGACCTGTTCCCTACATGAATGCAAAAGGCCCTGTGGCGGCGCTAACTCATGTTTACTAATAAATGGTGCCCCCCTGTGGACCTAATGCTATAGCATCTTTTGGACAAGGTAGACATGTTTTGGGGGGAAAAAGGCACCTCTAGCAGGCAGCTGTGCTGTTGGAACTGAGTGGGTGTTTCTCATTTTTCTTGAACGATGGCCATACTTTCTATCACTGTTCCCCCCTCTCTCTCTATCTTTCTCTCACACTCTCTCTCTTTCTTTCACACTCTTATCTGTGCATGAAGTGGCAGGTGGAATGTCCGGTACGGGGGTGTGTGTTTGTCCACTGAAGTGAGACTCGCTAGCTACAGGGAGAGACTTTGACATTTGAAGCATGTTTCACTGTAATCTTAGAGTGGATCCACGTTCCTCTCTTTCTCCACCACCTCCTCTTTGCCTTCGAAGGGAATGGAGACGTTTGATGGTGTGATGCTCCGAGAGACATAGTACCATTACAGTCCATGCCTATTTCAACATTATGCAGAAGAGGATTCAAGTTTGTTCGATTGTTTTTCTCGTCCTTATTCACCTGTTACTGTCTCCCTTTACCTTTTTTCCTCCCTTAGTCACAAATACAGCTCAATGTGCTTTAGACTTACTATAAAATGCCTTGTGTGACTTTTAAGATTGTACTACAAATCAGCCATTTGCTTCGTGTTGCGATGTGTTTTTTGTCCGTTTTTTTTTTTTTTTTTTTTTTTTTTTTTACAAATAAGCTTAGGCAATAATAAACTTAGACAAAATAACAGTAAATTGCAACACCCACAATGCATTGCCAAGGATGTTTGTTTTGCTATTGTTCTTTGTTTTTATAAATCTTTGCCTTCAGTCATGTCCTGAGTGCGAGTTACATTTGCTGCAGAATGCATTTTTGATGTTTTTCTTTTGGTTATAATTATTTTCACCACAAGTCAATATTTTTATTTAATTGAATATCACACGTTTTTGGCACTTTAAGGCTTATTTATTGTAAAATCCAACATTGTCCTGATTCGGACTGGAAGAAGTTTGATATCTCAAACATGAAGATATGTAAGAGTAATTGTCAGGGTGATATTGTTTCCAAATACCTTTGTGGAGGGCTTGGAACTGTTTGTCTAGACTGTTTTACTATTTTAGTACGGACATTGGTATAGTTTGGTGTAAATAATGAACAGCAAAAGTATTTTGGAGATGAAAGGTCCGTCATTGAAGCTACTTTTTATTCTGAAAGGCAAACCCAACAGAGACCGCACAGTATGTCTGTATGGCTTTAACCAATAATAAACATGCATTTTCCACTCAGATGCGCGTCGATTTCATACCCGCCTGCCCTGTGGTTAGTTGACACGCAATAAAAGTGCCAATTTTCCATCTCCGCTATCTAATGTGTTTCACCTTCCTCGAAGTGGCCATTATCCCCGAACCAAAGACACCAGAGACTAGTTAGTTTTTTTGTTTCTTGTCGTTTTTTGCACTAATGGACTTTTACACTAAGTGAAGCCAACCATAGTAACAGAACCAATACAGCACCTCAGCAGTCTGCAACCACAGCTTCTCTCTCTCTGTCGCTCTCTTTTTTTTTTCCCTCTCTTTATCTCACTCTCTAATAGGCTCGCCAACTGTTGTCTGAACAGGGCTTACAGTCTTACTATGACTCCTTTTCTGGGCAGGGAGACAGGATCAAAGCAGAGAACAGAGCCAATTGGATAGAATTAGCTGCCTAATAGACCAGTTTTTTTAGAGCTGGGTCATTGTGACATATGCAAAGCTTATGGTTAGCCTTAACCATAGAGTTGGCAATAATTATGTGATAGGAAATTGTCCACATTGATTACTCAGCTTAGATGCGGTCATGTTTTGTAGTGCTGCAAGCCAATTTACAGATGGAATAAATATACAAACTAACTGGAAGTTTAGATGTAAACAGAGCTTGCTTGACAATGTGGAAATATTCTGGGGGAACTTCTTACTCAGCCCTCCTGGTTTAGCTCTCTGTCAAAACGACTGGATGTGCCTGAACTTATGATGAGCGTTGATTAAATTACATAAATAAGTTGGACATTCCAGGAATACGACTTCTTCTGCTGGGAATAAATGTAACATGGACACCAGTAACTTTATCTGGCCCTCCACAGTATATTCTGGGCAATCTTGGGTCATTGGACAGTAGCTGTCCATGCCCTACTTTTCCTTAAGATTGCAGCAGAAAGCTGTGCAGCCTCATTAGCCATTTTCACTGCTTGCGGATTATAGAAAAGCCCTTCCCTGCAACTTTATTACCCATTCTGAGTGTGACTCACACACATACACAGACACACACACACACGCACACATATGTTGGCAGCTGTAAGGCTAAGCCTTGTCCCTGGCAGAAGTGAGATTATGCCACCCATTACTTGGAACTGAACAATTTGGTCCACTACTTCAAAACTACAGTTTAGCTGTTAATGTTTGACAGAGAATACATTCGTTAGTTGTTTAAATGTGAAGTAACTGTTGCAGCACTGAAGAGGGGTCAAAAATAAACTGACAGGAATTTTTGCTAAAAGAAAAGCCTTTCTTTAAATGCCTTTATGCAAGCTTATTATAATATCAGATGTTATAGCGTGTGTCAGACTTGCACTCCTCAGCTCAGAGGGCTCAAAGGAAGAAAGGTTAACATGGGCATTCACTCTTTTCTTTCCACATAATCCCCCATGTGCTTTAAAACAACACTGCCCAAAGCTGCTCCGGCCAGTACTGGAAGCAGGCTGCAGGCCTGGGACCATTAGACAAACCTGAAATGTTAGCCTATAGTTTTTACTATAGATAAAGGCCGTAGTAGAGCTCAGGGTGTTAAAAATGTGAACATAATAGTCTTAAAAACCAATTCTAAGCCCTGACAGTCACTTATTATTTTAGTTTCCTGTAACCGAGCAACTGCATGGATGAGCAAAGCAACTACATGCCTATTCCACTGTCCTAGCAGAACAGGATCTCTGAGAATTCCTGCTTGCTGTCTTTCTGCTGCTCCCTGACGTTTGCATAAAACACACACACACACACAAGACCAAGCTTGTATAGCACAGACTTCCACAGGCACGATGATCACCAGTTGCAGCCAAGGGGCATTGGCTTGGTTTCCACTATTATCACAGTGAAATTCCATAGACGCCTTTCGAGGTTGTGTGTGTGTGTGTGTGTGTGTGTGTGTGTGTGTGTGTCTGCCTTTCTAAATGTGCGTTCTGAGGAAACACTGTGAGCTCTGAATAGATCGGCATTTTAGCACAGTTGTCTGAAATGCCAGCAGTGTTCCCCAGTGAAACTAAGAGGCTGCTGGTCAATAGGAGGGGTTCGACTGCTCTTCAAGCCAACTCCAACTCCAGACAAACCAACAAACCAGCCAGACAGCCAGCCAGGGGAATGTGTGGGGCCTGTCTACCGGTGTATGTGTGTGTGTCAGGAGAGGCACTGTTGACATGAGTGGCAGAACTGACTGGTCCATGTTGGAAAGGAAACTCCAGATGTAGTGCTTGTTTCCCTCTTGATGTCTGCAGCCTTTATGCTTACCCCTGCTGAGAAAGGCTTTCCTTTTGTAAGTTTTGTTTAAGTCTGTGCTTGATCGATGAAACAGCCCACAGAGAGGAAGATGTTATGCTACACTTGAGGAAACATGGTGTAGCTGGAACGAAAAAGAAAGGAATTACAGTGACTCAGGCGTATTGGCTGTACAATAAAAGCTTTGGTCAAGGTTATCGTTGAATGAAAAAAGATAAGCCATGCCCCATGGCCAGATGGAGATGTAACAAAATCCCCTTCCCCCCATTCTTTATACATGAGCTGAATATGGGCCAGCTCGTAGTTATGACTCGGGCCAGGGTCTGTATCCATGAGAGCATGTCAGGGAGCTCCAGGCTCATACATGTGTCATGAGATTAGCTACAGCTCCACAAGCAAGTGAGAAAACACATGGCTTCTGGGAGACATCGGTCTCAAAGGAGAGTTATATGCCATTAATTATATATATATATATATATATATATATAACCTACCTGCCATAATCATTTATATAATAATACATATTATATAAATGGTTATGGCAGCATGATTATAACATATGTCTTCATTAGACTAATGTGTTTTTAATTAGTTGGGTTCTGTAGACTGGTCTCAGTTATTCTTTTCCCTTGGGATCACGTTACCTATGTCCTTTTTTCAGACCGGAAAACTTGTCATTCTCCATTTCAAATAGTGGGCTACGGCCAGCTGTATAAAATTAAACAGGCATCTATACTGTAAGTAGGTGTGGTACATATGACCTTATGGTCCGTACTTTATTTTTTTCAATCAATTCTTATTTTTTAGAGGGAATAAGTTGCTGAATAGCAAACTCCTTGGCTCTATTATTTCTGTGAAACATAGATGTTATGTTTCTGTTGGAGTGGTCTGTGTAAAAGTGATTTTTTGGTTTTCTTTTTTCAAGTCTGATTGAATGTATTGTCCAGGGACTAAGATGGGTCTGTGGCAAGAATCAAAACAAAAATAATATGTTGCAAGTTGTTTATTTGGGAAAGTATAATTTTGTATAAACTGTAAAGTCTTTCTCAGAAAACGCATTATAAAAATTATGACCTGCCAAGCAAAATGTGTAACTTATCAAGATAGCCTGCGGTCCGAATTAAACTTGCAGAAAACCTGATCCAAAGAAAATTGTATGAGGGAAATCAAATTTACTTGGTAACTAGGGAATCATATGAGCTACAGTGCTTTGTCAAAGCAAAACAAAGATACGTCAGATAAATTATAAATTAGCTTGTTGTCTTCTGGAGTTCGATAAACTGCAACACAGTGATGATCGGTTGATATGACTCGGCGCTAGGACCGTGGCTCTTTCAGTGCGCAAATCCCAGCAGAGGGAGAGCTCCGCTAGAATAGCTCGTTACCAGAGAGTCTGCCTTCTGCGGTGCAAGCCATCACCGGG
Source organism: Galaxias olidus (assembly GCA_026901105.3). NCBI lineage: Eukaryota > Metazoa > Chordata > Actinopteri > Galaxiiformes > Galaxiidae > Galaxias > Galaxias olidus. The sequence continues at coordinate 9,024 of JAPMUY010004380.1, forward strand.
TTACCAACCTTTCATAGCTCCTCTTTCCCGATTTGAGTCCTGGACTAAGACGAACCTGAACAATCTAGACTTGTCTCCGGAGCCCTCCATATGGGCTCACAATGCGCAGGATACGGGCCAACGCCATTGCAATTTTAACCGTTGCCTGGATCTTGGGAACGTTCTATTACCTGTGGCAGGACAATAAACCGCACGCATCACCGTCTTCGGCGTCGCAGCAACGCGCCTCCGGTGGTAGGAGCCATGGACCGAAGGCACCGGTTGGACGACTAGAGATTCATCGGGACGACAGGACCATTCCGCTGATTGTGAGTGGCAGGTTGAGGCGCAGGCAGGAGACAGAGAGAGATAGAGAGGCGATGAAAGGGACTGACTGCGGTGCTGAAGCGGGGGAGCTGCAGGGGAGTGTGTGTTGCATGTTGATGTGTGGTAACCTGTGATAATGCACAGCTGGCAACAATATCTAGTTACCGCCTCCCTGAGGTACTGCTTTTTGGCACATACAATCCAATTAAAAGGCACCGACGCATCAGAACAGATCGATGCATGTAATTTATCCGTTGGCTGTACTTTATGTTGGCATACGGTTGTTGTGGCAATACACCTACACTATAATGTTGTTATTTACATCCCCTCTCTTGTGTTATGTGTTCCTCGCAGGATCTCAATCACCCTTTAAGAGGCTTTCCATAAGTCCGTGCGCAAAACCTCAGTCCTTGCCTTTGCTTTCCCTAGCAGTGTTCTTGTTCAAACCAAGCTCTGTTGATTCTTTATTTAAGGGCACGGTTTTCCCTTGCTAAAAACCTATGGCAAGGACAGGCAAATTATTTGTATTTTTGTCTGAGTTGACTCTAGGCTATGATCATCCTGTCGGCCTATAATAATATATCTGGACTGGTCGGCTTTGGTTCATGTCCATAATATTTTAAGCGACACAGTGTTTGAGCACTCTAAGACAGGTGTGGTTCTTGTTACATTGTATACCAAATATGACTTTTATAGCATGCATTGTTCTTCGCGATTAAGCAATATGATTGACTGCATACTCAGATTCTTGACTCAGCATAGTTTTTCAGCAAAGGCTGTGTGTTTTTTTTACTAGATATGTCAATGACCAAATAGCTAAAGGAGTATATCTATAGTTGTATTTGTCCCTATATCCATGTGGCAAGCCAAGTCTATTCTATAACATTTGACAAGAACACATAGCTGTCAACTAGTCTGTCCATTTAAGTAAAAAAAAATTTATGAAATCCCTGTGTGTCTAAAGGGCATCGAGCCTGTATGGTATAATTTACCATGATCTGAATGTTTGTTTAGCAACATTGAAAAAGATCAACGGACTAGTTGTGTGGAATCAATATGTAAGGACTAGACTGTAAAACATTTCTGGGATTTTAGGAGGAGAGTTAAAACTATTTAATCGGAACAGACTCCCATCAAACATATTTGGATATAACCCTGAATGGACAATGATCTACCCTTGCAATTTCTGACCTGTACTATATACCTACATTTAACCTACCTCACAACAGATTCATTCAAACAGATTTTGTCTGTGCACCCTGGCCACCACCCAGGTAATGTGAACCACATCTGAGTGCTTTGCTAGAACAACCTTGCCCTTGGTCCAATGGGGCAAAATAGTCAAACAACCAATGGTGCACACACAAAGTCTGAAACTGCTGAGTAGACCTTTTATTCACGTTTTTTTTTTTATCATGAAACTGGGTATGTCTTTCTTTCTTTCTTTCTTTCTTTCTTTATTGAGGCCCTATTAATTGCAATCAGCAGCATTGTGTATATGGCCAGCTGTGTTTGCAGTGGCTTTCTCCACGTGCATTGCCTCTACTGATTGCAAACGTTTTTTTTTTGTCAAACCGTCCAAAAACCATTTTATTTTTGTGAAATTTGCAGTATACCTATAGTTTATTTTGGTAGAACAAATATTATTGACAGTCTGCCAAATGTGCACATCTGCCATTATGGGTTCAACAACAATAGAATTCTCCCATCAAACTAGACATGTTGTATAACTTTGCCCAGGGTCAGAGTTGAGCCAATTAACACTCATTATTTTTAAACCACACAGAATGGGAATGGCTAGGTGGGCTTCTCTGACATGCTGCCAAGGGATTTCTGACCTCATTCAGACTAGACTAAGAATGGCTTGGTTCACAGTAAAACGGTTGAATTTTGCCCTCTAGATGATTTGTAGGACTCTTTCAAGTCCACGTGATAAAGTGTGGCTCAGTCGGTAAATGTGTGTGTTCACCTTCCAAAGTAAGATCATACATAATTCAGGGGATTAAGCTTCGAAGTGCTTCTTCAGTGTCTACATCAGATTTTGATCTTTTTTTTTTTTTTTACTTTTTCTCCTGAGAAATGGTTAGTGAGGTCATGGGTCTGAAACCTGGAAGAGGGAGCGCTTCTCTAAAGCCTCCCCCGACAGAATCATTAATAACGCTACGCTGAAGAATGCAAGTCGCTCTCTCTTCTCTGTCCTCTCTCCATCCTTCTTTCTCGTCGTTCTCATATGCTCAGATACCTTCTATACTGTTTTCTTTTCGTCATTTTCCTCCCTCGTTAGCCTCCCACTCACTTAGCCACCCCGTGCCTTGTGCTGCGTGCTACAGATTGTGGTTTTGAAATGAGAAACCATCCGTTTCTGTACACTGGGCTATTTGATATCTCAGCAGTACACAGTGGGGGGGGGGGGTTTCAGCTCTTGAATGGAACAAATAGAGAGACGGTTTTGGTTGTAACCAGAGCTGATCAAAGAGAGTTAAAAGAGTAAATAACAATTGACCAGAGAGGCTGTCTGCATTCGTTCACGGAAACACTTTCTTTGTCTAGTGCTTGTCTGACCTCCCTGTGTTCGGTGTGTGTGTGTGTGTGTGTGTGTGTGTGTGTGTGTTTCCTCTGCCGCCCCCTACAGGTGACTCAGGCCCCTCTTCCGGAGCAACAGCAGCAGGGCCAGCTGATTGGCAGCTTCGACGAGAAGGCCTATCTATCGAGGAAGCAGCTGAAGGCTGGCGACGACCCGTACAGAGAGCATGCCTTCAACCTGCAGGAGAGTGACCGCATCGGCAGCGAGCGAGCCATCAGGGACACGCGCCACTACAGGTGATTGTAAACACGCACATTCAAAAAGATTCAACGTTTACTGAAAGTTGTCTATGGACAGTCCTTTGACAGAGTAGAACAACACAATAATAATAGTTCTTTATTTAATTTAACGGGAGAGGTTAGAATATGCAGAGGACCCACACACACACGCACGATCTTCCTTATCTACCGCATGTACAATACTACACAGCATAAAAGGATCGATGCCTTTGTAGGTGTGCGTCTGTGAAATATGACTCGGACCTTCCCGCTACCAGCATCATCATCACCTTTCACAACGAGGCCCGCTCCACCCTGCTACGCACCATCAAAAGGTTAGTAATCTGTTGCCGGCACAGCCACACCCCTCAGGGTACACCCTTGTTTATTTAGGTGGGTCCATGTTTAATTTGGGCCCCTTGGAAGTGTCTGCAATCAAAGGGGTTTTATTTTGTTCCTATCATTCCATGTGGCTCAGCATACTGAGTTCATCTATTTGTTTTAGAAGGATTGCAACATGTGCCTCCCTGCCTTTCCTTCCTCAGTGTCCTGACGCGGAGTCCCTCTTCTCTGATTCAGGAGATCATCCTCATAGACGATTTCAGCTCAGACCGTGAGTCCCTTTCTTTGGTTTTAATCCAATTCAGCTTGCTGTCCTTTTCACTGCAGCAGCCCTTTGCTTTACGAGTGGAGGACTTGGACACAAGAGATCAAAAAAGGGCTTGTGCGAGAAAAAAAAAAGGAACTGAGCATGTCTAAGTAGATGAAGAAAGCTCGAGAGAAGCCAGGCTGTGGGGGTGTTGAAGGATGAATGGAGCCTACAGTTTTATCACGGCTTAAGACAAGAAATTGAATTAGCCTTAATGGCATCATATGACTTTTTAGTCCTTTTGACGCTCGGGTTCACGATACAGATCATGAATGGATAACTTCATTATGGTAATTTCTCAGCCCTTTCTGCATTAGTTAGAAGAATTATGTGAGCTCATACGCTGAACTGTCCACAACACTTTCTCTGACTAACTCCACACACCCTGTGAGTGGAAACACACACACACACACACACACACACACACACACACACACACAAAGAAAGACAGATGCAAACACAAACAGTAGACACACTAGCAGACTCTCTCACACATAGACGCATAGTCCACACGTAAACAGAAACACACGCGCACACACACACACACACACACACACACACACACACACACACACACACACACACACACACACACACACACACACACACACGCATACAAACGCATACACATACACACATGCACAAACGCAAATAAAGACACACGGCAAGGTGTCAGGGTTGGCCCAGACGTCTACCAGCAGTGGGCCAAAGCAGAGGCGACAGCAGCGGGAGTTCTATTAGGTTACTCATGCTTAGTTTAATTTCCCTGCTTGATCTGCCAAACTGTGCGCACGCTGAGCGGCAATGAGACATTGCTTACAGGGGCAGAACAAGAGTCTTAGCTCCAACACTGGCAAAGTGCCACTGCCATTAGATTTTTGGAAAATGTACAGCATCATCTAAACTGCGTAGTGCTAACTCTTTTTAACTGAACCTAGCAGTAACTATTAGAGCCCGGCCGATTTGTCAGTCGGACAATTTTATTGGCCAATATGGGCCTATCACAGATATATTGGTATCGGCATATATAAACATTTTTTATTTATGCTTTATCTAACCAGGTGAGTCCCATCTTTTACAAGGGGGAGCCCTGACCAAGACAAAAACATCGGCATTAAAACATCAGAACAGAATTAAAACAATAAAACAAGCAACATAAACATTAAAACAATATGTGATTACACATCTTTGTCACAAGTATTTGATAACCACATTTGAGGGATCACTGCAAAAAAATTCGTGTATTCTATATATAAAGAAAATCGGCCGTTATATCAATATCGGAAATGTATTACTCTCTAATATCGTTATTGTCATCGGCCCCAAAAATCCAGTGTCATAAATATAGCTATGTGGTGCTGGCGTATGTGGACTTGCATAAAAATCCATTCAGTCATATAATGTCCTGTGCGGCTCCCTCTACAAGCCCCCCTCGAGTGAGCTAGTGAGAGTGGGCAACAAGGACAGACAGACGGCCTCGGATCCGACCTGATAGGCCGAAAGAAGGGTTTGGAGGCTGGAGATCAGTGCGAAGGGGGGAGCAGAGTAACCTGCTGTCTCTCCTAATCCTGTTAAGGCTGCTCGCCTTAATCACCAGAGGACTGTCCTTAATCAAGGGCGCTGATTGTTGCTTAAAAGCCTGACGACAGCATGTGACTTTCGATACTGCCCAGAGTTAGGACACATGGGCCCTCGTGGTGATGTCTGAGGGTCACACACACACACACACACACACACACACACACACACACACATAGAGACACACACATAGAGACACACTTGCATGCACATACACAAATAGTCACAAATGTACAAACATATAAACACACAGATACAGACACAAACCCACACACACTACAGTGATACACACAGATTCACACACTCAAGGGCATGCGCAGGCTCAAGGACAACACAGTTCAGCTTCACACACATTAAAATAACACAAATACACAAAATTACACAATCTGGCTCAGAGCATACAACATCTGCCTAGTGGGTGTGATGTGATCTTTAACTTCTAATCCCTGTGCTTCAATCCAAGGAAACAATCCCCCTCCCCCTAGACACACACACAGACACACACACACACACACCCACACCCACCAGCTGTTTCTTCTTCAGTTGAGCCACTATTAGATTCTTATACTGTACACTCAAACCTCACACTAACAAACACACACGTCAGCGAGCTTGCATGTAGTTGTACATAAATGTGCACAGGCCCATGGAAACAGATCATTTCCTCGGGGTGGATTATCTGCTCGTCCCAGCATGACTTCAGTGAAGATGTTGTGTCACTGTGTACAGGGATCTGACTTGATCCAACCCCAGGCCTCTAACACCCCAACGGCTCTTAACCTAATCCTCTCAAGGGTGTGTGTGTGTGTGTGTGTGTGTGTGTGTGTGTGTGTGTGTGTGTGTGTGTGTGTGTTTGTGTGTGTGTTAGTTTGTGTGTGTGTGTGTGTGTGTGTGCAGGAATGTGTTATGTGCAACACATAAGGGGTGTTGTGCTTAATCAGGTGTTGTTTCCTTGTTTATGTGTGTGTGTGTGTGTGTGTGTGTGTGTGTGTGTGTGTGTGTGTGTGTGTGTGTGTGTGTGTTTGTGTATGTGTGCGTGTGCCTATAGTTCTTACCTATGTAAAATGAAGGACTAGTTGTAGAGTGACGAGTTGTTGCTGCATGTGGATACTTTGCTTGGGGGAAACACAGATTCTGCATTTCATTCTCAAGCGAATTGGAACCGTCTTTGATTTTGCTCAGTGGACAACAAAATGTGCTGTGGACGGTTTCTATTTATGGTGTATGCCGGATAGAAACGAATATTTTTTGCATGATGTGTGGTTACTTGGAGATGAGTGAACAGTTTGCTGTAGTCAGGCTGTATGATTGTAGCATGCGTTGATGTGAGTGTGCTTGTGTACGTGTACGTGGTGGTGAGCCCGTCTCTTTTTCTCTGACGTGATGTCTGATCCTTTCCTCCTCCAGCCGAGGACTGCCAGCTGCTCTCTCAGATCCCCAAAGTGCGCTGCCTGAGAAACGGGAGGAGAGAGGGTGAGTGTTTGAGGCCTTTTTTTTCTTCTTTTCGGGAGGAGGACTGGGAAGTGATGGAGGAGCGAGGTAGGGAGGGAGAGACGGTAGGCGTGGAAGCCAGCAAGGGATAAGAAGAGGATGGAAAAAGAGAGAGAGAGAGAGCGAGAGCGAGAGAAAGGGTGAGTTTAAGCAGGGGGTGGGGAGGGTGAGAGGGCTGCAAGGCAGAATGGAGACAGTATGCGGAGGGAGGGAAGGAAGGAGAGGGTGATTGTGTTTGGCAGATAGTCAGATAGACACAGGCTTAAAGGGAAAGGCGAGGCCACGGTTGTAGAGCAAATAAAAAAAAAGAACAAAAAGCTCTAGATTTTATTTGCAGTTCAGTTCCATCCACGTGCTGTTAGCAGATTAAATACGGTTTCTCTACCACAAACGACTGAACATTGAAGATTTTGGAGGAATATCATTTTTAACCGTCGGCATTATGGTTCTAAACTATTTCATATATTACACACAGAATACTATTTCATATATATCACCATCCGCACGCAGAATATTGAGTCTGTTGTGGGTTACAATGGAGAAGTTCCAGCACATAGGGTGCCGTGTGGTGACGCAGACTCAAATGAAAAGCGCCCCGACAGGCTCTTTGTCCTCGGCTAGAAACGCTGTCTGGGCCCTCTGTTCCTCCACGCATCAAGGAGCTGTGTTTTCCATACTGTGTTATCTGTCTGTGTCTCCTCCCAGGTCTAATCCGCTCACGGGTGCGGGGAGCTGGAGCAGCCTCAGCCTCCATCCTGACGTTTCTAGACAGCCATTGCGAGGTGAACACCGACTGGCTGCAGCCCATGATCCAGAGAGTCAAGGAGGTAGGATAGCAGCCTTTGGTTTGGATTGATTTACGCTGTCTAGTTGGACGGAAAGTTCTGTACACCAAGACAGGGAGTTGAGCACAATATACAGTGCAGAATAAGCGGTGGCTGGCTCTGTTTGTCAAACTCCCGTCACTATTTCACAATCACATACACACATGTGGTCATCCACCCACACATACAAACACAAAAAGAACACACACAGAGTAGAAACATAAACGCAGTGCAGACACACACACACAGGTCTAGCTGTGGAAAGGGAGACCCTCATCACTCACTAATATGAACTAGTAGGCTTTTTTATACTTGTGTGGCTTTCCATCTTCTTTCTGCGCCCTGAGACCGGGCTGTGGCCAGACCAGCTGCTCCTTGCTCCCCTGAGCTACTCCTAGCATCCCATCCCCCTCCACAAACACACAATCTCAATTCACCCTTCACAAACACACAATCCACAATTATCTTTTTCTTTCTTTCTTTCTTTCGTTCGTTCGTTCGTTCGTTCGTTCGTTCGTTCGTTCGTTCGTTCGTTCTTTCTTTCTTTCTTTCTTTCTTTCTTTCTTTCTTTCTTTCTTTCTTTCTTTCTTTCTTTCTTTCTTTCTTTCTTTCTTTCTTTCTTTCTTTCTTTCTTTCTTTCTTTCTTTCTTTCTTTCTTTCTTTCTTTCTTTCTTTCTTTCTTTCTTTCTTTCTTTCTTGCTTGCTTGCTTTCTTGCTTGCTTGCTTGCTTGCTTGCTTGCTTGCTTTCTTTCTTTCTTTCTTTCTTTCTTTCTTTCTCTCTTTTTTTCTTTCTTTCTATTCTTTGTCCGGTATTTACACTCTCTATTTAACAGAATCTTGCGAAAAAAATCTACAAATCAATGAATATGTGACGAGTCAGTATGAACAATGCCACACACACACATTCTGTATTGTTTGTTGTATTGCTCAATGCGGCACAAACTGTATATAGCAGTTCTCACCCTCTCTGTGTCTATCCACTCAGTCATGCTGTGCTCTGGGCACTGTGACTCACAAAGCTTATATTATCATGCACTAGTCTGGCAGTCATGATAAGCCTGCCAGGATCCCAGCTATCTGCCTGGGCGTCACTTAGGCCCCTAATAAGATATTTGGTAACAATGCAGTTAGGCATTATTGCCTGCAGCAAAGCTAATGTAGGAAAGGGGCGAAGGAAATAATGTCGATGACATGGTTGGCGAAGTCATTGACTAAATCGTGTTATACGCAATGCGGTCCATCTACATTGTCTGAAAACATTACTGTTAGTTTTGGCCTTTGGATTGTCCAAGACTGATTTCTGTAACCTCATGGCAGCCCCAGGGGGAAGCCTGCAAGAATCTTACACATGGTTAAGAACAGCAAACACGCAAGCTAATGACCTTTACCCAGAACAGCCTCCACAGTCCCCAAGTCGCAGAAACAAACTGTGACATTACAGTGACATTACAGTGTGGTTTAGCCTAGAAAACGGAATCGAAATGCTCAAAGAAGCATAAGAGGAGAGTGAAATTAGATTTTGGAGGCACTCCAACATGAAAAAGACAGTCATATTTATTTATTCACCTTCATTCTACCAGGTCAGTCTCAATTAAATTAATGAAGACAAAATCTATTTTACAAGAGACCTGAGAGAGAAAGAGAGAGAGAGAGAGAGAGAGAGGGGAGATAATTAGCAATAGAGAGCACTACACTCCATCTGGTTTGAATATGTAGAATCTTCTCATCGCCGTTTGATAGAAGTGGCTCATTTATAAATGGCATTCAAATGTTTGTAGCCCAAAGCTGTTCAACAACACCACTTCAGAAAGCTCTCTGACAGAGTCGAGTTCACCACGGGTTCAAGTGACTGCACTGAGAGTGATGACTCTTATTGGAAACAGTTGTTTAAATTGTCCCGATGTAAAGCGATTTGACTTCACACAATGTCACACACACACACACACACACACACACACACACACACACACACACACACACACACACAGATGTGAACGCACTAACACTTTATCAGCAGGGAGTTTTCCACTCGGCTGTGTTGGCTTTAGGGTTCGTGTTACCACTAGGGAGGAGGTCAACACGGTCAAATGCTCACCGGCTGTGCTATGCCCAGATCAAACTCGCTTTTCTTTCTAATTTGGGCAGGGTGTATTTCATCACGTACAATTACATTAAAGTCCTTTGGAGTGCCCCTTTATCCAAAATGCAATTAAGTGCATGCAACTTAAGCGTGGACAGAGTGCATGCATCATTAAAAGGCATTGGAATCACAAGTTGTTTAATTCAATAAGTGTAAGTCCCCATCACAAACACACTGTGAAATTCAGGTCCACTAAACTCCAACTTCCGTCCTCATATACTACGATGGGCTCGTCCGATCATTAGCGCCGGCTCAGTGGAAGTGCAATCATGTGTCCCCTCTCTTTTCCTCCCCAGGACCATACGCGAGTCGTCAGCCCCATTATTGATGTCATAAGCTTGGATAACTTTGCCTACTTGGCTGCCTCGGCTGACTTGAGAGGAGGTCAGTCAACACAACCTCCGGTTTGTGGTTAATGCGGACACGATGAGAGGTCCCATTAGTCATGCTTTGCAGTTTTTTGTCACAGTGTCTCTCTCTTTCTCTCTCAATCTTTGTCGCTCCTCTTCATTGTTTTCTCTCTGGTATCCATCCTCTAACACACACGCGCACGCTTTCTGTATCTTTTTGACAGGGTTTGACTGGAGTTTACACTTCAAATGGGAGCAGATTCCCATAGAGCAGAAGATGGCAAGGAGTGATCCCACACAGGCCATCAGGTACGGATAACATCCCTGATCTATCTAGCTTTCCGTCTCGCATACGAGGCAAACTATTTGAATGAAACACCAACCGGATTCAACTGTAATCTGATTCCAACACGCTGTAGGTCTAGGTGAAGTCCCTGCACCAAAGTTTTCAGTGAATGGAAATCATGAATATCTGAATATGAAATGGATTTTTTTTTTTTACTGAAACTATTTCACACGTATTCAGTCTACTATGCTGGGGGTAAACAAACAACAATATGGAAACCCTTAAAGAAGTCGAGGGTTCAATTCCTTGTACCCCTGCTGGTCTGAGGTGCTTCCTCTGTTTTCAGGACCCCTGTCATTGCCGGTGGGATCTTTGTGATGGACAAGAGTTGGTTTAACCACCTGGGCCAATATGACACCCACATGGACATCTGGGGAGGGGAGAACTTTGGTGAGCATTTCACGTGGCCTTTTGCATGTACAATACCAGGTTAATGTTTGGACACACTTTCCTGTTCACTTAAATGGGAAAGTGTGTCCAAACGTTTGGCTGGTACTGTAGATACAGCTGAATCTACACATACACTATACGGTTGTCTAATAATAGCAGTACATCTCAATGAATTAGTTAATGAGTAATTCCTGTTAAGTGCCATACATACTTTAAAGCACAGATGAGTCACTGAGGCACTTAGAGATAGTGATATACACCCAAGAATGTAACCGTCAGATAATATAAATAAGTTTTCTTTTTTAAGACTGATCAAGATTAGAGTGTTTGTGTGTTGGTATGTGTTTGTGTAAAATAGAGTGGAAAAAACAAGAGGTTTCAGCTCGGTCTGACATGCCCATACCGGCAGCATAACTAGGCTGATAAGTATGCAGGAATGGTTGCGGCTTTTATTTTTATTGCTCTACCCGGGGGGAGGGGTTCATGTTTGTTTAACCTCACAGTGTGTTCTTTGACCTCTTTCTCGCAGAGCTGTCTTTTCGGGTGTGGATGTGCGGAGGCAGCCTGGAGATATTGCCCTGCAGTCGCGTGGGCCATGTCTTTAGAAAACGACACCCCTACGACTTCCCAGACGGCAACGCTCTGACCTACATCAAGTGAGCGGGGCTGAGCTGTTTTCACAATCCATACCTGTAACAGAGACCGGACAACTAGAGGGCAGCACAGTGTCATTATGGCCCATTCAGAAGGCAGGAATGTGTTATGTGCTACACATAATGGGTGTTGTGTTTAATCAGGTGTTGTTTCCTTGTTTGTCATTGTGTGTGTGTGTGTGTGTGTGTGTGTGTGTGTGTGTGTGTGTGTGTGTGTGTGTGTGTGTGTGTGTGTGCATGTGCGTGTGCGTGCAGGAACACGCGTCGTGCAGCGGAGGTGTGGATGGATGAGTATAAACAGTATTACTACTCTGCAAGGCCGTCCGCTCAGGGCAAAGCCTTTGGCAGGTATGTCCAGGATTGTCCTTTCTACTATGTCTGTCTCATAATCATTCAGAATCAGATATTCAAGCCTTATCCTATTCTACTCGGTACTTATGGCCTGTGTAGACTGGAAAAGCATATTAGTTCAAACACATTCTCGTACGTATAAGTATTAAACTTCTGGATCATTGTGAGCATAAATAGTATGTGGAATTCTTTGAATTGAGAGGAGAGTCAATTGAGAATTCTGAGGAGTCACGTAAAAACTATTTGACCTGGATAATTGGCTGCGTATCTACTGACATTTTGTTCTTCTTGTCACTCTGGCGGCTTATCCCTTGTGTAGCATTGCGGATCGCCTGACACTAAGAAGAAAGCTCAACTGTAAATCCTTCCGTTGGTACATGGAGAATGTTTACCCCGAGCTAAGGTGAGAGGCTTCATCAAATTTCAAAGGAGAATTATAGATAATTAACGAACCACAGCTACGTGTCAGGTTCACTCCTAGTATTTACGCATCCTGTTTTTATTCATTGACAAAATGCTTCCATGTAATGGGAGGCACCTGTGTTCTGCTCCTCTTCGAAAGTCTGTGTTGATGTTGTAGGCCGTGTCGCCTAGCAACAGATTCAATTACTCTTTCAAGAGGCAGCGAGTTCACCATGCCCATCTGTTCCATTTTATTATGCCAACCCCTCTCTCATTTTCTTAATTTTCTCCGCTTTGTTTCTCTTCGGTCTCTGCCTCTGCCTCCCCTGCCCCAGGATCCCTGAGCAGGATGCGGTGTCAAGTGTGCTGAGACAGGGGCCACTTTGTCTAGAGACCCAGGGGACGGACGGCCTGGGACTGGCTGAGTGCCGGGGCAGCGGTGCCAACAGGCCACAGTCTCAGGTCAGACTAACACCACTAGGGGGAGGGTCACCTGTAGGTTTTTTAAGATGAATGTATACGCTTCAAGGCACTGAAACAGCTGTCGCTCAGAAGAAGTTCCCATAGGCATTGCCTGTTCATGAGTTGGGTTGATAACTAAGTTGGTCAAGTATTTATTGCATGTTTTTAGATCATGTTCCCTCCTGTGCTTGCAGAGATGGGAACTTATGGAGCCTTTAATACGACAGCAAGACCACTGTGTTGCCATCACAGCTTTCTCTTCCGGGTCAAAAGTGAAGATGGAGCCCTGCAGTAACAAAGAACCCAGACAGGTAAGGTAGTTGTTTAGAAGTGTGAATTCTTGGGGTATTTCTGTACCCAATCACTGATCCATACTTATACCATGCTGTTCCAGGTAATATCAGTTTACGCAGCACCTTGCAATTCACTGGGAACTTCTGTGAATATGCAACTTGACCACAAAGAGCAGTACTATGCTCCAAAGAATACCATTTGCTAAACTGATAATGGCCCAAACAAGATTGTTGATTTTATTGCTCCCATAAAAACAATCCTATAACTTTGTACTGCACTCGGTTCTAGCTTCGCTGGACCTTTGCTGCAGCTTCATGGTTGATTTATGGCGTTGATTCGTAAGCTCTAACTCAAACCATGTGTGTATGAGTGTGCGGGACTTTTGCCAATCCATCTTCTAATCTCCTGGCGGTCTCATCTCTCTCTCCTTTGAGAGTTGTTTGGGAGTCTTCCCATCAGTGCACTTAATTCTGCTCAGGGTGACATTTGGCCTTTCTGTCCTAAGTGCTTGGCAAGAGCAGTTGAGTCTTGCATTCTATTTTCCCTCATCATATGAGACTAGATTGAGCTGAGGTTTAAAACAAATTGGACAGAAATCTGAATTCCTATTATATTTGTCATTGAACATTGATTTAACATTGGGCATATTGCGTATTGATTCTTGGGTTATAAATAACACAAAACAATGATTAGTGGAATCTACATGATACGTCCTCTAATATGTTTACATTACTGACTTTCTGTTGTCCTTCAATACATTTTTATTCACAGGCACACACACACACACACACACACACACACACACACACACATTCAGACAACATGCATACTATTGCCACGTCACATAAATTCGTAAGATTAACCTTTCAAGTTCCAAAGTGTCTATCTGGTTTTGTCAGCTTTGTTTGGTACTCTCAGGCTCCAATCTTACTAATTTCTCATCAAACTAAGGACTTTGAACTTTTTTTCACTGAGTGATTTTAATTGATTTGTTTCCTATTCCCAGTAGGCAACCTAGTTCTTGACTGTGTAATTATCACAGCCCTTTTCAGCTATCTATGTCTGGAACTGGCATCTGATGGAACATCTGGATTGATAATTTGATTTATGAGTCGTTTACAGTTCATGCTTCTTCATTACCTATTGCAAAAGTAATTTTAATTGTACTTGAAATGGAAGTCCCTGTAGCACAATTGCATTCACATGATCTAAGGCTTATCTTTTAAGTATATAGGTGACTGGATGTGAAAGATACCTCAAAGCAGGTGTGACAGAAAACTAGTGTCCATAGCTGGCTTTTAACAAGTTGAAATCATTCCAGCCAGCAAGTAATGTTTTTGGGAACTTATTTTGAAAGCTTTGCCGGTCACTGCAGCTGGGCTTGCTATTTCTTTCCATTCTAAACAGAGCAACTCAATCAATCACTGGATTGCTGTTGTACAGGTCTGAGTCAGGTTCAATTATTTAAACCTTCTGGCCTCATCCACATCCTTTTCTAAGGGAGGGATACGGTGTAGTCTTAGACCATGTGCTATTGTTGTTAGTCATACTGTCAGTATAATAGATTGAGAAGACAAGGATGGCTTTACACAGAGCACCAGCCTAAACCCATAATATGCTGGTAGAGATTATTTTTGTGCCCAGTAACTATTCCCAGCTAGGCAGCTACTATTGTTGATGATGACAGGCCGAGATGTTCTCCCCAGTATAATTAAAGCCACTATAGGCAACTTTTTTATATTAACAGATTATCAATACATTTCTTCTGATAACACATTGTAATGTCTATGGGAGAATGAAAAAAATCGCAGTTCAGATCAGTCCTCAATATTTAACACTAATTTTGTGAAAATGAGTAGCCACAAGGCCATTACATGCCTGACCTGCCTACTAATTATTCGCACCTCTCTTTGTATTCCCTCTGTCCAACAGAAGTGGAAGCCGAAGGGCCCTGCACTACAGCTCATGGTCAGTGGACTCTGTCTGGACAGCCAGCACCCTGCTGGTCCCCTGGCTATCACTCAGTGTCGCCCCCAAGTGGCCAGTCAATCCTGGGAGCCACAGCTCATCACCTGAGCCGTAGCGGTCCAAAAGGATGGGTCCAGTAAATGTTTTCCTGCTAGGACCGTGAGAGAATCCTATTTGTATACTATCGCCTTTGGGGGAGGAGGAGTGTAGTGAGAACTGTGTTTTTGTGGTGTCTACTGCTGCAAGCTCCTGTCCATTGGGGCTGGACGGGTGATGAGCAAATGATTTGAAGGCCTTTTTTGTAGATAAATGTCTGAGATCTTATTCTTGTACAGTTCTTCATCCTTTAGGATGTTGTGGTTCCTTTAGGTTGTCAATGCATTCCACTGAAACCTGTTGCACATTTCACTTTTTTATTTTCCTGTAATCTATGCGAGTCAAGAAATCGCAATTGCTTTTGTAGATATGGCGATAATTACTTAGCATACTGCATTTTTAATTAGAGGAAAAACTTACAGGTTGCACCTACAGGAATCACCAACTCAAAATAGCTTTTTGTCTGGTTGCCTAGTCTTGGTTTGGGGCATTTCAGACAGTAGATCAGGGTAAAGTAGACTTCAGCAGAAATGGATCAGTAGAGCATTTATTTTAATGCTAAATGCATTTTTTTATAGTACAATGCAAATCACTGTCAGGTATATTATTTATTGTTTTGCATGGACAGACCCAAAGAATGTTTTTCTTTTTCTCTTCAAGAATTTATGTAAATATTTTAAGCAGAAACAGCTTGGATTTTGTGTAAAGTACTATATATGTTGTTTGAAAAATAAAATGTACTACCAAATGTATTGTATCTTTTTGTTATTGCCAATATGAGTTATGCTTTCCGCAATATTTCTGCTATTCTATCTAATTAGACCAATATTTAGTGAAAATTTATATATTTTAAATGTGATTAAAGGTCTAATAAATGCAAAGATTCACAACTAAAATTTATTTCTTTTGGGGATTTTTTAGATCATTTCTAAAACCTAAAACAAGTCTGCCAATTTGCTATCCCTTTACATGGTCTTGGTAAATGCTGGTATATTGCTTTAGTGCTACACAGCCTTTAAGTACAGAATATGTTTTATGAGGTTCTTTTAAGATATTGAAAACAACATTTTGCTTATATTATTATAATTTTGGGCTAAAGAGATTGAGTACTGACTTATCATCGACATAAATCAACATCATTTTAGAGTCAGTAACATTATTCCCAATAATATGCATAAAAATGTGACAAGAGTAAGAGTTAGAACCATACAGCATTGATATTATATGAACATGATTTATCTAAAATTACCACTAGAGGGCATCCTTATCTCAAATAATGGAATATTCAAACTAATGATATTTTTGTTAACGACCTCTTGACCTTGTAACCTTTTGGCTAGTTTATTGCTAAGAAGTTGATACATATATATATATTTTTAAATACTGAGATAAAAACAAAGAGATACAGTATAAAAATCGTTACAACATTGTCAGCCATACTTTACCCTGCCAGAATGGCACTACCATTCTAGATTATAGGACCCCATTCCCACTTGAAGCTATGTGCGGAATGCTAGCTAAAACTGATAAACTACTGGCCTTTGGAGGGGGCCGTTTTTAGTTTTTTTTTTTACATTAGTGTTGGTGTGAGACATTGTACAAGTGGAGACCTATTCTTGGTAAAATTCATAAAACTAACATTTTTACAGTGACTGGTTAAAAATGACTAATTTGAGGTAAACCTTAATACAACGGAATTCGCATGAAAATCCCAGTTGCAATTAAAGTTTCCAAACGACGACATGAGGCTACTATCTGGTCTGAATTATCTACCCTTCTCCCACGTCCCACACCCTTCAGTATATTGTTCTGGTTGTAAACTTTACAAATAAACATGCAATGCAGAAATCCAAATTAAAGTTGGACTTCATAGCAGGAGCCATCAAGACAACTGTGGGTAGATTCGTTCTTCATTACAATGGAAACAGGTCAAGGCCCATAGATAAAGCAATAATATGGCCAAGGCCAGCTTGCTCGTGTGGCAGGAGCAGCAGCCAGGAGAAAGATTTGCAGCTAGGACTCGTGTGGTTGTAGAAATCTTTATATGACTGGCCTCCAACTAAGAAAACAGTAAGCCTTTTTTTTAATTCACGTGCAGAATATAAACATATTTAAAAAAAAATAAAGTCACTACTTGCACATGTCAATGTTGTTGAAATTAATGTATTTTCATTGGTAAAAAGAAGACCCCTGCCTTCCCCTGGCGCACTATCATCTCAATCGATCACCTTGCAGACTTCACCCAATGAGTATGCACAAGGGCGGTCCGTTGCTAAGGGCGAAGTTTGGTTGAATCAGCGAGTAGCAGGAGCCATAGCAGTACTACCAGTGAAACGACAGGACTGCGACTGTTTCCGAACACTTTCTCTTTGGAATTTGAATAATTTTGGCACTTTTTGTTAGAATCAGGTGATTGGATTTGGCTACCATCTTCTGGATCGGTACGCTGATCACAGGTAGGTTTAGTCTGAACAAGAAACATAGTTAATTAGGCTACCGGTGGACATTGCTAAGCTTTGCTAGTAATAAACGTTGGCTAACGCGTTAACGTTACTTTAGCTCGTTCACTGACTTAACGTTATGTTAGCTCGCTGTAGTTTTCGGACGTGGTTAATTATTATCGGCGTAACGAACATGCTACCTGGTTATAAAGCTGTTTCAATATGCTATTTTGGTTTTAATTTATTTATTCAATGAAATGCGGAACTGCTGATCCAAATCGTAAGACACTAGCTAGCTATCTACATGGCAAAAGATTGGCTTGTGACTTGTTATCGGGTTGGCTAGCTAGTTAAGTTAGCTAGCGTTACCTGGCCACCTGGCCCAATAAGCTCGAGCGTCGTGATGTGAATCCTGGCCAACGCAACGTAAACAACATCTACGATATTTTGGTATTATATACTAAATTAATTTGCTTGACGTCGTAAGTTGGGGGGGGAAATGGTATCGATCATGAACAACTTGTGATGTGGGGCCCAACCTCACCCTCCACCTGCATTCATACCAACATCAATGTTGGCTCTTGTTTGGCAATAAACCTGTTGATAGGTTCTTGATAGGTATTGTTTTCTTGGGGGTTGAATTGTTTTAAAGCTGTCCCGAGTTCTAATCTATTTCAAGAGGGGAGTTTAACCATACACAATTAAAAATTTAAATTGTTGCATACATTTCGTTTCTTTTAGATTGAGGGCAGATAGGTTAATGTGTAGTGAGCTACATTAGTTAGTCAGTGACCATCATATGCAGTTAAAGAAGAATATTAACCATGGCAGCAGTACTCCCTTTGATAGATTTATTGCTGACTGGAAAATTACAACTAGCTCGAATTCTATCGATCTATCTGAAAAACAAACTATTTGGTTCAATACTTACAGATGCCCTATTTAACATTTCATATTGGATTGGCACGTAATTAATCCCAAGAAAACGGTATTTTCTCATCAGTTGGCAGTAACTCACTCATTCAGCGACTCATACTTTAAACGTCCACTCTCACGGTAGAATGAAGGCTCTCTTGGTTGTCAGTGATCCATTACTTGACTGCTGATCAGTGACGCAGCACAAGCAGATGAACTGTCTGTTCCATGATTGTGCTTTCATGAGTAGACGAGACAGTGGCCTTATAAATCTATTTGACTATTTGTCAGCACAAGTCGACATGTCATTCTTTTTGTTCTGGCGGTGTTCATAGGCATGGTCCTGTCTGAGGTTATGTTAAGTTAATCCTCAATCCATAGGCTGTCAGCTTGGTTGTGGGTCAAGTCTGTGGAGTGATGCTGTCACGGGAACAGGTTCTTCAGCTCTAGGTCGATGTCAACATAGGGGTTTTGTAGTGGGTGCTCTAGGAAAATTGGAAACATGTGTTGTAATACCATTGGATATAATCCAATTCAGTCATAAGTATAATTAAGACCTTGATGATAATGTGAGAAATTTGCATCGCCCTGAATTAGCATGCATACCATCTGCAGCCTTCTTGGAAGCTTAATATATTTACAGTCCCATTTTCTAAGAAGGCGTTGGTTTGAATCCAGCGTCGGCACAGACAGATGGAAGATTCAACCAGAAGGGGACTTTGAAGAATCTAAAACTTAACTATGTGCCACTCTTAATGTCAGCATAAATATCCTAGAATAAACTCGGTCTTCTTGTGAACTCTGGAATTGTTGTTAAAATAGACAATGCTTTGTTTTTCTGATGCCAGGGAATTTACTAGCCTTTTACTGTGAACATTATTGGGCATTATTTGGCAGCTGAATTTGCTGTCTAATGTACCCCACCATTCTTCATGTTGAGAACAGCCTACATTTTTTTCCATAGCAAAAGCTCTTTCCATGCCTGTGTCAATTTTCTAGGACTTTAAGTTGTGCTCCTCATTTTAGTACAAAGTACAATGTTTGGTTTTGCTTTTGGTGAACTGTCCCTGGTATTTTTTTTAGCTCTTTTAACAATGTGCTTTGACATTGTCCCATTAAGACAATGTTCTCTAAGTCTTAATGAGGTCCAGTGGGGGTTCGAGCTACTTGTTTCAGTAGTAATGGATTAAGCCTAGTGCATTGGGGAAGCAGCACAGAGGAGTTGTCTTTCAGGCTCCCCTCCCTCCTGACAGTATGGGGCTCAGAGAGACTCCTTTGTTCCTTATCACTGACCCTGGGCCCCCTATATACAGGGTGATACCTGAGCCCTCTGGGCTGGAACAGCTCATGCTTTATTCAGCCCTCTGATCTCTGTGTTAATTGTCGCTGACCCAGGACGGGACTGAGTGGCGTCTCCCTATACTTTGGGGGTGAGGTCCTGAGTGTCCACTCGCTTATCCGTCAGTCTAAGAACTGAATACGAGAGAATTACACGCGTTGAGTTTTTGGGCTGTGACCTAACCTCTCCTTGTCTGCCTGTTCAGGCAGTGTTTTAGGGCCTGTATTTCCATACACTTACAGACAGACATTATGCGCCTCCACACCTGTCAAGATAAGGATTGGGTGCTTCTCTTGGCTCGCCTGCTAATCTGTTTTGTACCCATGGTTTCTGTGTTCAATTGTAGTCACCGGGGAATGCGTGTGATGATTGTTGCCACATCGCTTGTTTCCTGGTAACGGTGGTGGTTGCCGGGCGATGTGGTGATGAGAACATCCTGACCCGTTGCAGCACCTCACTGCCCCGCTATCCTTGCAACCACTTTGCAACCCTCAGCACAGGTCAACCTACGTCTCCCAGGTTAACCCATCCAATTTACTACGCTTCAGTACGTAGTCACGATTAGAAAGGATTAGCTGCGTTCACCCTGTCAGACATGCGGCTATGTGTTTACGCGCTGTTGGGTTGTTAAAAACAAGCTGCCCAGTCATTCCTGACCAAATGTCTCCCTCTGCCTATGTCAGAAGAGCTGACTCATGGTTAGCTGCGGAGCTCCTTCTGGCCCTCGCGGCCCCGTGCTTGGATCAGAACACGGTGTTGTGTAACGGTACGAGTGTCTCATCCCAAGTGCTGTGGCTTTGCTGTGCCCGGGGTGGCTAACTGGTAGGCCACAGTGGCGCTGTTTGATAACATAGCGCTGCCCGCTCTAAGGCCCAGGTCTGTAATGGATCAGAGCGTGTGTGTTATTTGTTGTTCATATGGTGCTGCTTGTTTGATTCAGTTATGGAAAGGGTGATTATTACCCTCTAGGAGTAGGAACGCAATTGCTTCTGAGTCAGAATGAGTCAACGGGAGAGGCAGTGCCAGTCCGGCAGCCGCACAGGCTGGCCCAGGCCTGGTAGCCTAAATCGATGATGAGCGTTTCGTTCACAGGGAAAATGTTTCCATTATTCATGAGCCGGGTATCAGGTTTTGCCTGGAGCCTGATAGGATTTTCATATCAGTGAGGCTAGCATGTGTTTGTGCCAGACAGACTGTGCTACCAGACTGCCTGAGCGATTAAAGTACAACTTCATATTCATAACGCACACACCGACGTGCGAGAGTCTGCATTTATAATAGAGGTAGATGCCTTGTCAGTCCGCACTCCTCTTGGTAAGTAAGGTAGGAAGAATGTGGATTCCTCCGCTGGGGAGGGAGAGAGTGAGGGAGGGGGTAGGGCAGGGTTGTGAGGGGTGTGTGTTTCCTGTGTGTTGCGTCAGGGTGCAGCCTCGGGCACTGCAGCCTTTTATCACACAACTATAAGGACAGAGGTGTGTGTGTGTGTGTGTGTGTGTGTGTGTGTGTGTGTGTGTGTGTGTGCGTGCGTGCGTGTGCGGGGGGTGGGGGGAGGGTGAGGACAACATGTAGTCAAGAGGGTAGCTAATAAGTTAGAACCTAAAGATTTGCCCATTAGCTGAATAAGCTTACAGTCACACACACGACACACATAACTGCATTGATACGCATATCTGCACCATCGCACAGCCATCCACTACTACTACTACCACTTCCACCACCAAATGGTCTGTGAGAGTGGATGACATGGGTTGGCAGGGGCAGAGCCTTGTGAAAGTGTCAGTGTGCTGAATCGACAAGAGGAAAACAATGCCTTCGCTGTGCAGCCCCACCGTTGGCTGCCTTCTCACAGTGTGGGAGCCAGGCCTGCAGGCATGCAGGCAGGCAGGCAGGCAGGCAGGCAGGCAGGGCAAGCTGCTCTTGGCTGGGTCTGAGAGAGGGAATGGCCCGGCCATTACAGACAAACGGATGGTGGCCAGGCCTTTGCCCGAGGGCCATTGACCCATTGTGCCCACTCTGCCTGCCTCCCATGCTTGTCGGCCGTCACGGCTCAGAGGGGGCTGCTGCCCAGACGTCAGAAATTGGTGCCTCTGCTGGACCTGATCAAAGAAGTCCAGCTGACTGTGGGGCCTTGTAATTTTCCACTCCCTGTCTGGCAGCGACGGCTGACCAGCCTGACCCCCCCTTCCTGCCCAGCTGCCCGAGCCCTGCTCCCTGGCTGAGGAGAGGTAGCCGTCTGCCTGCCTGGCGGCCTCGCCTCCGAGACTAGGGGAGACGATGCGAGCACTTCCTTTGAGCGTACCATAGTTGTTCTTCTCTGCTCCTTTGCGATGACCTCATCGCCCCTCCCTCACTAGATGTCGGCGACTATGTCGTCGGGGCTTGCGTCAGCACCACAGGTGCTTTCCAGGTTTGTACTTGATTATAACGATTTCCCGCTCCGCTCACCGCTGAATTGTGACCTCACTGTGCCAGCTTGACTGCGGTAAGGTGGTCGGCTCGTTGTGAGCTGCGCAGCGCAGGTGTGTCATTCATAGTCGTGCTGGCCGTCCGTACAAAAGTCTCTCCACAGAGTTCTCCCTCCGTGCTGCAGAGACATGAACGTTAGCGTTTGATTTTCGAAACAGAAGACGCAGCCTGGTAGTTGGTTCGACAGCTGTGCCGCTGATTGTGGTCCAGGTGAATACCGCAGGCCTCATAGACTGAGTTTCTGC
>JAPMUY010004384.1:0-17500 GCA_026901105.3 Galaxias olidus
TGGGGATTAGAACCTCTTGGTCATGGAAAGTCTGGTTTCAAAATGGCAGACTGTTTTCCTGAATTTGCTATTGTGTGACTGGGATAGTGTGACCTGGGTTTGTCTGTTATTACGGTTTCTGATCATTGACACACATCTGGATGTAGAACACTGCTAATTGAGCGACCACTACATGTGGAATGTTTCTTACAGAAAAAAATAAAGGCCCTCAATTCACCGGCTTGTTTGAACAAACCAACACATGCAAAATCGGTACAGTCATACAGTAATACAGCCAGGCTATCGTAGAACAAATGGCAGTATAAAGATGGTATTCATTGTAGTAGCAGTTATAGTAGTAGTGGAATAGTTGGACGTTCTAGTAGAATTACACCTTGTTTAGCTCTACCTAGTCTCATCAAACAAATCATAATAATGCACTTTACATCAAATGCATTCATATTAACAATAGACTTTTCTCAACAAAGGTATTCAAGCTAATTTCTCTGTCTCTTTATTTAGTCAAGACATAATTGTTTCCTTTGTAAGTTTTTAATTATTCTTTGGCTTTCTATGTTTTAGTGATGAAACGTCAACTTGTTTATTATCCTTATCTTTTCCTCGTCATGACTTCTAATCTTGAACATCTAAGAAATCCCCTATTCATTGTTTTGCGTTCTTGTCATGTCAAATGAATATTATACAAATATTTTATTTTTGTACTCTTTTATACTTCCACTACAATGTCATATGCAGTTGTTAGAATATTACTTCACTCAGGAGCCACTTATCCAATATCAAACCATTCTATTGTAAAAGTGTATACAACTGTCAGTAAAGAAATACTGCCTGAACCATTAAAAAAGCATTAATTGAGAAATTTGTGTACATTTTCCAAGTTGTTACCAGCTTGCTCTTTCCTTGGGGCTATTTGCCTCAAATATGGTTATGTGAAACATAATATGGGACTATTTGAAAAACCCACACACAAACACACACACACACACACACACACACACACACACACACACTATAAAAGGTATCAGGCCTGCTTCCTCCCCTGCAGTTCAGACAGGCGGTCTACCTTGGTGCTGCTAGCAGACCCAGCTTCACAAAGGCCTGCAGAGGCACTCACACCATTAGAGTTCCTCATTAGTGGATCAGACGAAGCAACGTGGGGCCCCAGAGCTGTTTTTCCCCCTATACTATATGTGTGTCATGTACACTGTTTCAGAGGCCTTTGCAGATCTGTCATATCGTTACTGTACACATACACAGGGCAGCATGGCGACACTCTTTAACGTGAGGCAACACATGCTTAACCTGACCAACAACTGCAGATGAAAGCAACATACATCCTGATCCTGCTTGTTGTTTAACCTTCTAGCCCTACCCCAGCAGCCATCAGGAAAACATCAGTGCTAAAAGGAATGAACTTTGAAGTGCTCTTTATGGGGCTTTTCTAACAGAACTGGAATCAACAAAGAGAGTGAGCTGCTGACGAAAAAAAAACAAGACATTCAGCACTCGGATCTGGGAGATAACATCAGCTGTAAAGCCCAATTCACGGGGCTTTCAAGTGGGGGTATTTTTAAGGTGGCAATCCTTCACATGATATAGGTAGTAGCAGCAGTAAGACCAGAGTGAACTGTAAAGTTCCAATGAGGAAGAACAGCTGGGACATACCTGTGCAGAAACGAGCCTGTGATAGCCATTCAGCTATCTGGTATTATGAACCTCTGTGAAGGTTTCTCTACGACAACAAATGTGTTTCTCTGTGACTGGGAGCCTGCTTCGTTTGATCCATACCAGCAGATTATACTCCCAGCTCATTTAGCGCTGTTTAAACACGTGTGATTAACTAAATTAATAATCGAAGCAGGAAAAAAGGATTTTCTTTTCTTTTTACGCTCAGTAAATTAGATTATGATGTAGGATTTATCCTGAACCTAAACCAAAAAGTGAGACGTGTTTCTCTTAAGATTAAACTAGAGAAAGGAAGTTGGAACTGTCACATTCACCATACCGCTGATGTGAACCAGCTGCCTGTGATAGTTCTGTTTTTTTTTTTTACAGGACCAAAGCCAACTGTCCCCAGTTAAACTCTGCAGGTAGGGTGGCTGGTGCCAAGAAGCTAAAGCTGAAAATAAAATGTTTGGGTTGTACATTCTATACTTTAATGTTCACATTAACTTGCATTTCCCTGTAAATGAGACGTGGAAAAGCGTCAACCCAGCCAAGAAGCAATGCCATAAAGGTCTGATGTTTTTGGTTAAGGCCAGAGCAATAGAACCCAATACAAAGTAATAATAATAATAATACATTGAATTTATAAGGCGCCTTTCAAGGCACTAAAGTAATGCATGTTTAGGGGACCAAAGGGCTCCAGTGGAAGCAATATAAGACTGTCATTTCCAATCATTACTAAGAGAACAAAAAGGCAAGAAAGAGTGAAAATATTCACCACTACTTTTAACATGGTTTGATCAAGAACAAGAGGTGTAATTGTAAATAATAAACAACTCACTGCTTAGGGAAAAAAGCTAAATATGGAAAATAACATGTTATGACAAATGTCGGTACAATTTTTCAACAGTAGATTAAGTTAACGGACAGAAAAGAAGCAAAACAATCGTATAAAGTTTGAAGAGATGTGTTACTGATGCTTAAAGTGTCATGTCAGCGCTGCAGGGGAGACGGGCACAGAGCCTACCTAAACACACACACACACACACACACACACACACACACACACACACACACACACACACACACACACACACACACGCCGAACAGGCTTGACTGGCTTTTCGTCCTGTGGGCACGTATCAGAGCTTGTTCTTGGTCGATGGAATCACACTTTCAACTCAAGCCAACCAAACCTTCCCAAACCGTTGGTTTGGTTTAATTCATGTTATTGACACACTGTTTTGATGAGGCTATTTTAGTAATAGTGTTTTCAAAGTTGTTTTTTGAATGCTCAGTATGAATGAAACCAGCAGCCGCCTCTCGAGGATCCACAACTGCCACTACGTCCACTGGGAAAGGGAAGCATGACGAGCCATATGAAAATCATATCAGGTGCTCTCTTAGAAAACCGTGGCGAGGTCTGGGGTTCAGCTACATCGACAGAAAATTGAAGTGAGACCTTGACAGAAATGGAACGTTTCGTCACAGGAAGTAGGTGGAATGACTCGGTAATAGAACGGAGAGAATTAAAGCACATGCTGTCGTTCAACTGGCCTATTACCTTTTTCATTGAAACCTAAGAGCTCCCAGATGTAGAATTAGCTGGTGGAAGAGAGAGCCTGAGATTATGTATAATGAGCATCTGAATATGACAATATCAACAGTTTTGTGTATGTTTTACAGCTTGTTGCAGGGTCATTAAAGCCACAGTGATTACTACAGCCTCCTGTGTCCTTTTAGTCTCCAGTAAGACGTGCTAGGTACCGAACGACCTGGGTCAGCTCCGAACTCTAGTTTCACAAGCGCCTCTATGTGTGTGTGTGTGTGTGTGTGTGTGTGTGTGTGTGTGTGTGTGTGTGTGTGTGTGTGTGTGTGTGTGTGTGTGTGTGTGTGTGTGTGTGTGTGTGTCTATTCATTTATGTGTTTGTACAGGCAGCATCGTCATCCAACTCTGTTCCATCACCCTTAAGGTGTTTTTGCCTTTGGCTCCTCTCCAGTAGTGCTGGCCGCTGTGCACAGCCATGTTCCAGCTTTTAGAGATTGTCGCTGCCAGGATGTCAGAGGATCAGTCAAATTACCCCATAATGTTTGTACAGCGGTCAGGAGGCGGACAGGCCGTTCACGGAGAACAAATGAGCACTCAGAAGGTAATTGAGGTCTATTACTAAGCCATTCACAACACGTGTGATCCTAAACGTTTTTTGAATTGGTTGCAATACAAATAACTTTTCCTACCTTTTACAGGCTAGCCTTAGCATTACTGTAATAGCCCCTTATTTAGGACCATTCTGCACGTCAGAATTACAGCACGTGCAAATAAGCAGGCATGTCATACTTTTGGATTTTGGAACACATAACAAAATACATTAACATTGTCTTGTCCATTTCAGAGTTAACTAGTATGTGTTACTTCTTGACTGAGTACCATGAGGCCTTCAAATTAATGTGTTAAGTTAAACATTCCCATTAGTAGCACTATATTTAACACACTGTGTCAATCTATCCACCTCGTGATTTCTGACGCTGTCATTCCATGAGGCATACTAGATAGCTACGTTAAACAGATTATTTTAACCTGCAACGCTTTCTCTCCTTGGGGGTTGGAAGTGTCTAGTTTGTATGTGAGTGTATGTGTGTGTGCGTGTGTGTGTGTGTGTGTGTGTGTGTGTGTGTGTGTGTGTGTGCGTGTGTGTGTACCCAGAGTTGAGTTTGTCCGGGGCTACTGCTCTCCTTCATTCAAAGCCCTGACGTGTGCTGTTGTTATTTACCCCTGGTCTGGGGTCAGGCCTTTGCCCCGGGGGCAGCGCGTTAGCCACAATCACCGTCCCCGAGGGGAACATTAGCACCGTCATGGTTCCACATATCAGTTGACCCGTGGCACATTGCCCCAACTGCACATTCTCTGCTGTGAAAAAGCTTGGTAATGATTTGTAAACGACTCCTACTGATTGTGTTGAGAAAACCATTGAGTGTCAGTAATTACCCTCACACAGCCTGTGACCCGCCACAACATAAATCACAATTATGACCAAATTACTCAACTGTGTATCTCTGAACAGTGTTTTACACCGTCGGATGTGGAGAGAGAGTGAGTGTATTGGCGGGGGCAATAACAGATGCCCGTGTGTGTGTGTGTGTGTGTGTGTGTGTGTGTGTGTGTGTGTGTGTTTGCGGATGAATGGGCAGCTAATGGCCAGGCCCCTATGAGTGAGTGAAACAGGCCTCATGCAGTCTCTGTTGCTTTCATGTGTTAATATGAGTGAGGTGATGAGGTTATGAGACCCTACGCCACCACTCTCTATACAGGCGAGCAGGCGGAACAGACACACACACGGACGCAACACTGACACACACACATGAACGCAACATTGACACACCAACACACACACGTTGACACTGACACAAACGCACACATGGACACAACATTGCTACACACACACACACACACACACACACACACACACACACACACACACACACACACACACACACACACAGACGCAGCATGGACACCAACATGGCCTTTCCAGGGGCCTCCTCTCCACACAATGCACGTTCAGATTATGTGGGTCTGATTTGAGGAGAGGAGAGGCCTTCTCTTTCCTTTGGAATAGATGAGAGACAAAGAGGCTGTTGGCTGATTGAAGTTGGTAAGACTCAGTAGCCAGTGGGAGACCTCTGTATGTGAGTCCTGGGAAGCTAAACCTCCCTTAAATATGACACAACCCACCGCCCCTCATACACGCTCCTTTCATGGTCATCATGCAACCTAATGTGTTGATCTCCCCATGACGCTATCTCTGTTGTGTGTCTGAGGGGCCAGTGACACACAAAGAAAAGGAGCTCCATATGGATGGCTGCTAATCACTGGAGGAATGGATGTATTAGTCTAAAAGGTTTGCTGGAGCTGAGACCAGACATACTGTACTGGCTGATCAGCGGACTAGCATGGTGGGCCCCCACAGAGACTCCACCTACTGAGGTACCTGTGTGACTCACGTTGAAGACATTCTGTCCAAGTCTACCATCATCATCATCACCATCATCATCACCACCATCATCATCATCCTCATCATCCTCTCATTTATTCACTCTCTCATAGTTTCATCCCCTTCATTCCTTTCATCCTTCAGTGTGTTGTCCCTAATTCACGCAGTGTGGCTGGAAATGGCAAACACGACACCCACACCAGCCTGGCACAGCATGCTCTTAGCTCTCATTGTCAGCGCATCTATTATTATCTCAGCACGTCTACTGGTGAAACGAGTGGGAATGTTTCTGCTGATAGCCTGGCACAGTGCTGTATTTAGCTTGGCATGAAAAGAATCTTGATTAACATTTTAACAAAAGCCAGACTTACAGTACACATCTGGCCACGGGGTATGTTACTGAGGAGTCTACACCAAACACCGTTACGCACGGCCTCGCCATCAGGAAATAACTGGCAACCCGACGCACGGCCTCGCCATCAGGAAATTGCTGGCAACACGACGCACGGCCTTGCCATCAGGAAATAACTGGCAACCCGACGCACGGCCTCGCCATCAGGAAATAGCTGGCAACCCGACGCACGGCCTCGCCATCAGGAAATAGCTGGCAACACGACGCACGGCCTCGCCATCAGGAAATAGCTGGCAACACGACGCACGGCCTCGCCATCAGGAAATAGCTGGCAACACGACGCACGGCCTCGCCATCAGGAAATAGCTGGCAACACGACGCACGGCCTCGCCATCAGGAAATAGCTGGAAACACGACGCACGGCCTCGCCATCAGGAAATAACTGGCAACACGACGCACGGCCTCGCCATCAGGAAATAGCTGGCAACACGACGCACGGCCTCGCCATCAGGAAATAGCTGGCAACACGACGCACGGCCTCGCCATCAGGAAATAGCTGGCAACACGACGCACGGCCTCGCCATCAGGAAATAGCTGGCAACACGACGCACGGCCTCGCCATCAGGAAATAGCTGGCAACACGACGCACGGCCTCGCCATCAGGAAATAGCTGGCAACACGACGTACAGCCTCGCCATCAGGAAATAGCTGGCAACACGACGCACGGCCTCGCCATCAGGAAATAGCTGGCAACACGACGCACGGCCTCGCCATCAGGAAATAGCTGGCAACACGACGCACGGCCTCGCCATCAGGAAATAGCTGGCAACACGACGCACGGCCTCGCCATCAGGAAATAGCTGGCAACACGACGCACGGCCTCGCCATCAGGAAATAACTGGCAAAATGACGCACGGCCTCGCCATCAGGATATAGCTGGCAACACGAAGCACGGCCTCGCCATCAGTATATAGCTGGCAACATAGAACAATGGTAAAGAGGGGAAAACAAAACGAGCATAAACACTGTGCTGCCAGGTTGTTGATTTAAAGTACCCATTTGGCTGACCTAGGCGGACCTCCATCTTTGCTGGATCCACTTCAGAACCAACCCAAAAGAAAATAATCGCTCTGTAGTATTTCACAAGGGAGCGCATGGAGAAAATCTATTATAACTTCTACCATCTGACTGGGTTGGCTGGTACGTTTTATACTTTTTCCAAGTAAAGGCATGACATTAAGTGCGTCCTTGGCGATGGTTCCCTAAACTTAAATTTAACCAATTAAGCTAAAAGAATGGAGAAGAATCTGGGAACTATGCATGTTGCCACTTGGCTGTTCTGTGATATTGGACCACTGGAGGATGGACTGTGGCAGAGTATCTGTCCCTAACCTGTCTACTGCATGGGAGGCACAGTCTTTTATATAAACAAAGTGGACTCGAGTTGGCTGACTGGAAAGGTAGAGTAATACAAATTGACATTGACGTACAGCTTTAGTTTCTATTTACCTTTGCCTAGAGCACAATAGCTGAAGCGAAGTGTGGTCTCATGTGTAGAAACCGATTCAAAGGCTGTGAAAGCTCATCTTCCCCCATTTGACAGGTGTAGCAGGATAGTTTGACACAAGATACAGACCTCGGCGATGCTCACAAATAGAATAACAGTTAAATAAATCAGTCATAATAAAACTGCTGAAATGTAGTGGAGATGCTGCAGTGTGATTTCTCATAGAACTTTTTGCAGAGAATGTGGGAAACATCTGGTGTTTCAATTAATGTGACATATTGAAATGGATGATATCATGCTGTATTACAACCACCAATGTTAAAACCATCATGAACAGCCGTAGAGTTATTTATTTTCTGCAAATCATCAAAATCAGAATATGCCATGATTCATGTTGCAGTTTGGTCTGCGTTTTGGGACCACCACGCAGTTTTAATAATAAGTATGGTTAAATAAGTCAGAGAGAGAGAGAGAGAGAGAGAGAGAGAGAGAGAGAGAGAGAGAGAGAGAGAACGGTTTATAGGTGCTCTATCAATCTCCAACCATTTAATATTAATATAGCAACGATATGTTATGTGTTTTCCTCTCCCAAGTGTAATATTAATTGCATCAATGCCTTTTAAAAAGGCACACAAGGAGGCCCAAGATGTTTTTGTTTCTCATATCCCTAATGTTTTTAAAGAACGAGACAAGAAAGAGCTACAGGAGCGACTTCTTGTGCTGATGATGGAACTGGGCTGAGAAGAAGCACACGGAGAGAGGACATCCGAGGGTTAATTCTGAGTTTAGCCTGGAGAACACATCATAGACACAACTATAACACTGCTAGGAGAAGAGAAGCTTTTTTCATGACAGTCCAACAACTTGACAATCCACAGAACACATTCCCATTTCTTTAGTGCTGCGTGGGGATAATAGCACAGAGGCTGATGCTGTCAACTGTCAGGACTATGGATCCGCATTAAAGGCCCTCTAAACAGAAACACATCACTTGCAGTAATACATTACAGGGCAGTGTTTAAACACTCCTCTCCTGTTTCACGGCTGATTAAAACCAGTGTAGGTGTTGGTAAGCCTTCTCTGGATGTGCAGATGTTAAACTGTCTCTAGAGGAGTCAATGCTCTGTGTCTCTGACAAACCCTCGGTGGTCGTCTCAAGGCCACTCACTGTGTAACTCACATTAGCCTGATGAGGAGCTGAACTTCTTCATACCCACTAGACACCGCCTACACAGGTGCACACATGTAGACAGGAAAGGCACACGTAGAAATATGAACAATGCAAACAAACACATACACACACACACGCACGCACGCACGCACGCACGCACGGATGCACGCACGCACGCACGCACGCACGCACGCACGCACGCACACACGCACACACGCACACACACACGCACACACACACACACACACACACACATACATACATACACAACCAAAAAGTGTTTTCGAACAACTCATCCATTTGGGTGTATGGGAACCAAAAAAGAACAATCATTTTGTGTTCTCCCAAACATGTCAAAAAAGTAATTCACTTTGAAGCAACTTTGTTTTGACAGACTGCCCTCCTTGAACTGAAGGAAATTTGAGGGGTGAAACTTTTAGTCATAACTGTTAACAATTTATATGAAGCATTTGCTCTCTGTCGGATGGATTATATACTCAGTTTTTCTGTTCAGTTGTTGTGACACCCAATCAAACTTTATTCAATATTGAGGCAATAATGAAAAGGCGTTGGAACAAGTCAGTTGGAAACAAAGAATCAGTTTACATATAACCATTGTGTATTTGATCCAAGATGGCCACAGTAAAAGAGTTTAAAAAGCAAGACCGTTCCGTCGTAAACACAGTGTGTGGTTAATCCTTAAATAGTTAGTATTATTACAGTAAAATCAAATAAATCTCCACGAAGTTGACGGCATATTGTAAGGATGCCACCTTGAGGATGATATCATTTCTTGAGCATGTAAACAGAGTGTGAGTTTAACAGCATGGTGGAGCGAGACAAAGAGAAGAGGGGGAGGAGAAGAGCATTACGCTAGGAGAAAGAAGAGGAGGATGAGTGCAGAGGCTCATTGAGATCTTTGCCAGTGGTGATACAAGGAGGGCTGGTGGAGAGAGTTGAAGAAAAGAGTGAGGAGGAGAAAGGGAAAAACATCAGAGTGTGTGTGTGTGTGTGTGTGTGTGTGTGTGTGTGTGTGTGTGTGTGTGTGTGTGTGTGTGTGTGTGTGTGTGTGTGTGTGTGTGTGTGTGTGTGTGTGTGTGTGTGTGTGTGTGTATGTGTGTGTGTCTCTTTGTGATGTGTCACTCACTTCTATCCAGATTCATATCTGTCAAATGTTTATATCAATCATCTAACTCCTGGTTGTAATATCTTTCTATATTAATATACAGGTAAAAAGAAACAAGATGTTTGCAATTTACAGCATTCACTTCTCTCTCATTACATGGCTAATTAATGCAGCGGTCCATAAGAAAATGTTTAGCAAACTGCTTCATCATAGCAAAAACACACATGGATGGGAAAGGAAGTGAGTAGAGAGCAGAAGGAAGACTAGTGGAGAAAGACTGTAAGTGAAGGAGAGCAGGACAAAAAGAGGAGAAGGGAGCGGTGTAATTTCCTGAGAGGTGAGAGAACACTTTACACCTCCTAGGGACTGTTATTCCACTTGAGGGACCCCAGCAGTGTGGCAAGCCAGTAATTACAGTCTGGTCCCGGAGGAAGCTTCGTTTAGCCCTGATCCTGGTGGTCGATGGGGCTAGGGGGCGAGGGGGGGCTAGGGAGGGCTGGGGAGGGGGGTGTTGCTCTCTGGCCCGCTGCTAAGAAACTCATTACAGCGACGGGTGTTGCTCTGCTTATGGATGTAAAAATCCCATTTCAAGTGTGTTGTACAAACAATAGGAAAGGGGAACAGCGCACGTGCAGATATTTGGACGGATATTTGTTTGGGGACGAAGGGGGCAATCACTTTAGAGTGTAATTACATCCAGCTCAAACTAGTAAATCAATCAGAATATTATTAGTAGAACACATGCTTCTACCATGCAGTGTTGCGCAAAGTGTGTTTTATGCTGTTATCCGTAGTTTCATGATAATTACACTGTTCATGAGAAAGTGAATGTGATCTAAGTTATCTACAAATGTTTATCTGGGGAATGCTATGGAATTTGCTCCAGCACTGTTTGTGAAATTAAGCGTAACATTCTCAAAATTGTTGAACGAAAAAGTCAAAGTTGTTCTCATGACACAGAAACATAGCCGAAGAAAATTGGCGCCAAGGATTTTTTTTAAATAAAATGCGCAAAAGACACAGCAGATAAAGATGCATAAATCAAATGTAAAATATTTAGGGAGGTAAGGATTATAATGTGTATGTTACAATATTCCTTGAACAAATACAATTTCAACAAATGCAAAGTAGAAATAATTGTTCTGTACCAAAACCTTTCCCAATCTCAGCAGTCCCTGTTTGATCTACAAAGCCAAGCAGTACAGGTTGGAGTGTTTTGGTGATTTTACATTAGCATATCATACTCTGAAGTTGCCCTTAAACTTGTTTAAGGATGTCCCACTAAAAAAAGAGGAAATAGATGCATTATAAACATGTACAACATGAAAGAAGAAACTATCTGTAAAGGAGAAATACATGCATGAAAGATGTACAATTTCCCCATAAGATTAAGGTCCGAAAGTAAGAGATTGAAAGCTGTTTATTATTCCTGTTGTTCTGGTAATAGGCTCTCTTCATGCTTATTTTGTCACCGAGCCCAACTGAAACTAGACGAAATTGGGTGAAACACACACACACACACACACACACACACACACACACACACACACACACACACACACACCAACGCTCACACTCTGTAAACATACATCATAGCTCTGATAATGACCTGTCTAACTTCAAAGACACGCTAACCTATTGTAAAGACATTACGTATAGGGCCAAAAGAGCATGTGTTTATAAACCATGTGTTTTTTCTCTTTTGACTACCAGTCATCACTATAGAAACAGTAACATCTGTCTGGAGAGCCAGTGATACACTAGTGGATTATGGGCACTACAGGTACTCTGAGAGCAACATGTTCTAGAAATGATTAGGGTTATTCCCAAAGTCATATCATTTTTGTAATAAGACATGCAGAATTATTTTACGGTAATAAACCAAGAAGCTGTGTTTTCCTTTTGAACCACCGGGGGGTCATATGTATGTTTGTGTTTCTCACTGACAGAGGACGTCATCCATCAGTGGCCTTCAGGCCTGAATGAATCACAGATAGGTTATTTTGAACAGCATCCCTCGCTGCTTCAATGAGAAGTGATCTGTCACAATGCACCACCAAAACATCACCTGTGGAGGAGGATCACTCACAACCTGACGGAAAAAAATAAAGTCATCCTAACAAAGCAAACCCTACCTACACATTCATACTGGAGAGAAAACATGTAGGGACCAGTGGTAATTATAACAGTTTAGAGTGAAGGACTTGCTGCTAGCGAGAGTCATGAAACACACACAAGCACTTTGTGTCTTTCTCTCTCTCTCATACACAAACAAAACACACACACACACACACACACACACACACACACACACACCTCCAGGCCTGGAAATAGAGAGGATGTTTAGACCCCTTCCCCAAACCCCCTAAGTCCTAAAGCCCCCCAGGGGCCATCAGCCGTTAGGGACCCCGGAGCCTGGCTCACCTTTGACCTCACAGAGAGGGCTCTGAATACATACACATACTGGACACTCAATAGGGCAATGAGAGACAGGGGAAAGAGAGATATACGGTTAGAGATGAGAGTGGGATAATTTAATTAAAGATATACTTTAATAAATTACTAAACTGGTACATACTAGGGAAAAAATGAGCGAGAGAAAGAAAAAGAGAAAGACAGATGGAGAAAGAGAGAGAAAAAGATAGATGGAGGGAGTTGAAGACAAAGAAGGTGCCAGGAAGTGGGAGAGCTAGTGGTGGTGTTGTGGGAGTGTGAAGGATAATACAACAGGGCTTAGTAAGCTTAGAGAGCTGTCAGTTGTTAGCAGTGAGACAAACTAGATTTGCTCTCCAAAGGCAGTTTTACTGACCGCCAGCTGAGTCAATAACGCCTGGCAGGAGATGCCAGATACCTGGGAGAGCAGACCAGTGGGTTTAACTATGTGTGTCGACTCCACTACACTTCATTCTGCCTGCTTAGGATATATCTTTCTAGTAGAGTTTTGCCTTCCTGTAAAATGAATACATTCCTGGGAAAGACAATGTGAAAATCCATGTGTAACCTTGCGGTGCTGCATTTCTGTCTAACAATAACAAAAAAAGCCTTAACTTTTATTTCATATCTGCACCCTCTAAAATGTTGACAGACGGTGTAATGTAATACATCCTATATTTTCTGGCTATTGTCCATTGCACATCGTCTACTGTGGACCTCACACATTGGATCACTGAAGCAGGGGGACCTCATAAGAACTCTCACAACAAGTCACCTCTGGTTCTGTCAATGAAAGGGAAGAATAACCTACACAAGGAACTGTAACACATTTCCCTTTTCAAGCCCTTTTGGACTCTATGGTTGTGTGGCTTTCTGTTCTGTCCCCTGCAGTGGAACCACAGACCCCCCTTTGCTTTTAGACAAGCTGACGAAAGCGCGTCCTCTGGGCTATGTTTAATCCTCACCCTCGTTGACATCAAATATGTTGCTGGTCCAGCACAACAACATTTCCTGTTCTCAGTGTCACCATCATTGTCTAATTCCACACTCAGCATGAAAAAGAAGTCACAGCAACAACCGCGTACATATCAGCATTTGCGGTGCATGACCTAAGTCTGACAGTGTCCATGATTTGAGTTGTGATTGGATTTGACAACCGCTTGTGAGCACTATGAAAAAAAACAATAAAAAATAACGTTGCTATTTACTGGAAGAAGGCTGGGCCTTAAAAGTTACCAGGCCCTCCTGGTTCTCTCAGAGGCTAAGATGGTTCATGTCATTGCAAGAGGAGCTCTGTCCTCATTTCCTCCTCTTTCTCTCCAGCCTGCTTCCTTCAGCCTCATCGGGGACTTTCCTACCCCGTTCTCACAGCATGTGTGGAGTTCATCCACCAGACAAAGGAGAGAGTGGGTGGGAAATAGAGTTTTGAGCATGCTCATCACTTTGTACCCGCTACCCCGGGATAATACAGCGCGTACGGCAGGACACGGGGACAGTATGACATGTGCTGTGTGTCCAGTCCCTCTACACCACAAAGGAGCACTAAGTACTGTGCTGTGTGTCCAGTCCTACACAGGGACAGTAAGCCCTGTACGCCCCCGTGTCCAGTCCCTCTACACCACAAAGGAGCAGTGAGCCCTGTGCTGTGTGTCCAGTCCTCCGACACAGTGACAGGGGGACAGTAAGTACTGCGCTGTGCGTCCAGTCCCTCTACATGGGGATGGTGGTCCACAAAGGGACAGTAAGCCCTGTGTGACCCCGTGTCCAGGCCCTCTCCACGGGGACGGTGGGGCCTCTGAGGAGCAGTGGGCCCTGACATGAAGTGGTTCAGTGCACTGCAGTGCTGTGATGAATAGCATTGTGGAGATGGCCAGTAAGCACAGCCCACATTCAGCAACAGCCATTCATCTTACCAAAAGCTAATCAACGATGTTTATGTGCAAACAAACAAGGGGTCATAAGTAAAGTAATTACACAGAATGAATTGGCACAGGCCGAAGGTATGGAGGATAGTTTGGACAGTTTTGCAGAGTTTTGTTGTGAACAAGCTGCTAACAAGCTGTTAAGGCTTCTTTAATACATGAGATTTAACGAACAAGCCTACCAGTTAATAATATAACAAGTCAAGCCTATGGGGTTAATAAATACATTTAATAATTTTTGTTGTTATGCTGTGAAGTGTCTGGTAAATATTGTGGCGTGTTGTGTTAAAGGCCTTGGGGAGGCTGTTGAGGGGGACCGTACCTGTCAGTCAACACAGTACCTGTCAGTCAACACCTGGCTGCTCATCTGGGGAAAGGCTTCCCTCCGACCACAAAGGCTCCTGAGACAGAAAGTCAGGAAACCTGAACTTAGAGAAGAATAGAGGAAGGAGGGGAGGAAAATAGGGGTATTCGGTTGGTACAGCCGCTGTTGTCTGTTTGTGTAACTAAACTGCACCATGACAGAGGTGGAGAGATAAAGTTGAAGATAACTGGGAAGATGGAGAAGTCCTAATGATCAAGTATCCATCCTCATAATGATATAACGTATGCTAAGTGGGTTAGCTCATGGTCAACGCTCCATGTTCCCCCTTTGACTATGGCGCAGCATTGTTTATGCTTACCCAGTTAACACTGTGTTCTGTGATGCATTAACAGAACCATCGGCTGGTCGCTGGGGGAATGTTAAGTGTATCCAGCTCCAAGTTATTGTTGCCAGGACGTTGACCTAGAACAACCAGGGAATCTGAACTAAAACTGAAAGTTTTGTTAGGAAATAAAATATAATGCAATGCAGGTTCCTGTTTGAGTAATTGCGCCACTTTGTCTATTCTTCTATTATTAGGTATACAAAATCCATCAGCGGTCTTGAAAATATTTTTTTAACCCAAGTGAATTCCAAAAGTCGCCAATGTTTTTTGGTATATTCCATTAAGCAAACTTAACAAAAGAGACACATGTTATCTGTCTCAGTTTTTCTCATTATAGCTTCCATACCATAGTATGGCCGTGGCAGATGTTTTAACCCTGTGCCTGGACCACAGAGGTAGAGGCCCACTGTTGGCAGCAGGGAACATCTTGGAATGCAATTAAATCAGTATTAATTACTTTAAACAGAGCAAAATCCCCTACACAGCAGCTAAACAAACGGACACACATATGACTGATAAAAGAGTTCAAGAAAACTAGTATTAAAATTTCCCTCAAACCTAGCTGAACCATAACCCAGATGTAAACCAGATAACCCTTACCCTAACACACACATCTGTGAATGACCGCTGTGATCTGATGTCCAAACAACAGCACAATAAAAGCATATCATAACAGTAAAATGTGCTTAGTGTGACTTAGTGAGTGATGGCGTTCCTGTCCTGTTAGGTCCAGGGGGTACCTCCTGTTGTTGTCCTCCAGGGCCCAGCATCAGTCACTATGACTGTGGAGCTGTCTGCTTCCTCCCCACAGACGGCGTGCTGTGTGGGGCATGCTCCCAATCACCCAGAGTGAGGACAGAGGCCAGGTCTGTGGGGAGGAAGGCCAAGTGTGGCAGATAGACAGAGGGTCGGCGTGTGGTGAACAAAGCCTCACGGCTAATTTACGACTCCCAGGGCAGAGGGAGGCCGGGCCCCAGCTCCTAGCCCCTCAAATGGAACCCTGCTTGGGGGTTGACCACGTCTTGATGCTGGCCTGGAGTGAATCATCCACTCATAGGGCATGACAGAGGGAGAGCCGCCCAGACACACAGTCCCTTATCCCACTTAGTGGTCCTGTTCTAAATCAGAGGCTTGTCATATACTGGGCACAAAGGGAGAGATGGGAGAGATGGACGAAGGACTCCCTTGAGTCTGGGGCCCAGGGGAGACCCGGCAGGCTCTGCCTCCTGTCATCATACCAGCTCTGTAGACCCAGCGGCATAGAGACAGATACACACTGCAGGCCCAGAAACACTGGTCTTCATAGGCACACCCAGCAGTATAGAGACAGATACACACTGCAGACACAGAGAAACACTGGTCTTCATAGGCACAAGCAGTAGGGATTTATAATAGATATACACTGCAGATACAGAGAAACACTTGTCTTCATAGAAACATATTAGGGACTGACAGTAGAGACACACTGGTCTTCATAGGCACACATTAGGGATTGACAATACCAGCCTCTATGAGGTGGAACACATAGACCTGACCTCACATCTTCTCTGTAGTCTGTGTTCCCTGTCTGTCCCTGTTCCCTGTCTGTCTGTGTTCACTGTCTGTCCGTTTGCCTTTCTGTCCGTTGGACTTATATAGTGGCACCTGTTTTCAATCATTTGGTCATGTTTTTAAATATTAAATGACATTGCACTGTGTGAGGGATCATTGACTCTTATAGAAGTCAAACTGAAGGGTTCCCCTAAAGAAAAGAAAAGGGCAATGACTGCCAATCTAAATATATTCATTCACTAAATCATATGTATCCATTTGTAAGTAAAAATTTACCAAAGCCCCAAGGAGAATATATCCTTTCCAAAATCCAAAGCATTTTTCGTTCGTTTTACTTTGTTCCAAAAATGGGGTTATGAAGGATTTTATGGACAAAATGTTCCCGAACACATGAACATTAAAACAGCAGGGTTGTGAAATGTGCTCTGTAAATGTACAGTTGGCTAATACTGTACTTCCCCTTTCCTGAACCCCAACACACTATCTCAACATGGTCTAAAAGCAGGGCTTAACCTCCTGACCCCTCCATCCTGTCCGCCTCCTCCTCTCTGCTGCTGACCTGGACCAGCTTATGAAACGCTCTCCCTTCTGACCCCGCTCCAGATTTGTCTTAGCGTAGCGGGAAATCGCTTATTCATCAATTTCCTCAGTAAAAAATAAAAGTCATGTAACTTTCTCTCTAAAAGGCCATTCTCCAGGGGGCATTCCCAGGTTAGCAGCATATCTTTTTAGGTCCGTGACAACACCATAATTAGTGGTGCTGCAGGACACATCAGTTCAGTCCAGTCCAGACCAGACCAGACCAGACCAGGCCTTGATTAGGTCCGTGACGGGACCGTATTAGGTGGTCCTGCAGGACACATCAATCCAGTCCAGTCCAGGCCTCGGTTTCGAATCGGCCTGACAGAAATGGACAAAAGAGCCCCAAACACCGCAG
Source organism: Galaxias olidus (assembly GCA_026901105.3). Lineage (NCBI taxonomy): Eukaryota > Metazoa > Chordata > Actinopteri > Galaxiiformes > Galaxiidae > Galaxias > Galaxias olidus. The sequence continues at coordinate 17,367 of JAPMUY010004384.1, forward strand.
GAGTAAATCACCTGATCCAGAATCAGTGTGTATATGTGTGTACACGTTTGCATGCGTGGGTATGTCTCTGTCTGTCTTTGTCTGTGTGTGTGTGTGTGTGTGTGTGTGTGTGTGTGTGTGTTTGTGTGTTTTGA
>JAPMUY010004384.1:20000-27500 GCA_026901105.3 Galaxias olidus
GTGGATCACTGACCTGATCCTCCTGCTGCCACTCTGGAGCACTGACCTGATCCTACTGCTGTCCCTGTGGATCACTAACCTGATCTCTCTGCTGCCCCTGTGGATCACTGGCCTGATCCTACTGCTGCCACTGTGGATCACTGACCTGATCCCCCTGTGGATCACTGACGCAGACCTTATCCCACTGCTGGGGTTCACAGCTATCAACTGTGTGGGGTTCCCGCAAGCCATGTCTGGAGAGAAACCACATTTATCACTGAGGTTGGAAAGTAAGTATGCACACACACACACACACACACACACACACACACACACACACACACACACACACACACACACACACACACTCATACACATACACACAGCTACATTTACATGTTGTCTGCAGCGTGGTTTCAACCTGTCACTGCAGTGTCTACGCCTGGCCGTGATTCTGTGTGGTGTGGTTGTCTCCAGCTGAGCCTAGGGGCTGGTATGTGGGCGGCCCTGCTGTGTGTGAAGGGAGTGGGACGTGTTGGTGTGACCTGGGATGGGGGAGCGCCACAGCACACAGGATCCTACCATACTCATGGCTAATCAGCATGGGACAAAGTGCACAGATCTCTCAGCCTCAGGCCTGCTGCAAGGAGATAGCAGTCCAATCTAGGTGCTTCAATACAGATATCAGAAGAGGTCTGCAGCACTAAAAACAGTGTTTCTGCTAGCTGGTAAGATATCCATCTATGGTACATAGCAGACAACACACACACACACACACACACACACACACACACACACACACACACACCTGCTGTTTGACTAAATAACTAGCATATGCACTGTACATGTAATGGGGTAGTACTCTGATGCACTTGGACGAAAATACAACTCACCCCTGTAATTACTATCAGACACACACACACACACACACACATACACACACACACACGCACACAGTCTGGGCCATAGGGAGCACATGTGCTATACATCAAACCACTGTATGACACAACACTGTACTCAGTGGAACTCTGTAAATAGAGAAGTGCTGTTTCAAATCTTTCAAAAATATATCTCTCGACCAATGGGAATGTTTCAGTTCAAAGTGCAGAATTCCGTTCCCCAGTGCTCATAAAGTCTTGACGTGAGTGTGCTGGCGCTCTGAAAGGGACCCCTGCTAAACCACACGCCTGTGGACCTCTACTTCTCATTTCCTCCCCTTCAATCTACCTCTCTGTGTTATCACAGTGTCAAGATGCTGGGGAGAGCACACCACACCACGGCACCCTTTAGGGATCACATTCTACTCACACACACACACACACACACACACACACACACACACACAAACACACACACACACACACACACACACACACACACACACATACGAATCCAGTTGGGTGCAAGGACATTTATTTGTCAAACACATCGATACATGTACGAACACACAATCAAGCACCAGTGAACTAGAACACCTACTCCCACAAAAAACACCCACCATAACAGAGACTGACAACCCTCCTCCGCCTTAAAAATCCTTTGAGCTCAGGACAGTTTACCAGCTCTCCCCCTCCTGAGTTATGAAGTGAAAGACAACACAACTATTAAAAAAAACAGTAAGTCAGAAGACCTCTCAAAACAGCTAGGCTTCCTAGAAGACTGGCGGGGGAGGGGGGGGGGGGGTGTATAACAGGGTGAAGATGTTGGCAGAACAGATCCTGTGTGCGCTGCCCTCTTTTTCCCAGCTCATAATTTCATCCATGTTCCACAGTTACCAGTAAACCTAATCTCGCTCGCTCACTGGGAGCTTTAAGTGATTCATAACTTCAATGCTTTGATTAATGGTGCCCTGATTTGTCATACAATATTATACCATGCACAGTCCAGAAGGTTGGCCTCAACATCTGTCGAAAAATTTAAAGGAATCAAGTTTACATTCCTCTCTCCGGGACAGCTTGGTATTTCAGACCGCTGTATCGCTATACTGCTCCCAAAAGTGATTCATCATCAGCCTGATAGTTTGTCTGAGCTGCCTCCTGCTCTTTACCTGTCCTCCAACAGTCAACAGTGGCAGCAGGCCAAGTAATGCTCGGACTAGCAGAGCACTGTATCTAGCTACCTGGTCAATTAGACATACATCTCTGTGTGTGTAGGTGTGTTGCTGTTACTTCTGTGTCAGCATTTTTTTTTTACCCCTCTTCATGTACAACATGAGCTCTTATCAATATAGTGACACTACATTAAACACATTGGTATAATTCTGATAAAAATTTTATAATTGCAGATAAAATAGATTTAATGCCCAATGGAGACATTTCCATGACATAACAGCAATTTTTTGTTACATTATTTCACTTATGGTAACATTTTTGGGATGTTTGTTTGATAAACTGAGGATGACCCACGTATTTAATTTTACAGACAAGGCAGTGTCTCCTTCTTCCACCAACTTAATAAAGTGGGACCAGAATTCAATATCCTAATATTGATTTGTATATTCAAAGTAAATAACAGTGTTTGAAAAGTCTAATGACCATTGAAAATACAAATCAAATATTTTGTTTAATTAAATCCTCGATTTATTTTTGAATGCTATTGTAAATAAACCTGCTCAGAAGACCAGTCTTCCTTCATTTCCGGTTTTCATGCTGATTCCTCTAAAATCTTTGGGATTAGTTTCAGAGATACATTATTTTAAGTGCCTACCTTAACAGTTTTCTCAAGGATTCGAGATTCAAATGTTTATGTTTTATAATATTCGTCTTATTTGGTGGAATGAAAGACATTTGGCATTCACATGAAGAACATAATGATTAACGATGATGATTAATTATTAATTATTAAGATGATGAAAATAATGAAAGAAAGAATCATTGAAAGCCATGTCACTGTAATGTTGAAATGGAATGCCATCTAGTGGTAACGACATGTCAGTATCTGCAGAACTTTGCCACGAGGGGGCGTGGTGTAACTGGGCACCAGTCTCGTAATAGTTGTCACCGGAAGAGTCGGGTTTAAAGGGGTGGAGCGACCGCAGCAGTTATGTTGTGTAACAACATTACCTGTGAGTAATTAATTGTGTTTTTAAAAACATATGAATGATTCTATAATACTACGCTGTTATCGGATTGGTTGGATTGGTTCATTGGACTCCAGCTAGGCTGATTAGTGATTATGACAAATTATTTGCCCCCTGCTAGTTAGTGCTAGCAAGTATGTTAGCATGCACATCACAACACAAAAGATCACGAAAAAGCCATGATGATCATATTATGTGCTGTCTTTCTCACTAACATTGACAAGGTTTAGCAAGCAAATGACGTTAAGCAAATGGTGTTTAAGATCAGAATCGATATTCATCTAAGTTAGCGTGAAAAGCTAGATAAACGAGGAGATAAGTGGTCTAAGTAGTGACTATTAATAGAGACAATTATTAAGAAGCCTGTGTTACCTCAATGGCCAGCGAGGATCAAGGGATTTAACGTTGGTTTCAGTGACAGCTTTAAACGACTGTTTCCGCTACGCTTCTCTCCCATCGCAGTCGTATCAACATGCCAGTAGATGGAAGTGAGGACCAGGTGTCCCCATCCCTCTCCAGCTCGAGCAGTTCTGCTCTCACGCCGGGAGGGACGGAGGAGAATGGGACCAACAGGAGCGCAGCGTCCCGCTCCATCCCGGGAGCCAGTCAGGAATCGGAGCCTGACATTGCCTGCCCAAACAATGCTGCTCCTGGAAAGGGCAACAGTGGTAAGAGAATTGCTTAAGTTGTACAACGTTTATATGAGAGGATGGTGAAATCTCTGCTAGTATTATGGAAAGGTGTACTGCTTTTCCCTATCATGAATCATCTCTTACAATCAGCCAAAAGTATGATTAATAATCAAATTAGTTTTACTTAGATGCCAGTTGAGGTAGTGTAGAAGACTATATAATTAGCCATACTCCACTGAAGCCCTGGTACACAATGTGTATTCCCTTGTGTTAGACCCTGGTGTCAAGAGGTCTGGAGCCCTGGTGCACATCGACCGGCAACGTATCCAGGCTGCGAGTGCCAGCTCCGGGGCCGACGAGCTGCGGGGCCTGGGGGTGGCTGTGTACGACCAGGATGCCCTGGAGCAGGGGGTGATGCAGCAGGTGGACCAGGCCATCCAGGAGGCTCACCAGGCTGCAGCCAAGGCTGAGGCAGAGAAGGAGTATCAGTCTGTCCTGGACGATGTCAGGTAACGCAGACTAGGGAGCAGGCAAATACATCCTATGGTACTCCTGTGTGGTGCTATGACAAGAGTAACATACTCTTTTTCTGTGTAATTGTATTGCAGATCTGTCTCATCAGCTTTAAAACATATTAATAAGATTTTAGAGCAGCTGACCCCTTTTGCTGCGTCCAGCAAGGACATCAACAGGAAGATTGAGTCTGTCAAAAGACAGAAAGAGAATAAGGTACCTTGAAACCCCTGTGATTATCAGGACCGTGCTGACGATGGTGATGGCGATGATGATGATGATGATGATGATGATGATGATGATGATGATGATGATGATGATGATGGTGGTGGTGGTTCCTTTGTAGGAGAAGCAGCTGAGGAAGATCCTAGCCAAGCAGAAGAGACTGCAGGGGGTACTGGGAGGAGAGGACACCCTGAGGGTGGAGACAGAGCTACTTCAACAGGACGATGAGGAGGAAGGTGGGTGTCTACTTTATTGTGTAGATTTAGTAGGGATTACCTGCCTGGGTATACAGACCTGTGTTTAACCCTGTACATGCTGTGTGTGTGTGTGTGTGTGTGTGTGTGTGTGTGTGTGTGTGTGTGTGTGTGTGTGTGTGTGTGTGTGTGTGTGTGTGTGTGTGTGTGTGTGTGTGTGTGTGTGTGTGTGTGTGTGTGTGTGTGTGTGTGTGTGTGTGTGTGTGTGTGTGTGTGTGTGTGTGTGTGTGTGTGTGTGTGTGTGTGTGTGTGTGTGTGTGTGTGAGACCTGACAGAAGCGGGTCCTTCCACTCTGGGCAGCATGCTCATGCCGGCACAGGAAACAGAGTGGGAGGAGCTGATCCGCACTGGTCACATGACCCCGTTTGGAACACGGATCCCGCCGAAGGAGGAGAAGAAGGCTCCGCGCCGGGTGATGATGTCAGAGAACTGTGGCTTTGACCAGTACCTGGCCGACCAGGCGAAACTGGCCACAGAGAGGAAGAGGCCGCCTCCTCCGAAGAGGAAGAATAGCTCCGCGGCCCTTCACGGTGAGGCCAAGAAGAAGAAGAGCGACGCAGCGGCGAAACACGCCTTACCCAAAGACAAGAAGCTGCAGAAGCGTATGAGGAAGCTCCAGGTAACTGCTCTGAAGGCCCACCCCAAGGCCCGACCCAAGGCGGAGCCCCTGCTGCCCAGGCCCAGGAGAAAGCACCGCGCGGAGGGAGAAGGCACGGACAGCGAGGGGTCTGAGTACCTTCCTAGTGACGAGGGTAGGGATCCCGACCGGGAGGATAGAGAGGACATGGAGGAGGGCTTTGGAGAAGAAGAGGAGGAGGAGGAGTATGAGCTAAAGCCATACCGGAAGAAGGCTGGGGGGAAAGGGAGGAAGAAAGGAAGGAAGGAGGAGAGCGAGGAGGAGTACTGCCCCAGCAGCGAAGAGGATGAAGACGAGGAGAAGGGAAAAGACAAGAAGTATAAAGACGACGGAGACCTTGACTCCTACAACATGAGGATAAGGTGGGATATCCATTATCTGGCAAAATTTTACATTCATTAACGTACATCTATAACATCCAGCCTTGACCCCTTCATCAGTAATTTAGTTTAATTGTAGTTTTTTGAAATACATAATTATCAAACTCAGTTTCCCACAGATGCAGGTCTGCTCCAGCAGCTGCTCTCCCCCCTTAGCCCAGTTTAAGCTGAGTTTATCAGTGCACTGCTGCTTCCACAGAGTGGAGCACAAAACAAATCCCTGGTGAGACTGGCAGCTGTTTCTTGACTAAGCAAATTCACCGCTCTCTCTCTCTCTCTTCCCGACACACACACACACACACACACACACACACACTCCTAATTATCTTGCACATGTTTTTATGCACCCCAGTCATTCTAATGTGTAAATTAATGGCAGACCAGGAAGACCAGGTCCTAATGAGATTTCATATTTATACTTCCTCCATAAATTGTCTTGGCATGTGTCCTTTCTGCACTACCAGGATGCAATGCCAATTGTACCCAAACCAGGTACCCAGGTACCCAGGGGCAGGGGCAGGGGCAGGGCTTAGGGGTAGGGGTAGGGTAGGGTAGGGGCAGGGGTAGGGTAGGGGCAGGGGTGGGCCACAGCGTCTGAGAGGGGAGCTAGTGGGAGACTGTGGGTGGCACAGAGAGGGGAGGGGGAAGGGCACGGAGAGAAAGAGAGAAAAGTGTAATTAACTGAGCCAATGCTTAGTCCTGACTTAATTAGAGAGGCCGGTCTCCCAGGCCCGGCTAAAGGACCAGCTTCATCGCTGGGTGACAGGACGGGCCCAAATGAAGATGGATTCTTATCCTGCTCCTCTCCTCACCTTTCTGGGGAGCTCACACTACTAATTGTCTGTATCAATCTTCATTTGCCTCGTGACGACTGTGCCTCAGACTGGCCCATCCCCTGCTCCATTTAAACATATCTCTTTCTGTCTTTACATAGACCTAACCCTAACCCATCCCCTGCTCCATTTAAACATCTCTCTTTCTGTCTTTACATAGACCTAACCCTAACCCATCGCCTGCTCCATTGAAACATCTCTCTCTGTTTATATAGACCTAACCCTAACCCATCCCCTGCTCCATTTAAACATCTCTCTCTGTTTTATATAGACCTAACCCTAACCTATCCCCTGCTCCATTTAAACATCTCTGTTTGTATAGACCTAACCCTAACCCATCCCCTGCTCCATTTAAACATCTCTCTCTGTCTTTATATAGATCTAACCCTAACCCTAACCCATCCCCTGCTCCATTGAAACAGATCTCTCTGTCTTTATATCAATCTAACCCTAACCCATCCCCTGCTCCATTGAAACGGATCTCTCTGTCTTTATATAGATCTAACCCTAACCCACCCCCGGCTCCATTTAAACATCTCTCTCTGTTTATATAGACCTAACCCTAACCCATTCCCTGCTCTATTTAAACTATAACTACAGTCGGTCAGTAACTCAAACACCTCTTCTTTGATTTATCGTGTTCCTTTTCATATATTGCTCGTCCAGTCACCATGCTTTTGTAAAAGTGTAGCCCAATTAAGGCTATTGTAACAATTCTGTTATTTACTTTATGTGAGTGTGGTTTTGTTTTAACTACTGACACTGACTCTGAAACGAGCAGGGTGATATGCAGCTAAACAGTGTCCTGTCGGTGTCCCGCGCGTTCCTCTAGGAGGTGGAAGAGGCGACGTCTCCGAGAGAGGGAGGACCGGAGGGAGAGGGGCGAGGAGCAGAGTGAGGACAGCGACGCCGAGTTTGACGAGGGCTTCAAACTGCCCGGGTTCCTCTGGAGGAAGCTCTTCAAGTGA
>JAPMUY010004384.1:30000-32296 GCA_026901105.3 Galaxias olidus
CACCCCCCACCGGTTCATCCTGTCGGGGTCTCCCATGCAGAACAACCTGAAGGAGCTGTGGTCTCTGTTGGACTTTGTTTTCCCGGGGAAACTGGGCACGCTGCCCATCTTCATGGAGCAGTTCTCAGTGCCCATCACCATGGGGGGCTACAGCAACGCCTCGCCCGTGCAGGTACTCACTCACACACACACACACACACACTATCTACAAGCCATCTCTGATTCGTTGCAACTGTGACCAGACTTAGAGCACATGTGATACTTGTAATTGAAGGCAAGAAAGACAGTTTGTGCAGTTTGGATTCACTGTGGATGATGTTTCCCAAGTGTGGCAGGAGGAGAGAGGCTGAGATGTTGAGGGAGAGAGAGAGAGAGAAAGATAGACAGATGGAGAGAGAGAAAGAGGGTGAGACAGAGGCGGTGAGCAAAATGATAGCCCCATGTCATTAGCGTCCAGTCGTTAATAACCCACTGACTGTATGGATTGAATTATTTAAGCTGGGCATCGGTGCCTCTTCCGCTGTCGATAATAAAAACCTTTACTAATTATTGATGTTATTAAATGGCCAGGGAGGGCTAAGCTCTGCTGCTTTATCCTCTCCTACTCCGAGAAGCTTTCGCCGTCACAAGAGTAGTGAGTGAGAGCGTGTGTGTGTGTGTGTGTGTGTGTGTGTGTGGTGGGATCCATTACTGTAACATATGTACGGCCCCCTGTGAATCCACTCAGCATCTTACTGAGGGAGATCACAGGATCAACCTCTCCACCACTCTCCTGGTTATGCCCCCCCCCCCCCCGTCCACCCTGTCCACCCTGTCCAGGCCTGTCTTCTTTTGACCCCCCACACCCTAGTCCCCCCTCCCATTCCCCCTGTCTGGGCCTGTCTCATTTTGCCCCTCCCCTCCACCCCCCCTCTCAGGGCCGGTCTTACTTTGATCCCCCTGCTCCATTCAGCCCCCCTGGTGGGTTAATGGTTAAAAGGCCTGTGGCCCTGACTGGATCAGCTGGAGCGATCCATTTGGAAAAAGGGTTTTCTGTAAACGGGGGAGCACACCTCCACCCCCGCTGTGTCAGGTGGAACAGGCCAGCAGAGCTGATGAAAGGGAGGACTCCCAGGAGACGAGGCAGCACTCCCATCAATGTTTAATGGCCCCCCATTCTGCTGAGGGAGAGAGATGGAGGAGAGAGAAAGAGATGGAGGAGAGAGAAAGAGATGGGGAGAGAGAGAGAGAGAGAGAGAGAGAGAGAGAGAGAGAGAGAGAGAGAGAGAGAGAGAGAGGGGAGGGGGGGGCTTAACACCAGCCATGCCCGGGACTATCCCTCACTGACAGGTGGAGGAAGTCTTTGTGTTACCATGGCTCTATCCTGACTCCATCTTTAGATTTCTGTGAGAAATTGTGGACAGTCCTGACTTTGTGTTTTAACCTGTGTGTGTGTCTAGGTCCAGACGGCCTATAAGTGTGCCTGCGTCTTGAGAGACACTATAAACCCTTACCTGCTGCGGAGGATGAAAGCAGACGTGAAGGCCAGCCTCTCCCTGCCCGACAAAAACGAACAGGTATGGACCCCTCATATTAACAGGACCATATGTCAACAGGACTGGCTGGCTGTCCTCACCACTGAGGGTGCTCTGGCTGATAGGAGGGTCTCCCACATGTTTCCCCACCTCTACCCGAGGCTGAGGGCCCTTTCCGGGGTGTGTGGTTTGCAGAGCACCCGGTCTCTCCCTATCTAAAGAGAAGCTTCCCCCTCTTCTACCCAAGACTCAGGAGCCTTTCCAGAGTGTGTGGTTTACAGAGCGCCTGGTCTCTCCCTATCTAAAGAGAAGCTGAGCAGTGAGTGGGTTAAGGTCCCTGTCAGATAAATGCAGCTTAATAAAGTCCCGGTCAAGTCGGAAGAAGCAGGTTATTCATTAAGGCTGGCTGGCTGGCTGGCTGACTGGCTGGCTGGGTCCTAGCCAGTCGATCAGTCCTCCAGGTCCAGCTCGGCTCATTAAGGGCCAGTCTCCCGGGACGACGCTCCTTTAAAGCACACCTCTTCTCTGTGATCGCCGGTCATTCTCTCCACTTCATCAAGGAGAAGGCTGACTGCTCATTACACACACTGATATGCCTCTGTGTGTGTGTGTGTGTGTGTGTGTGTGTGTGTGTGTGTGTGTGTGTGTGTGTGTGTGTGTGTCTGTGTGTGTGTCTCTAGGTTCTGTTTTGCAAGCTGACGGAGGAGCAGAGGGAGGTGTACCAGACCTTCCTGGACTCCAAAGAGGTCTATCAGATACTGAACGGGGACATGCGGGTAACA
>JAPMUY010004386.1:0-319847 GCA_026901105.3 Galaxias olidus
AATCCACTTTATGGATTTCAATCAACGCGACTGAATTCTAAACCAAAACAAACTAGCTAGCAAGCTACTATAGTAATGCTTGCTACAGGCACAGATGCATCATTTCAATTTCTACTGAAATAATCAACAGTTAATATTTTCCCGGACATGCTGTTAGGTCATAACAAAATTCTGAAAAACCAATGAACACATACACTGAGATCATGTCTCTCTATATTGTTTTCACGTCGCAAACCTAATGAAATTAGTCAAAAAGTGGAGAAAGACATCGCTCTAACCGCTGTCCGGGCACAAGTGAAGTACTTCAAAGTATCAAATGTATCACATGGTTTGAGGGGGCGGATCTCTAATTTCCACAAAGCGATTGATTTGATATTTGGCTCACTCCTCAATGACACCTCCTTCTATGTCCTGTGAAAAGCTCTCAAGCGACGGATGCATTTTGTGGTAGTAGCAACACAATTAAAGTATTTGAAACACATTTGAGGTCATTTATACATGACCAATCGGAGCCGTCGCTCAAGGTCATGTCCCGAGAGGGGTTGTCTTGAAAATGAGTCAAAGTTTGACCGTTTAATATTATGGGAAGGGACCAGAAATTTGGCTTAAACACTAGGGGCCACCATTTTTGACTGGCCGTTTTGAGAGAAAAAAAGGCAGATTCTAAGTTCAGCGTCTACCACCGCGCAGTGGTGAGTTTTAAAATAACAACTGATGTTACAATGGTAGAAATATGGAAAGATTGAATATCAGTGGCTTAAGGATATGTGCTTAAACTAATTGAATCGTTTGATACTAACAAAAACATATATTTTTGTATTGAACTGCTTGAAGTTAAGGATTTTTTAAGGAAGAACAAAACCTACGCTATTTGGAAGCTAACTGTGAATTAGCAAGAGCTGTATAGATATTAACACTTATATGTTGTGAAACTAAGTTCTACTCTTGAATGACTTAAAAGACTCAGACCAACAAAAACGTTATATTTGTGTCAATTCAAACAGTTTCAAAACGCTACACAGCGCGATTTTCTACACCGCTGCATGAATGTGCTGTCGTTGGTTACATTGGAGCTGTTACGGTTGTCTAGCCTACATATACTCACAGGAGCATTCGTGCAGATGTCCTGAACTGTTGGCATAGTGTTTTTGTTAATTATGAGTTAGCCATCCCACTTCTGTAGCCCATAATGAAGGACCAAGATGAATCCTACCCTTGTGTATACTGCCGAATCATACCCTTGTGTATACTGCCATCTAGTGACTGCAATAAAATGTTGACTAACATATACATGTATACATTTTATTGCGGTCACTAGATGACAGTATACACAAGGGTATGATTCATCTTGGTCCTTCATTCCAGCTCCCCTCAAGTATCACCCTCTTCCCATTCATTGTCTATGGGCAAATTAAGCGTGTAAAAGAGGCAATTAAAAACTAACTAGTGGACAGATCAATTAGCTGTGTACAAGTGCAGTCCGTGGCATTTGAACTGACATTTTAGCGTTGTAATGGAAGCGAAATGCATTATAGTTAGGTGCCGAAAAATGGGGCTAATAATAATAACAACTAGATATGTATTTCCACGAGAAAATGTGGATGTGATTGCGTTTCCACCATCAGCGACCAGGCAGTGCGGGTGGCCAGCTCCCTAAAATAACCATCGCAGCACTACTACGTCCTCGTGTGTTGGTGGACAGCGCTGAACTAAACACAAGTATAAACGCCCACTTGGGGCCAGTTGCAACATCTGACTTCTTCCATTCATATAAACATTGTGAACTAAATTTCACATGTAGTCATCTTTAAATTGTATGGGTAATTAGAAGACAGATATACGTTTAATATGTTTGGCTGGTCTATGGGCTGCCATTATTACCATGTCAACCTAAACATTGATAAGAAACTATGAGTTAGGCAACTGCAAGGAAACTTCAACATAAAAAGCTACATTATTATCAACTTATTTATTCATTTATTTATGTCAACAATACTGTGTTCCTGGGAAAGTGACACCCCTGCAGCTAACGTTTATGAGGCACTCCTGCTCGCTGCTGTAAACTTGACTAGACTATAGTATATAGGGAAGACCAGACCACCCCATACAAAAGGGTGATTCTAGTGAAATATAGATCTTTGGATTTTCCTCAAATGCACGTAACAATTTTCCAAACATCATCAGCTTCATTTTGAGACCCGCAAAATCGAGTTGCCTCTTTGACCTCTCTACGCCTCTTACAATGACTTATAATTTTTGACATTGGGAAAATCCAAAAGGTTCCAATAATAATAATAATGTGGCGACCCTAACAAGGGAAAATATGTGTATTTGCTGTGTTCTGTTGTTAATATCTGGTTGGGTTCTTTTGATGCACATTTAGGGTGGGTTCATCCTGTCAACCAGCACACGCTGCCAACCACAGGCTGCCCTGTACTGTCAAACCTGGGGCACCCTGGTGGTTGGTTGCCAGTGGGTGGGGTTGCTCCCTCTTTTTTTGTGGAAGTGTTGCCAAGTGAGCTTTCTACTGTTAGCCTGGGACTTCATATTGTGTGTTTGTAAGTTCCGAGTTGGCGTGGGCTACGGCCGAACAGTAGCCTGTTATTAAAGACTGTGAATGAGAGAAGTAGTGGACTTCTGTCACTCGTTATATTAGGTCATTACAATAATAATAATAATAATAATAATAATAATAATAATAATAATAACTTTATTTATATAGCGCCTTTCAAAACAGGGTTACAAGGTGCTTTACAATAAAAGTAACAGTAAAAAATAGAATATAATTGAAACACTAAAATCACACAGTAAAATCTGGTAAAATAACTAAAAATTAACTAAAAACAAATTTAAAAGGTGGCGGTCAAGAGAAGGCTTTAAGATAAAGGTGAATTTTAAGAAGTGATTTAAAAGAGGAAACTGAGATGATCATGGGATCATTCAGGGAGTTCTAAAGCTTGGGGGCTCGATCAGCAAAAGCCTGGTCACCCATGCTGCAGAATTTGGATTTTGGAACTATTAAAAGCAGATCGCAGATATAGGCAGGCGCCAAAACATTCAAGGCTTTGAACACTAACAGTAAAATCATCATCATCATCATCATCTTCATCCGCTTTGTCCGGGGTCGGGTCGCGGACGTAGCAGTTCCAGCAGGGCATCCCAAACTTCCCTTTCCCGGGCCACATTTACCAGCTCTGACTGGGGGATTCCAAGGCGTTCCCAGGCCAGTGTGGAGATATAATCCCTCCACCTGGTCCTAGGTCTGCCCTGCGGCCTCCGCCCAGCTGGACGTGCCTGGAACACCTCCCTAGGGAGGCGGCCAGGTGGCATCCTTACTAGATGCCCGAACCACCTCAACTGGCTCCTTTCTACGCAAAGAAGCAGCGGCTCTACTCCGAGTCCCTCACGAATGGCTGAACTTCTTACCCTATCCCTAAGGGAGATGCCAGCCACCCTCCGGAGGAAACTCATTTCCGCCGCTTGTATCCGCAATCTCGTTCTTTCGGTCATGACCCACCCTTCATGACCATAGGTGAGAGTAGGAACGAAGATAGACCGGTAGATTGAGAGCTTTGCCTTCTGGCTCAGCTCTCTCTTCGTCACAACGGTGCGATAAAGCGACTGCAATACCGCACCCGCTGCTCCAATTCTCGGCCCATCTCTCGTTCCATTTTCCCCTCACTCGAGAACAAGACCCCGAGATACTTGAACTCCTTCACTTGGGATAAAGACTCATTCCCTACTTGGAGTAGACAATCCATCGGTTTCCTGCTGAGAACCATGGCCTCAGATTTGGAGGTGCTGATCCTCATCCCAGCTTCATAACAGTAAAATATTAAAATCAATTCTAAAACTCACAGGTAACCAATGAAGGGCTGCAAGGATAGGTGTAATGTGGTCTCTTCTTCTAGTAGCCTACGCGTTAAAAACCTGGCAGCAGCGTTTTGAACCAATTACAATCTTTGGATGTTTCACTTGCTGATTCCAGAATAAAGTGCATTGCAATAGTCAAGTCTGGAGGAAATAAAAGCATGGATGACCTTTTCTAAATCTGAATCTGAAAAATCGAATCTGAAGAATCTGGTATTTTAGAAAACGCTCGTCATTTTACCTCAAATATCGAAAACTGTTATCTTCAGATATTGATTAAACTTTTATGTGTATTCCAGAGGCTTTGAACTGGATTTTAAAATGACTTAAATCGAGTTGGCCTTATATGTGTAGGCATGTATGTGAAGCAAACAAAACTCTTAAAGTAGTTTACAACAACTTCCCGTTTACCTATCAGTATACAAATGTAATCAGCTGAAGGCACACATGCTCACTACAAGAATGAATGTATGGTTTGTTTCACTTAATATTAGTTAATCGCCTAGTTATATTAAAATTAACAGGGTGAAGTCGGTGTCGTGATTTAGAACGCACCCTGTACTGAATTGTAGCCCTCAAAAGGCTGAACAAACATTCTTTTCAAGTAATTTCCTATGGGTTCATCCTAGCGTTCTACAGCTTGCGGAACCAACTGTCTTTTCTGCGTTCGGGGTAAAAATACTGCGTTCTATTGTCCGCGCTAACTATAGTATAGGGTTACATAATGTAAACAAAGTTCACGATGTCTCTAAAATAAATTCTTCTCTTCAACTTGTAGTCATGGCAAACGTTAGTTGGTTAGCTAATTTATACATTTAAGGGCAACTGGTTGACAGGCTTAACATATTTGGTTTATGTGACCTTTTGCATGGATATGCGCAGCATGCAAATATTATTATTAACAACACTGGCACAAAAACCACGTTCTCGTCAATGTAGAAGCGGCAGCACGTGCATAATATTACTGGACGTTTACTTGTAATTTTGTTTTAGTTTGTAGTTTTCCGTTTAAATTAATGGATACCAGCGCAACCCACTACACTACATATCTGTTCAAATTGCACCGAATCATTGTAAGTAGCATGCGATCAAAACTGTCGCAGCCCTGCGACACTAAATCAACTATTAGGGGCCGTATTGGCCATAATTCAAACTTATTGCTTACACATACTACAGAAAACCTCTCATACACACTACTGAAAATTAAACCTCTCACACATACTACTCAAAACCTTTCAAATAGACTACTAAAAACCTCACACACACACTACTGAAAATTGAACCTCACACACACTACTGAAAATCTCTCACATACACTACTGAAAACCTTACACACACACTACTGAAATATATACCTCTCACACTCACTATTGAAAACCTCACACACATACTGTACTACTGAAAACCTCACACATACTACTGAAAACCTCTTACATACACCACTGAAAACCTCTCATACACACTAATAATTAATTTGAAAAGAGTTATCGGGACTAAATAGACAATGGGTAATTGCAGGTTCATAATCAACACATTGAAAAGCTATGGGCAAAACTCAGAGTGGTATCCAGACATATTATTAGTATTTCCAGTTTTATTGAGTCTACATGGGTATACATGATTCACTGAACAAACATAATATATTCGCTCTCCATTACATCTTTATGCCTAGAATTGAAAGAGCAGCAACAGAGTTCATTAACCAGTGGAACCACCATAGAGTCTCTTCACAAGGGGGGCAAGTGTGATAGGTTAGAATAGCCTTACCCCCATACCCACATAATTTCAGATGATCCATAATCCAGATGATTTAATTCAGAATGTGATTTTCATTTAAAACAGGGAAATGGTTAAAAACAGTAAAAAAGGGTTTGCAATAAATAGTAATTCATGTAAGTGTTAAAACGATTTAAATATAGCCGTGATTACATTTCGTATTTTGTTCAAGATAATCTTATATGCATTGGTTAGCAACTGATAAGACTTAAATCCTATTGCTGTGGGATCGATTGGTCGTTTGCTTCACCTACCACTAGGGGGATCGCGGATTTTCCTCATTGCAATAAACCACATGAGGGGCAGAACTAATCACTCTCGTGATTCTTTCTACCCTAATTCAGGTAATGGTGAATGATATGGACGTTTATATGATGTTCACAGTGTTTAAACATAATTTAGCTTGTTTTATGATACTTTGATAAAGTCAAGTCAAGGTTTCATATTGTTTTGAGATGTGTTTGCTTTGAACTCGACATGTGCTTGTGTCTCAATAAAAATAGCAGTACTCTTGTCCAAAAACAAGGGAATTAAAACAAACATTTAAGTTGCACCTATACATTTTATTTACAGATTTTTCTGTTTTGTATTATACTCTCCCATTGGTTGTCATGTGAGAAGAACAGAAATGCATATTTGTTCAATATTGTTTTATTTGTACCTGATTTTAGGCAGGTCAAACCCAACAGCTGCAATGTTGTCTTAACGGGACTAAATTCACGCAGCAGCGACTGAAATCGCGCTGTGTAGCGTTTTGAAACCGTTTGAATCACCACAAATATAACGTTTTTGTTGGTCTGAGCCTGTTCAGTAATTCAAATGTAAACCTCGTTTCACAACATATACGTGTCAACATCGATAGAGCTCTTGCTAATTCACATTTAGCTTTCAAAGAGCGCAGGTTTTGTTCTTGCTTGAACAAATCCTTAACTTTAAGCAGTTTGATCAAAAAATGTATGCTTTATTTAAGATCAAACCACTGATGTACTGATTTAAGCATTTATTCTTACTTCATGGACAATTCAATCTTTCAATATACTTACGGTTAAAACATCGTATTGTAATTTCAAAACTCGCCTCGGGTGGTGCTCGGCGCTGAACTTTGTTCTAAATGCTTTATTTTGGTAGGAAACGGGCACCGATTTTGCCGCGCACCAAGTCTTGAAGTCTTCTTGCCTACCTGTTCCCATACTTTTTCACGGTCAAACTTTGATTCATTTTGAAGTAAACCCCTGTACCTACATGACCTTAAGTGGAATAAGCAATCCGTAAACAATAAGTTATTTAAAATACGTGCTATATACTTTACTTGTGTTGCTACTAACTTAAATTTAATCCGTCGGTCGAGGCCTTTCATCTCTGAGTAGTCCAAGGCCTTTGAAAGATTCTCAGAAAAAAAAAAAAATCGATCCTAGGCAGAGGAAGAACTGCTCACTCAAAGTTTTCCGTGCCTTCGCTTCTTCAGGACAGCTCAAACAAACGCCATTCTCCACTATACTAGTATTTGAGTCGCTACTAACTTAAATTAAATCCGTCGGTCGGGGCCTTTCAACTCTGACAAGTCCAAAGCCTTTGAAAGATGCTCAGAAAAAATCATAAAAATTGATCCAAGGCAGAGAAATAACTGCTCACTCAAAGTTTTCCGTACCTTCACTTCTCCAGGACAGCGGTAAAACACACGTCATTTTCCACTATAGCTTGCTAAATAGTTTGTTTTGATTTAGAAATCAGTCGCGTGGATTGAAATCCATAAAGCCAGACCTATTTTCATTGTTTTATGTAAGCTTATGGTAATGTCAGTCAGTTTGGCTACTATTACATAGGCCTATAACACATTGAATTTTAGCTTTAGCTATGCTGATTGATTGTGAATGTAAGTGATGCTCATCGGTAACGTTATCTGTACCAAGATAAAAGGCGACCTAGTTGTTGCATTCTTGAGCGGGGTAATTTTAAGTAGGCCTATCAAGGCAGTTAAGAATATATTAATGATCAGCGGATATGAAAAACTATTCATATTTAAAATACTTCTGCTTATGAAGAACTATGCGTGATAAGAGTTTGAGGTAGCATATCAATTGCCGTGAGAAAATCGGGACCTTTCCTTTCATCTTTTGTTTTCCTCTACGTCCACCGAAGCGTTGGTTTCCTTAAAGATCGCGTTGAGTGGCATGATCAGTACGGATGCGTGCCTGAAAAATCAGTGCATTAAGAAAACAAGAAAACCTATTTATTAGTCAGATGGTTTATTGCCTTAAGGTTTGCAGAGCAGACTGCAGAAATTAGCAGATCGGCTACTCGTAGACAGCTAAAAATACAAGATCAATACAATACAAGCTCATCATCGTAATGATAAATGAAATATAGGCTATAATGTAGGAGTTTGTTGGGCAGAGAGCTTTGACTTTTGCAAGATCGATTGGGCGAGAACTCTGGGGGGAGGCAGGGAAAACGATAGTATTTCAACGAGAGAATATGCCAGTTTATTACCGCTTTATAGGCTAAATAAGCAGATATGTACAAATAATACTGAGCAATGATCTTGGAATGGGACCTACATTTTACTGAGATGAAATGTGTTTTCGATCGGGTGATTATCTGGCACTGATTATGCGTGTACAAACGCAATAGCAAGCTGTTGGCAAACTGTCATTCGGAACCGTAGAATTGTCATTGACTTGGGCCGCGTCATAAAAAAGCTAAGTTGTTTGACATGTTCGCGGTTTTCAACATACACATTTTTAATATTTTAGCCTTAATTTAGGTAAACGACCATGTAACTGTAAAGGCAGTGAGTTTTTCAAAGTATCTGTAGCAACATATACATTATTTTTCCCAGACAAAGAAGTAAACTAATGTCAAAGTTGGCCATAGGATGTTTGAGCTTTTTGAAGACACGGCGTGGCTACACAGAGGTATCAACTCGGTAAAATTAAAAACCTTTTTTCGACATAAAAATGTCACTTTTAGATCAACTGAAAATTTATGAATTTGTTTTTATTAATAAACGTTTAGTAAGTAACACAAATTTGGAGCATTCACTGTTTAATCACTTGATTGCAAAAAAAAAACGTGAAAACGCGTTTGTCCCCCCAGAAGGGAAGCCGTTGCTGTTCGAGGAGTGCTAGCAGCTGTGGTAGAGTGCACGTTTCCTGAGGCCAGTCAGAGATCATTGGGGACTGCAAAGACCATACAGCTCAGAGTCACTTGTTCCAGCAAAAAGTCCTCCTGTTCTGCCACAATGACAACGGTGGAAGAGCTACGTGAAGAAGTTGTGGGTGAAATGCACACCCTGACCAAAGACAATTTAATAACGATCTGTGAGTTTCTCAAAATATCAGGGCAAGTAAACGTGAGTGGAAAAACACGCCTGTCACTGCTTACGCACATCCTGAAACACCTCGAAAGAGAAGAAATAGGGGAATTAGAGGATGAAGGAATGTCAGAACTGTTAATTCTGGAAGATAAAGTTGCTGAAATTATAAAAGGCACAAATGATAAATCTGAACTTGCTGAACAGAGTATAAGTAGACATGACAATCCAGATGAAAACCCAATGGAAAACACCACTACTGCTACTAGAGATATAGTGACGAATGTTCAAGACCAAACAACAACCCGTCCTGTGAGTAGCCTGCCTCTAGCTAATGTGCCGCAACAACAGAGCTCATATTGGCAAAAAGATTTCAAAATTTTAGGCCAAATTGGTGAACCAGGCCAAAAAGATAAACTGACATTTTCGAGTCTTGCACATCAGATTGAAAATGGACTAAGCAGAGGCTATCCAGAAATTGACATTGTAGATGCTGTCATCAGAGCCATTTTACCAGGTTTACAACTACGCAGCTACTTGGAGGGAAAGGCCCAACTAACCCTTCCCACCCTACGTCGCATACTTCGCTCCCATTTCCAGGAGAAAAGTGCCACTGAGCTTTACAAGCAGCTAGCTTCAGAAGTACAGCACAATAAAGAGACTGCCCAGAGTTTCCTGATGAGAGTCTTAGATTTAAAGCAGAAAGTTCTATTTGCATCACAAGAATCAGAGTCAGGGCTTAAATATGACCCAGCTCTAGTCCAGCGTATGTGCCTACATACAATACTCACAGGTCTCCAGAGGGATAGTGTCAGGATAGACATGCAGCCCTTGTTGTTAGATTCTGACACTCCAGATGAGCTCCTGCTAGAGAGAATAAATACAGCATGCGCAAACGAGACAGAGAGAAGGAATAAGAAAAGGTGTTTAGCCTCACAGTCAGCTGTAAATGCAAGTGCAGTCCAGTCAGAGGATACCTTACCTGTTAAGACCCCAGTAAAGGTGTTTAGCCTCACAGTCAGCTGTAAATGCAAGTACAGTCCAGTCAGAGGATACCTTACCTGTTAAGACCCCAGTAAAGGAAGTCAAAGCTAAAATCCCACCTGAACTGTTACAGGAGTTAGCAGAGCTTAAAACAGGTGTCGCTTCCTTAAAAGGCCTTAGCGTAGAAATTGCTCAAATGAAAGAGACACTACAGCAGCCCATAGTTAGTCCACAACCCTTTAGCCAACCAGCAGTCATGCAGCCCGGCCGAGACCGTCAGCCACAGCAGCAGTACTACAGCTACCAGGGCCCCCACCAGAGACCAGCTCCAGTGCAGCCTCAGTACTCACCTCAGTATTACGGCAGTCGTCCAGCTCGTCTTCAGAGGAGGTGCCATGTCTGTCAGCAGCTGGGAGCCAATGAACGCTGCATACACTGCTACATCTGTGGGAGTGGAGAACATTATCAGGCTGGGTGTAAAAACAGAGCAACCAGACCACCTAGAGAGGGGCCGTTAAACCAGAGATGGTTACCACTGCGGGACGAGTGCTAACCATAGCCTACGACGAGTCCCAACAATGTGTTAATTGCAAGAGAGCAGATCCAGAAATTAAACCGAGACAATGTTTGTCATGTAAAAAGGTACTTTACTGCACTAAGACCTGTCAAAAACAGCACGGGACCAAACACAAGAGACAATGCAAAGAACTAAAGAATGACATTGTAAAACCCAGAAATGAAAATGAGACACCTCACGTACCAATGCAGGAAAATGCAACCCCTCACCGAATCACATCACTGGTTGGCAAGCAGTGTCTTGTCGAGTGCTCCCTGGACAGCCACAGACTTCAAGCCTTGTGGGATTCCGGTTCGCAGGTCTCTATCATTGATGAGAAATGGAAAGAGGATTACTTGCCACACAGATCAAGGACGTTGCTGAACTTATGGACTCATCTGAGCCTCTAACACTGACCGCAGCAAATGGGACCAACATGCCTCACCTTGGATGATCGAAACAACCTTCCAGCTTGTCACAGGAACAGATCAAGCTGAAAAACTGATTATTCCCATGCTGGTAATAAAAGGCTGTCCCCTATCCCATCCCATTATAGGTTATAATGTGATTGAATATATTCTGAAAAACACTGAAAAAGCAGATCAGTACAGTACAGTGAGAAAGTCATTCCCAAACCTCAAAAGACATAAGGTCAGAGCTTTTATTCAAGCTGTCAGTGCTGGTAGACTAGATGAGTTTAAAGTAAAGACAAAGAAAGACTGCATTACTGTACCTAAACAAAGTCACATTTCAGGTTGAGTGCCGTGTAGCTACACAGCCTTTCAAAGAGGACATGACCATGTTATTTGAGCCAGACTTAAATCCTCAATGGCCAGATAATCTTGAGCTTTTTGACACTTTGGTAAAAGTTAAAAGGGGTACACTTTGCCATTTATAACCTTAGATGTCTCAAACCCCACTGACCATGATATTACTCTTTTAGGTCGTACTGTAATTGGCACAGTTCAAACTATTGCATCTGTTTTACCTGCCCAAATGTTTGAAAAAGCCGAACCTGTAGCTACTGTTAATCACACTACCACACAAACCTCTTGTAGCTCTAGTGAAAAGTGGGATCCACCTGTAGATCTCAGCCACCTTAATGAAGAGCAGTGATTAGAAGTCAAACAGATGCTTAAGGATGAGTGTTGGTCTTTCACAAGATCGGACAATGACATAGGCTGCATTGAAAACTTAAAAATGACTATTTCACTCAATGACAGTGAGCCAGTACATCTATCATTGATGTACAAACATACATATCAGTGCCATGCCCACTATACCAAGAGATGAAGACCATTTACATGACCTAATAGCTCAGGGATGGGTCAGGAAGTCTAACTCATCCTTCTCCTCGCCTGTCGTGTAAGTTAGAAAGAAAGACGGCACATTGAGACTGCATAGATTACAGAGATTTAAACAGAAAGACTCATCCAGATTGCCAACCCATACCCCGAGTCCAAGACATTATGGACAGCTTAGGTGGTAACTCCTGGTTTTCCCTTTTAGACCAGGGGAAAGCGTATCACCACGGCTTTATGTCAGAGGAGAGTCGCCCGTTCACAGCTTTTGTGACGCCCTGGGGCTTGTATGAGTGGATACGCATCCCCTTTGGACTCATGAACGCCCCTGCAGCTTTTCAACGCTGTATGGAAGAGTGCCTGAATGGACTTCGAGATAACATCTGCATCCCTTATTTAGATGACACATTGGTCTACAGCAAAACTTTTAAAGACCATGTAGAGGACGTGAGAAAAGCGCTCCAAAGACTCAGGGACTATGGTATAAAACTGAAACCCAGTAAGTGTGACATGTTTAAACCTCAAGTCCGTTATTTGGGCAGAATAGTGTCAGCAGAAGGCAGCAAAGTTGATCCTGCTGATTTTGAAGCAGTTAGAGCGCTCAGAGACATTAGACCGCAGAATGTTGGCCCAGCTCAGAAAAATGTTAGGCCTTCTCTCCTACTACAGACAATACATCAAAAACTTTTCCAGAAAAGCAAGTTGCCTGTACGAACTGTTGAAAGCTGACACAGAGAACTCAGACAACCCGAAACCGACAAAGACAAGATCAAAGAAAATGAATCATGTAGTTCCCTCAGCAAAATCCATTGTGTGGACTGACCAACACCAAAATGCACTCGAGGAACTTATTGACTGTTTGCTCCATCCACCAGTCCTAGGATTCCCAGATTTCACACAACCATTCATCGTGCACACTGACGCCTCTCATAAAGGACTAGGAGCGGTGTTGTATCAAAGACAAGATGATAAGCTGCGAGTTATTGCTTATGGCTCCCGCACATTAACTACAGCTGAAAATAACTACCACTTTCATGCAGGCAAGCTAGAGTTCTTAGCCTTGAAGTGGGCCATCACAGACAAATTTAGAGACTATTTATATTATGCCCCAACATTCACTGTATATAGCGATAACAACCCGCTAACCTACATTTTGTCAACTGCAAAACTGAACGCTACCACTTCAAGATGGGTTGCCGAACTAGCTGACTTTCACTTTACTATTAAGTACAAACCAGGAAAAGAAAATGGTGACGTTGATGCTTTATCAAGGATGCCACTGGATGTAGAGACATTAATCAGAGACTGTTCTGAGGAGCTGCCACCAGATACCATTGCAGCTGCCATACAGGCCATTGAAGTCCAGAGTGACTCTCCTACATGGACACTGTCAGCAGCAGTCATGCCAGTCTCAGCACAAGGTGAGTCAGCTGACACATCGATCACGCCCATACCCAAAGATCACTTAAGTGAAGCACAAAAGTCTGATCCTGTTATAAGTCCTGTGTTACAGTGTAAACAATCAGGTCTAAAGCCACCCACCAAAGAGTTAAGAACATTTAGTCCTAAAACAAAGTGTCTGTTCAGAGAATGGGATAAGCTGACATTAGATAGTGATGGCATCTTACACAGGACCACCTCTATTCGCAAACAGTTAGTCCTGCCAGAACATTACAAACAGACAGTACTGGAAGAACAGCACAATAACATGGGCCACCAAGGAGTTGGCCGTACAGTCTCATTAGTGCGTGACCGTTTCTTCTGGCCATATATGCAGTCAGACATTGAACATCATGTGACTAAAACATGTACATGCATCAAGCAGAAAAAGCCCTGTCATGACACAAGAGCACCTTTGACAAACATTGTAGCAACACAACCGTTTGAACTTGTTTGTATCGATTTTCTCCATCTTGATAAATGCAAAGGTTGCTATGAATACATCCTTGTGATTGTTGATCACTTCACACGCTTTGCACAAGCTTACGCCACCACCTCAAAGTCAGGAAAGACTACTGCAAATCTCATCTTCAATGACTATGCCCTCAAGTTTGGTTTTCCCTCGTATCCACCATGATCAAGGAGGAGAATTTGAAAATCAGTTATTCAGTCAGTTAAAGAAACTCAGTGGAATGGCCGGCTCCAGAACAACACCCTATCACCCAATGGGGAACGGTCAGGTTGAACGCATGAACAGGACATTGTTACAAATGCTTAAGACTCTGACAGAAACACAAAAGTCAATCTGGAAAGAATGCATTAACAAGCTGATGTACTGTTACAATTGCACACGTTGTGAAGTGACTGGATATTCCCTATTCTATCTACTATTTGGAAGGTCACCCAGACTCCCAGTAGACATGCTTTTTGGACTATGTTCAGAGTCAAATCACAGTGGCTACAGAGACAATGTTGACAAATGGAAAAAAGGCATGGAAGAAGCATACGACATTGCAAATGAGAATGCCAAAAAAGCCGCTGAAAAGAGCAAAAGACATTGACACAAAAGTAAGGAGTTCTGTGTTACAGCCTGGCAAACGAGTCCTGGTCAAGAACCTGACCCCAAGAGGAGGACCAGGTAAACTACGTGACTATTGGGAAGACACCATTCACACAGTAGTAAGACAAATGGGCCCTGACCTCCCTATTTATGATGTGAGACCGGAGAGAGGTAAAGGACGCTTTAGAGTGCTACACAGAAACTTGCTCATGTCTTGTGACCATTTACCTTTTGAGAAAGAACCAGAGACCGACAAAACTGTAAAACACACACAGAAAAAAAGAGACAAACCTGTTAAAGACATTCAGAAATTTGATGATGAGGACAGTGGTGATGAATACTGCTTTTATTATGGCCCACTACCCCAGCATCCTGTTCCACCTTCATCAGATCCTCCAGCTGAAATGAGCAACAGAGAACCCCCAGCAGTGAGATATAAGCCTCCAGCACCAGCTTCTGCTGCACCACCACCAGAGCCCCCTGGTGGAGATCAACTGGAAGAGCTCGAACCGCCTGCTGAGGACACAACTAGTGAGGAGACCGATTCAGCTGCTGGTGACCTGCCACTCCTTCACCTGCAGAACCTGAGGAGGGGACACCCCAGCGACCACAACGAGAGAGACATCCGCCGAGACGCATAACCTATGATCAGCTGGGCGTCCCCTCCTGTTACAGTGTCCAGCCTGTACCACAACAGTTTCCTATTTATCCTGGACTGGTCCCATGGTTGCCAGTGGTACAGTCATACTATGCCCAGTTTCCCGGTATGTATGGACTCCAGCAAACGTAAGTTAAAATTTTTCCATGGATGACACAAGGACTGTAAGACTTTTCCTATGGATTCTATACACAGACAATAGACTGTTTATGTGAAGATTCACACAAGGACTGGTTAGAGACTTTTATAGTACTCGGCCTATAAACATGAAATATGTTAATGCCACCTGTCTTAAGAATCCAGTATGATAAAAAGACTGCTATACTGGTGAGAAGACTGTTCAGTTATGTTTTTGATTGGTATAATGTCGGGACAACGTTTTTCAAGTGGGGGAGAGTGTGATAGGTTAGAATAGCCTCACCCCCATACCCACATAATTTCAGATGATCCATAATCCAGATGATTTAATTCAGAATGTGATGTTCATTTAAAACAGGGAAATGGTTAAAAACTGTAAAAAAGGGTTTGCAATAAATAGTAATTCATGTAAGTGTTAAAACAATTTAAATATAGCCGTGACTACATTTCGTATTTTGTTCAAGATAATCTTATATGCATTGGTTAGCAGCTGATAAACCTTAAATCCTGTTGCTCTGGGATCGATTGGTCGTTTGCTTCACCTACCACTAGGGGGATCGCGCGGATTTCCCTCATTGCAATAAACCCACCGCATGAGGGAAGCAAAACTAATCACTCTTGTGATTCTTTCTACCCTAATTCAGGTAATGGTGAATAATATAGACGTTTATATGATGTTCACAGTGTTTAAACATAATTTTGCTTGTTTTATGATACTTTGATAAAGTCAAGTCAAGGTTTCATATTGTTTTGAGATGTGTTTGCTTTGAACTCGACATGTGCTTGTGTCTCGAGAAAAATAGCAGTACTCGTCTTGTCCAAAAACAAGGGAATTAAAACAAACATTTAAGTTGCACCTATACATTTTATTTACAGATTTTTCTGTTTTGTATTATACTCTCCCATTGGTTGTCATGTGAGAAGAACAGAAATGCATATTTGTTCAATATTGTTTTATTTGTACCTGATTGCAATAAACCCACCGCATGAGGGAAGCACAACTAATCACTCTCGTGATTCTTTCTACCCTATTTCAGGGGTGTAACACAAACTCCACTTAAGATCTGGAACACCGGCATAAGTAACAACATACGGTTAGGTAACACAGCACACAACATTTATGGTGATGATGAGGAAGGACCCCTACCTGAATTGCAAACAAATAGCACTGTTGTCATCCCTGATATTAATGTTACTATAAATTAGACAACTAGTCATGCGTTTCTCCATTTTGGTTCACTACAGAATAATGGGAACTATGGTATCAACCTATTTTGCTCCCTCTTACAATTCCTTCAGCAATATCATGCATGATTTGGATTTTAAGATTACTGTAAATACTGTGGAGCAGGTACAAGGGTATGCCCCGCCTAGGCGCTAATTGGACAATGGATGGAATGGTTGTTAAAATAGCTACACGTTCCATACCCTGCTTTTGACCATTAGATGTCTGGGTTTACAGATTTGACTGTGGATTATGGCTATTCTTTAATAACTCATGAAAGGCCTTATTGTTACATTGCAAAACCTAGTTGTTACAATACACCTAAAAACTTCTGAGTGTCCCATTGGTACCTCTTATTTCTGTGATCAATCCAAAAGACCTAAAGCCAAGCTAAAGTGTTTATTTTGTTTGTCACAACAGAAAATACAATTGTTGTAAAAACACAAACAAAATGTGAACACACACACCCACACACACAGCTGAAAGTGTTAAGTACTTTATTTCACTTACTGACATTCGTTTTCTGAATCCCCATATGACATTCTACAATTTCATGATTGAAAGTCAAATTTTTGGAAAAAAAATATACATAATGTACTAAAAGTACATTAAATTGAACATATGGCATACAACAGGAATGTGTCAAATTAAAATATGTGACTGATGATATCCCAAAGTCTTCACTAAAAATGTACTTACTATTGAGTTTCAATTCTAACCATAATTGCAAGGTTTAATTCTTCATCATCCAATGATAGGTCAGATAAATTTGTTATGAATGATATATACAGGATGTTGCATTGTCAGAACTATTGGCTTCATCAGTGCAGTCGCTGATGGGTCAGGTGGAGACTGGTCACACAGGAATTGGTGGCTGCAACAATGCAGGAAGCTGACCCCAAGTCAACACTGCTAGAAGCTGTCCCATGTCTGGATGGTTGACTTTTGACGTTAATCTAGTGTTAGGACCCTGTATTACACTGTATTGCTGTTATAATCCTAAAATAAAAAGATTTAGTATTACAAAAGGCAACATGCTCTGACTTGTCTTTTTTCAGCAAGTGAATGAATGACCTGGCAAGATTCAAAAGATTAACCTCATTAATTCTGAGCAATTTATTTTGGGATTATAGGAAATGTCATACAGCAGATTTGTTCGACTGGATGTTTCCAAATAAAACAAGCAGAGGAAAATTATCTTTATCTTGGTTGGCAAGCCTTTTCTTTGTGTTGATATCGTTAATGTTCATGGAATCACATAATATAATGGAGTTAGTATGGAGCAATGCCAGTTGATGAGGTATATGGGTTAACATTTACAAATACCAACTGTCCTGAAAGAGAACTAACAGCCTACACTACACTATTAGCTCGTGAAATATTTAGACAGGCGCTTTTTAAAAAAGGATCGCTCATCGATGTTAAAATTTTGATTATTGAAAATCCTCGCATGTTTGTATGTTCACCTCTTTCTCCTGCTGGACGCTCCCTACGGTCTAAAGTTTTGGAGGAATTTGTGACAATTTGATTGCCGTTGTTCTGGAAATGCAGCCATTGCTGTAGTTGCTCTTCTTAAAGTGACTCCAGGGCGAAAAACAGACGTTCTACCGAAACATCCCGGGCAGGAACAGGTGGTTGAACGTATGCATACAAAGCAATATTCTGTAATGCATTCGGATTTGACAGTATACTATCCTATTTACTATAATGCTGCAGCTTGAGTGCGATCTTTATCTTCGCAAGTAGCGTTGGAGTAAAGGTTGCCAGTTCTGTGACAAACTAGTCCCTGGCAAACCATATAAACCTACACTTCTTTTAAAGGCCAACATCGTTCATATTATTGCCAAATGTATTGTAATTGATGGATTTTTAATAATAGATATAATTAATTGAATTTGCATGCAAAATAGATCTATCCAGCCAATGCCCTAAAAAAATGCAAACCGCCAACACTTAAAAAGTAGCCCAATTTCGTAGTAAAACTGCAAACATGGCAACCCTGGTCGAAGGATTGAAATTCCGTGAAGATATGCCTTCCGTTTCTAGTGAAATGCTTTCCGTTTCTTGTAAAATCCTCTCACACACATTACTGAAATATGCTTGCACATACACTACTGAGATACACTCACACACACTACTGAAATTTAGAGATGATCTGGCTGCAGACCTCAGGCTTGCAGGCTTTTATTTTTAGAAGTGAAAAAAGAAAGTGAGAAAGTATTTATTTTATGGTTCAGTATATTATTTTCATTAACGCCTTCATTATTCTTATTATTATTTATGATCATTCCTTATGGTTTGGCTGGACTTATCTATTGTTGAAGACTAAATACAAAACAAAATTGTTTGATGATTTCTATTATAATAAATTATTATTTGATATGATTTAGAAAAGCTTAAAATACTATATAAATAAGGTTTTGGCTGCAAACCAAAACCAAAAGAGCATAGGCTTACTTTGTGGCATCCTTCTTCCAACTTGTTACTATTAAAAAATACGTTTTTTTTTCTAAACAACACCATGCAGTTTTCCAATATTTATATTAGGAAATTCAGACATTAAGATCCTATTTAGCGAAGAACCCCTAAATATAATGGCGTAGAAAAAGTATGAAGTTTAGTTTAAGTGTTAATAAAAGTGTCTATAACAATACAAGTGTTCTTGATAAAGCCACCCTGCAAAAGTTAATTTAAGTAATACCAATATATCCTTGTAGAATATTTATTTACAGAAAGAAAAGATAATTAACTCATTAGGGGTTTGAACAGTGTATGTAAGAGGTTTTCAGTCGTATGTGTGAGAGGTTTAATTTTCAGTAGTGTGTGTGAAAGGTTTAATTTTCAGTAGTGTGTGTGAAAGGTTTTCAGCAGTATGTGTAAGAGGTTTAATTTTCAGTTGTGTGTGCGAGAGGTTTAATTTTCAGTATGTGTGAGGTTTATTTTTCAGTAGTGTGTGTGAGAGGTTTTCAGTAGTGTGTGTGAGAGGTTTTCAGTAGTATGTGTGAGAGGTTTAATTTTCAGTAGTGTGTGTGAGAGGTTTAATTTTCAGTAGTGTGTGTTAGAGGTTTCATTCTCAGTAGTGTGAGTGAGGTTTTCAGTAGTGCGTGTGAGAGGTATATTTTTCAGCAGTGTGTGTGTGTAAGGTTTTCAGTAGTGTATGAGAGATTTTCAGTAGTGTGTGTGAGGTTTTTAGTAGTCTATTCGAAAGGTTTTCAGTAGTATGTGTGAGAGGTTTAATTTTGAGTAGTGTGTGGGAGAGGTTTTCAGTAGTATGTGTGAGAGGTAAGTTTGAATTATGGCCTATACGGCCCCTCATAATCAACAGTAGTGCTGTCTTCAGTGTAAATGCTTGTTTATCAGATTTCAGCAGTGTGCCATTCTCAAATCCTTACACTGGAAGTTACAGTAAATACATTGTCACCAAAGCAAAGGCTTGTAGACCAACCTGATTGTCCTAATGAAGACAGTACTTTTATTTTCCTCATCATGGGGCTCGTGAACAGCCATCCACCTATTGTCAAAAATGTCCTACTCCTAGCCGTGAATTCACCAGTTTGTGCTCCAGTCTCCAATGATGTCCTTCATTACAGAAGCGTGTATAGATGGCTAGTGCTATTGCTAACTGGAAACTAGCTAACTCGCTATGTAAAAGCGATACGGTGCCATCATACACCCACGGGCGCATTCATTCGTGCAGATGACCTGAACTGTTGGCGCGGTGTTTTGTGATTTATGATTTCGCTTTTCCACTTCTGATACCATGTTTCTATGTCAAATGACGAGACGGAGTCACTGATGCAGTTTTCAACTGGTGTTCGGTGAAATAACCAAGGCAGTCGGTACAAAGGTAACAACATGCATTTCAATATACACTGAAAAAAAAGTTCTTTGAATTTACATGATTTTATTGTGTACATCGGTCCCACACGATCAGAATATGGTCAGCTGACATTATCTTCCTCTTTTTCTCAATTAATTATTACTCGTCAAACCAAAATAATTCAATAACATCAGACTATTTAAAAGAATTATGTTAATTCAACATATTACTAGTCAGTTTCCATGGTTTTCCCTGTACATAAACTATGTTTAAATGGTTATCAAAATGAGGATTCAAAGCAGCAAATCCCAAATATTGAAGCTGCTTTTAAAAATGGACTCACAGCAGCAAACCAAATGGTTACAACCACTCTTTCATCTACAAACTGTTTTCTTTATAGTAAATACAACAGTGGATTCACAAGAAAAAAAAGAAAAAACAGCAGCAACTCCAAAGATGCTTTTGAGACAATCCAAATATTTTGTGGTTTATCACTAGCAGCGCAGTGTCTCAAGCCCTTTCACTGAAATAGTCTGTTTTTTAGAGCAAGTGCTTTGTTAGAAAGTTTATCTCCATCCAGTTCCATGAAAATCTTTTGAATTATCTCAAAGGTGTAGCGGAGGTCAGCAGAGTAGCTAAGGTTCAGAGCATACATCAATCCGAAAAGCATAGCAACAGCTAATGCTACATTATCAAGCTCTTGCAACACCTTGATCCCTTCAAGGACAATTCCAATGTCCTCTGGTTCATCGCTTGAAGCATGTTCTTTAAGAACATGAATCCCAACAGGTGTCTTCAATAGCATCTTTGATGGCGTCTTCATCCATGGCCTGTACAAAACAAAAACAAACAAAAGTTGGTAAATCTGATAAAGAAGAATGAGACCCTGGAGGCAAGTTAGCTAACACCCAATAAACAGCACACAGCTTGTGGACCTTTCGCGAAGTGCCAAGGGGGTTGCAGGTTTCAAAGTCATCCACATAGAAATTTAGGATGACCCTTGGTTTTTCTCCAGTGAAAAAAACATTTTCCTTATATCGGGAACCATCTCTGGAAGACTTGTACTGAATTGGCACAAATTCTGTGCCCTCTTGTGTTTGATCACTCTCAATAACTTGATCAATGATATCCCTTCTACTTAACAATTGCTGTAAGGACTTCAGTGTCCATGTTTTCGGTTCTTGTGTGATTTAAACGTGAAATAAACATTTGTCTTGAAGTCACAGCCTTAAAACATACAATTGACCGTCTCATTTCTTTTGAGAAGTGCATTTATATGAGAAAAATAATCCCTCTCTGATGCTAGATCACTACAAGCACAAAGGTGGCAACTGAATATTGCTTCTTCTTTACGAGTAGCCCCTGTGGAATGGCTTTTACTTTGGTGGACAATAAGGGCATTCCACGTCTTAAATGTGCATGGGCAGAGCAGGTATGTACATGGAAAGCGAGAACTACGTCCAAAATGTGGATGCTTTAACTTGTAGTGATGCAAAAGTTTGGACCTACTTGACACAGTTTCTGTGCACCCCTTACAATTCCACATCACCCACCCTCTTACCCTGTAACACACATCAAGATCCTCATTACTGCTCCAATCTGCTTTTCAGATATTAATAAAATAGGACTATAGCACTACCAAAATTAATTAAAATCTGATATCCCTTCTAAATTAATGAATAGGTCTTTAAATACAAGGACTAACACGAAACAACAAGTCATTGTGTTTTTAACGTTTTCTGATGCTGTAGAATGCTTGTTTAGAAGAGTAATGTTTGTCAGTGTAAATCAAGTCTATATTTTCAATTATAATTAATTGAGAAACAAACACAAGCATGAGTTCCATCTGTAACTCAAAATCAACAGTTTTTTTAAATGTACTTCAAAAAAGAACTTTATAGCAACTCAAAAGAAAATCAAATATGACAGGACTTACCACTATCAAGCCTTTGGGTGTGTATGCTGTGCAAATAGGATGATGGACTTTCAAAAAGAAAACATAGTGTCAGTGAAGTGTACTCAGTGGATCGCCTCAGTTAATTAATGTATCAAAAATATGAAAGAATCACAAAGATGCAACAGACATCAGCTTTGAAGTCTTTTCTCTAAAATAGGGCGCAATGTTAGACAAAATGGCAAACTTAAAGTAATGTTAAATCCAGTTTGAGTTCGCTGCTTCATTCATTTGAATGTCAATTTATGGACAGCTTTTTCAGTGAGCATATGTAAGGGGAGAGTAAATAAGTACACAGGCATGACACACACAGGGTTTCCTACCAAGTATTCAAATAGTTTGTTGCATAGTTAATTTACGCTGCATAAAGTTAACGTTACCTGACACGAGCCACGCGCACGCGCATACACACACTGCTCTTAACAGCTTATTAACGTAACGTTATGCATTCCCTTATTAATTTCTACATCCCACTCCATAACTTACCGCTTAACACACACTCGTTGACATGATGGACCCCCCACACCCACACTTGACACTGAAGCCTGTTGTCAGCAGCGGACCGCGGGGAGTTAGTGTAGCAATGTTAGCAAGCTAGCCAAAAGGCATTATTTCAGTAAGTCGACAGACTATTGTAATAAACTGAACAAAAACAATATTCTAAGGTTAGTGGAAATGTCGTCTACTTGAAAACAAACAAATCATTACATTACATTCATTTCAAGTCAAATCAATTTGAAAACCTTACTTTTTCTGTATTTCGGTCTCTGAAGGAGGGACAAGTAGCTGAAGAAACTTTCCAACGGTTCAACACTTCTTTTTTCTTGGGTTGTGGCGCGCCAAGCGACACTTCCTGGCGCCCTTTGCATTGATTCCATTTCCGGAATGACCTATTGACCTTTTGACCTATTGACAGTTGTGACTTCAGAGGTTTCTTCTCGTCATGAACCCCTCTTTGATTTCAGAAACTGTGGTTGTTAGGTTATGATACCCATGAGGAAAATAACACCGTAGAAATTTAATATTTTATATGTTTTAGAGTTAGAAGTTTTAGAAACATTTGTTATTTGATTATTCTACAGCATTTGATGAAATAAATATTTTCCAAAAATGTGGGTATTTGTGCATGGATCTTTTAGGGATATTTGCATTACCTAATCTTAAAAGTTATTTTGGAATGCATATTTCTAATGCCTCCTGCATATCCGAAAAGGCGAAAGTCTGAATTTCTGACAGCAGCTGCACCATCAGAATATTTTACCACAAAAGGTCAATTCAATCAATTTCAATCAAAGTGAGAGGAACTAGTACATTCAACATTCTGCATAATAAACTGCAGTCTACTTGATTAAACCTTGTTCCCAAAAGAAATATGACAAAATTATGTTGCATATACTAACTTTATTTTTGAAAATGCAAAGACTTGCTATTTCCCTTTTTTCAGTGTACACAGGATATGATGTTATAATATCTATTATGCCACACTCCAAGATGAGCGCTTCAAAAGACAATATTTTAGAATGGACTTGGGTTGAGAGCAGATATGTCATTGGGGTTTTCAAGTGGGCACCCTCCATCCCGGATGTTTCGTTAATTTGAGCCCGCGACACCTCCAGAAGGCTTAACGGTGAGCAATTATGTCTCAGATTATGTATATCCGCTCTCGGCATGGCCAAATATTTAAAAAAACGAAAAAAAGTTGTTTATTTAGCTGAGAGATATCCCTATACCTATCCCTATTCCCTATTCCTGCAGGCTTTTAATGCCAACTCTCCAGGGATACTTACCACCTGAAAACAAGATAATCTTTTCCTACTCTGTTACTGCAAGCTTTATATATGACGATCTGCAGATTTCCCTATACCTATCCCTATTCCCTATTCCTGCAGGCACGTTCTGCCAACTCTGCAGGGATACTTACCACCTGAATAGAAGATAATCTTTCCCTACTCTGTTCCTGCAGGCTTGATAAATGACGCTCTGCAGGAAAGACTTACCTTTCATACAGTACTTTT
The DNA here is from genome assembly GCA_026901105.3 of Galaxias olidus. Taxonomy (NCBI): domain Eukaryota; kingdom Metazoa; phylum Chordata; class Actinopteri; order Galaxiiformes; family Galaxiidae; genus Galaxias; species Galaxias olidus. The sequence goes on from JAPMUY010004386.1 coordinate 24,111, forward strand.
GTCCTGAGATTAAACCAATTTTTATGGTTTTTCAACATGATGTTCTTTACTTTTGTGCCCATACAGGATTCTTCCTTTTCCAGCCACAGCCACTTGCTACTTCTTTCTGCTACATCTGATGGAGCTTTTATGGCCTGACGCAATTCTTTGCCGCAGATCCCCAACTCCTTAAGTAGTTTGGTTGTTGATATTGCCACAAATCCACGGCATCCAACTTCCACAGGACACACCTTTGTTCTCCAACCTGGCTGTTCTGCCTCAGCTGCTAATTCGCTATAGTGTAGTTTCATTCTTTCGTATGACTCATCTATTGCTTCTTCCCATGGGACTGTTAGCTCTATAAAATAAACAATTTCAGTAAATGCAAATACATGCAAATACATAACATCAATGCTAGATAGCGGTATATGACCGTGAAAACTCTCTCCCAGTCAAAACCCTCTCCCCAGTCAATGGGGCCAAAAACGGATTAAAAATAATAATTAAACATTTAATACGTGAAATGATCACTTAGCTGTACGGTAGCGGAATGGACTGCAATACCCAAGACATGTGGGCACTGGAATTGAATCGATTGGGTCAAAACTGCGGGCGTAGATAAAAGGCGCCAAAAATAGGCCTAATAATATTATTAATAATAATAATAATAATAATAATAATAATAATAATAACAATAATAATAATAATAATAACAATAATAATAATATGACTTTCCGAAAACAGTATGTGATTGCAAGACGCAATCACATAATAATAAAACTAAAGGATAACAGTATATGATTGCGTCTAAAGCCTGGTTTATACTTCTGCGTGATCGATGGCTGTCACTTCTCGCACTCCATACTGCAGAATGATATTTCGGCATTCATCTAGACTGTGAAGGAGATAAAAAAATATATAGTACAGAAAATGTACTTCCTAAAGAGCTATAAGAAATTAGCTTTTAAAACAATCTCTACATTTTCTAATGCCTCCACAATATGAATCTACTTTCAGATGTTGTGTACAAGGACTGTGACAACTGACTTACAATGTTAAAGGGATACAGGTCTCGAGACTAATGGCGTCCTGGCATCCCGGGGACGAAAGAAAATGTGTTTGGGACGGACACAGATCTTCCCCAGGATACCCCCGGGACAACAGGTTTTGTTGACTGTATAACTGGCAATGCTGCGCTTAGAAAATAAGTTGAACCAAGGCCTGACTACGTTACAACGGAGGCAGTAAAGTCCTGCGCCACATTTGGTTAGCGGAGATAACAGCTTAGCGGAGATAACAGCTAACGTAACAGCGCTAACAATTAACAGAGATAACACATAACAGAGCTAATAATTAACAGAGTTAACCGTTACCGTAACATTGCTAACATCTAACGAAACAGAGCTAAACACAGAGGAACATGAATGTTTGAACAGTGAACTGCAGTTTAGGATGAGTGTCCATGAAGCCTTTTGTTTCAGACAGAAAAGTGCTGACGCTGAGGAGCGCTCCCAGCTTGGGTTAATATACAATTTCTGGCAGAAGGCACTGAAGTCTAAAGCCTGGTTTATACTTCTGCGTGATTGTGTTAGCGAATGTAAACGTTAATTTGGCGCTTACGTTCGCACAGTACTTTGCCTACATACTTCAACGTAAGTTAACGGGCCCACTAGGTGGCAGTGTTGAATTCAGTAATCCGGAATGTACAGAAAACCGTAGAAGATGCACAGACACGGAAACTTAAGTTCATGTCCTGCGAAAGTATAAACAAAGAGACCGAAGGTTGCTCACTACTTTCATATTTTCTTATATCAAATCAAATCAAGTTTATTTATAGAAAACATTTATAACAAGTGGAGCTGACCAAAGTGCTGTACAATATATTCATATACAGTTTATCAAACAATACAGAAATCAATTGTAACATAGGCCTTTATCCTATATAAATAGGCTATATTAGCTAAGTGCATAGAAAACCACTCACATGATTCGAATTGAAAATCTGCTCCAGTTCATTGTGTCATCTACATTTTAATTTGTTTGGATACAGCCAAAATATTACCGAATATCTACTTGCTTCCTACCCTGCTCAACCAATCAGCGATTGTTTAATGCACTGAGAAGACGCTTCGCGCGACGGGCTGTTAGAATTTGGGAGAACTCCCCGTCAACACGTCGGCGGGCCTCGATGAGCTACGCTTTCCCAGAAACCCCTGCTTTCGATGCTACGCAGACCTGTTTACGTGCTGCTTCGCAGAAGTATAAACCAGGCTTTACGAGGTAATCACATAATAACCGGACGGAGTCATTCATTGATGCAGTTAAACAAGCTAAGACAGTCAGTATAGCCTACTAACATACAACATATAACAACTTGCAATTACATTACATCAACGCTAGATGGTGGTATATGTCTGTGAAATTACTCTTACAGTCAAAACCCTCTCCCCATTAATTTCAATGGGCTGGTGGTGGAGTGGAAGTGGGTTATAATCCCCTCCACGGCGAGTCTGCTTTCGATGTTGACATGCTTATCACGCGTTACGCCTTATTGTGGCCTGAAAAACGCTTTGTAAAAATCAGAGTTCCGTGCAAGCCATAAACATCCGCTCAAACTAATGTATACATTTAATATTGTCATACAGATGTTAACAACTTAAAAGTTACATTTTTTAAGGATCAATAGTAGGCTAAACACTGTCTAGCAATTGTAAAGTGTTTATATATTTATTTATAGTGATTGTATATTTACAGGGACTGTTGCAAAAACAAAGCAGTTAATTAAGGCTAGAATAACAGATATTCCCCCCAAAAAAATTCCACAAAAGAAGCTTGGGAATAATTTAAATATTTATTAAGCACTGTATAGAAAGTTGCTGCTATGAAACCATGGTGACGACATTAGAAGTTACGACAGTTCCTGTTTCCGCCAGATAAAGCATTCCACTATTCATACCCTAAATATTGATAGCCTTAAAGTCCAAAACTGAGTGGACGTTAGTAGGGGAGGAGTGTGCGATTTGGGAAAGACCCGTAGCCACTTGTTCTTTGCTAATAAGCGATTGGAATGACACTCAATATGGCGGCGTGCATTCATGTCGAAGAGTAGTGGTGAGTGTCGAGGAGAAGTTGGCAACTTTAAGGGATTGGAATTGGGCCACGTGTAGCCAACTATTTCCCAACAATAGTAGCTAGCACTAGGTCCAAAAGGCGCTAGAAGTCGCCAGACTACGTCATACCCTAATTTACATGTCTATGACATCATAATGTCTTATTTGCATAAAGCTTTGTGGTCGATGTGTGTGGGTTGGGAGAGGCTCCCTAATTCCATATAAAAGTAGGCTACATAAAGAAATCTTTGTCCAGATAATCACAAGCTAACTACAGGGACAGTGTGTTTGAAATTAAAAGGGTCAAATAAAAACTGGCAAAATTTGTTACGTATTTTTCAAATTTGTAAAGTGTTGTTTGACAATGCCACTTTCGAAAGAAATATCTCGAAGTGCGAGAAAGTTTCAGAGCTATCAAGAAAAACTCCCTCTCCCACTCCTGCCTGAAACACACACCCAGGCTGCCTGCACTGTGTAGAGAGGGAGAGTAGGAGGGAGCCGTCCGCGCTGTATGGGAATAAATTACAATTTAATAGATTTATATCGCTAGTCGCTAGAGTTTGTCGCCAGTCGCTTTTTAAGAATAATGTTGCTAGGAGGGTCTGAAAAGTTGCTAAATCTAGCGACAAAGTCGCTATATTGGCAAGACTGTGGAGGGGTGAACTACTAATTTCTGTTACCTACTAAATCGGATTGAAAATTTCCAGCCCAACCACAGTCTAAAACCCGCCCAATCCACCAAAAACCCGCCCAAAACTGGCCGAAAAACAGATGAATTATGTACCCACCCAGTGCAATTTTTTCCAGCCCAACAAGCAGCCCAAATGGGCGGAAAACCGCCAAATCTGGCAACACTGATACTACACTTATGCTGAACGAATTGAACGAATGACTCGAACATAACTGTTGTTGCGCACTCGCGACCAAAATGAACGAATCACTCTGAGACTGCTGGTTAGTTCGGAGTCATTTTAAAGATTTGTTCAAAATTAACAAGTCATTCATGAACGACACATCACTAGCCCTGCGTATCTAGCCGCCTCGCGGAAGTCATGTGAGCAAGAAACAGGAGAATGCTATTTTCACTACTTGGTAGCTGCTGTAATTCTCCGTTATACCCGTTGAGACTTCATCATTACGTAGAATAACAAGCGCCGATGTCACAGGTAACCACACTATTTAAATAATATCTTACATTTATAACGATAGAAAGCTGTCATCCGAACGTGAAACGAATCGTTGTCTTTGTTCGTTACAATGGAAGTTCTAACTTGATAAACGTATCGTTATTTGACATTAGAAGTTAGAATGAGTCGTAAGAGGAGTATTTTTGCATGTCCACCAATCATAATCATCGAGTGCGGCGTAGTGGTGTGCATTTCAGCTCTTTTGGCCCCATAGCATGCTCAAAGAGTATAGAAGCACTATCTGTCATTAATGGCTGTGTTCGGAATCCCCTACTTAAATACTATGTACTACATACTCAATGAGTACATAGGCCTACTATATACTGACAACTTAAACCGAAACCTTGAATACTAACTTTTTACAAAGATTCGATTATATTGTTAGTATACTCAACCGGAAAATGTGACCAAAACCCTGGCATTTTTGTAATGCAGTCAAAGCTAGGAGGAAGTTGCCGAATTACATTTTGGGGCGTAAAGCATCGTGTAGTAACCTCTCAGATACTCAACGGCGGTGTTCGGAATCGGCTTCTCAAATACTATCTACTACATGCTCAATGAGTACATACTGCATACTGACTACTACAGCCGAAATCTAGAATACTACTTTCTTTTTTACAAAAATTCGGTTATATTGTTAGTATACTCAACTGGAATATGCGACCAAAACCCTGCCTTTTTTGTAGCTAATGCTGTCAAAGCTAGAGGGATATTGCCGAATTGCATTTTGGGGCGTGAAGCATTATCTAGTAACCTCTCTGGGGTACTCAACATTTGCCCAAATTTGAGTATGTCATCTGGGAACTTTTTCCATACTCAAATTTCACATACTATGTACCGTTGACATACTGCATACTAATTTTCGGTCAAATGTAGTATGTTAAGTATGCATAGGCGATTTTGAACACCGTAAGTTCTTTGGCATGCTCCTGCAGTACTGGTCTGCACTTTCCAGACCGCAGTCCTGGGGCCTCATTTTAGGACCCTAGTTCTTCGCGACAGTGCCACCTAGCGATGAAGGCTAAAAAACTAAAATCAAATGCTTTTATATTTACAACTGCCCTGGGTATCATAGTAAGTAGGCCTATGAATTAAATACAGTGTACTGACAATGCAGCATGTAAGCCTGTATTGCCACCAACAATAAACTGCGCCACTCACACACGGAGTAGACTTACAGACCACACCGCCGTCACAGTGGGTTGTTAAACAGTGAACACGTAATTCACTCTCTCAGCCAGAGACAAAGTTCTACCAGCAGGGCACACCGCATTAGGCTGGTGCACCGGTAGCCAGTGCTAACAGACCAGCCGGTGATTCTGGGACGTCACAACAGGCACACACGCGCACACACACACACACACACGCACACACCACGGCGGGTGTGAATATGGAAATGGAAAACATGTTAACTCACCAATCTCTGCTGCTTCAACTAGTACAACTGAAGGAGATGTTTTTCGGCAGCATTAAATCTCCTTAAGATATCCTCCTGCCACTTGCCCCACATTTTTTTGTTAAGTCCCTTTCAAAGGCCAGTTGAATCAACTGTGCTTTGCGAGGATGCAGCATACTACGCCTGAGGTCACTAAAAACCTTTTTCAAAGTGGAAAAAGAGTTTTCGCGCATGGTGGTGGAAGCTCCAAAAGTTAATGCGTTTTTGAAAGCTGTCAAAACACTTGGCATTGCCTCGAGGGGCTTGTGAAAAGTGGTCAAAAGTCTCCTGATTGTCCATTTTCCTTCTTCTGGAGGGGAAGCGTTCATTTGTGTCTGTAAAAACTGTCTCGCAACTGCATATTCTGATTCAACTAGTTGTGTGCTGATTAAATCCAATAAAGGTGTCACTTTTTGTACATCCAGAAACGACTCACGTTCTGGGTCAAATGCTACCAGTGCATGGAGCAGTTTGCTAATGCGCTCTCCAAAATGCACAGCTATGTCCCCATGAACCGCATCAATGACACTGTAAAATAGTCTGCGCAGCTCACGCTTTTCATTATCTTGATTATTTCCCACGGTCTCTTCTACAACGTATTGTTGGAAATTTGTGTTCATTGTCCTCCTTCTCTTGATGGCCATGCCCCATAACCCGATGCACTGCAATTATCCCAAATTTGTTGGAACTCTGTCTCGGAGTGAAGTTTATCGATGCGCTGTGACACAGTGTTCAATAGTTGCACACCAGACAACAGTGTTCGAAAAGGAGTAGGATCTTGTTGACAAGATGTGAAATAAACATAAAGCTATGTTGCATCACTGCTCGTAGTAACCCTGTTGCCTCAATCCGCACATCTGATCCATACACCTGCGAGCTTTTAATTTCTGAAAGTACTGCAGACATATCTTCCATGGACTTGAGTATCACCGAAACGGTGGCTAGGTGACCCGTCCACCGCTGGTCAAGTAACTTTTTTAGTTTTTCTCCTGTGTAGTGAATTGCGACCGTGGGCTTTCTAAAGAATTTGAAAAGCAAATTACAAATGCAAAAAAAATCCCCGATCACTACCTCCGTTGACATAGCATGGATAACAACTAGGTGAAGCTGGTGATTAAAGCAGTGTACACAGGGTATATCCCGGCCTAGTTTGTCCTGAAGGAGCTTCCGCACCCCTCCATTCTTGCCTGACATGACAGAGGCCCCGTCATAAACCTGACTCAATACTTTATCTGTATTTATAATAATAATAATGATTATTAATTTTATTTAGTTTTTAGCGCTTTTCTCGAGACTCAAGTGCTTTACACAAATTGGTCGGCAATTAATTACACAGAACGAACAACGAATGGACCGACAGCTATCAAACACAACACTCAGTCTGAGTGATACCACGGCAGCCAATTTGCGCCAGACTTGCTCACCCAACATATTACGACAGACTTGCTCACACACATAGGACACACAGACTGACTACAGGTGAATTGGCAGTGACTGGTCAGGGCACTGGTAGGAGAATGGAGCATGTTTTTTTGATGGTGGGAGGAAACCCACACAAACACCGGGAGAACATGAAAACTCCACACAGAAAGGCCATTGGGTCAGGTGGGGTTTGAACCCAGGACCTTCTTGCTGTGAGGCACCAGTGCTAACCACTGAGCCACCGTGCTGCCCTTTTAAGTCCTGCTTTTCCTAGCTCTGCAATAATTGTATTTGTCAGGGTCTCAGCGTCACCCTTATCAGCAGTTGCGATGGCAAGTAGGCGCTCTGTTGGGGCATAATCCACGTTGACAAAACGCACAAGTATAGATATGTTTTCGCAGCCCGTGGGGTCCCTTGTCCCGTCAACTTTGATCGTATACCAAGAATCCCCTTTCGGATTTCTTCGGTCACTAAATCAGTCATTATTGCAATTAGTTGGTTTTGAATATCATGGCTGGTGTACATTGCATTGCGTGGTATAGTTGCGGCTATTTTAGCCAGATCTGAATCTTTTCGCAGAGTGTACTCAAATAAAGACAGAAAAAGTCCACTGCCCCCTTCTGCCATGCTGGCAAATGCATCATGGTCCCCTCTTAGAGGCAATTGATTCACCGTGAGAAATTCTACTGTGTCAACAATTGAGGAAAGATAGTAGCGATTTCTAGTCAATTGATCCGAATTAACAAGAGTAGAAACTTCCATCCTTCTCTCTTTACGGGTGTCTTTTTCTAGTCACATTCCCTGGCAAATTAGGTGTTCTTTTGACACGGCATGTCTGTTTAATCCCTTATTTGTTTCAATTGCGTGCTTCCAGTCATGAAATCCTCCAAAAATAAACGTTGTGTCAGAAGAACAATTTGCTCTAAATTTACGACATGGTTAGGACGGTCGAGGCCAAGATCGATTGGAGTCGTTGGTTTCAGATTGTTGGCTATCTCTACGTTGCTGCTAGCTGCAGCATGGCTATCACTAGCAGTAGTGTGGCATGAAGCTAGAGGTTCCACAGGCACAGTCGCACTCACAGGGCTAACTTCTACTGCTTCATTTCCAGCTGCAGTGATATTCTCAGAGTCTGAAGATACTGAAGGTGTTGTCGGTTTGCTAGACTTTAACCATTTTCTAATGTCCATCATGCCGTCAAGCAGTCAGATCAGTGATAGGAGCGTGGACAAAGCAGCCAAGTCAAGAACAATTCAGATCGTGATTTGCCTGGCCTGATCGCCTTGGCATGCTATGATTGGACCTAATCTCAGTCAGTCAGTAACGAGTCAGGTCATATTTTATCTTTTAAAACCATTATTATTATTATTATTATTATTATTATTTTGAAGGGGTGGTTGATTTTAATTGCATATCCTATAAAGTAAATTCACATAAAAAATTTTTTTTCACAATTCAGATCACGTCTTCAGGAGGCCAGGCCCAGATTCGCGTAGGCCGGGCCTTGCCCCCTTAGGCCTGCCCATGACGTCGGGCCTGTTTAGAAGACCTAACTTTTTCAACTTTTAATGACATTTACGCAGTTGTCTTGGTGTACTCTGAAATTAAAGCATAGAACAAATTAACAGTTGGAGATAAAAAGAAATCCATCCATCCATCCATTAGCTATACCACTTATCCTTTACAGGGTTGCGGGGGGGGGCTGGAGCCTATCCCAGCCAACACAGGGCGAAAGGCGGGGTACACCCTGGACAGGTCGCCAGTCTATCACAGGGCCGAAACATAGGGACCAGACAACAACTCACACTCACATTCACACTTACGGCAATTTTGAGTTACCAATCAACCTGCATGTTTTTGGACTGTGGGAGGAAACCGGAGTACCCGGAGGAAACCCACGCAAACACAGGGAGAACACGCAAACTCCACACAGAGAGGCCCTTGGGCCAGGTGGGGATTGAACCCAGGACCTTCTTGCTGTGAGGCAACAGTGCTAAAGAAATCATAGAATAATTTTGTAGAAAACTGTTTGACTCATCACAATAGCCACCTTTTGCCGAAATGACCGCCGACCACGCTCGTTGCATTCTTTCTACAATGGGAATTAATTGTTCTTGCCAACACTGTGGCAGAAGCTCCCACAAATCATGTAGGTTGCTTTGTCACCCTTCTGTCCTTTTCATCCCAAACCAGCTCTACGGGGTTTATTCTGGAGACTGTGCTGATCATTCCATTACTTGAAGCCTACCGTCTTCTTCTTTTCCTCAAACGTAGTTCTGACATAGCCTTGAGGTATGTTTTGGGTCATTATCTTGCTGTAGGATGAACCCCTGACCAACTAGGCATAGATCAGAGAGTATTACATGGCACTGCACAATGCTGTGATAGCCCTTTTGGCTCAGGGTGCCAGACACGCTGTGCAAGTCGCCGACTCGGGATCTAGCAAATTGAGCCCCAGACCATCAACCTTCCTCCTCCATGTTTGACAGTTGGTGTCACACACTGATGACGCATCCTTTTGCCTACTCGACGTCGTACAAAAACCCTGCGTGATGAACCAAATATTTATATTTTGATTCATCAGTCCATAAGACTTTCTTCCAGTCTTCAGCAGTCCACTGGCAGTGCTTCATGGCCCAGGCAAACCTCTCTTTCTTATTTTACCTTCTTAGCAATGGCTTTTTTCACTGCCACTCAACCTGTCAAACCTGCAGCTCGAAGTCTTCTCTTCACAGAGGAAACTTACTTACTTTAAACAGTGTTAAGCTGTCTAAAGGAAATACCTACACTTTTCATGGTTATAATGTAATGTATGTCTTTAATTGTCTTTTTATGATACTACTTCCTGTAGTGCAAAATTGTCCAAACAAATTGTGAAATTGACATTATATTTCAGTTTTTGCAATGCAGAATGTTTATAGCCCAAAATGTTTTTTAAAAGAAATATGTCTTAAAAAACATTGTGCGCGAGCGTGTGAGTGAAAGAGAGACAGGAAGACCAGAGGGTTCCTTTTTGTAGCGCCAAGTCAGAGCTGTAGTACCACATTCAATGTTCTTACATTCTTGTCTCGTACTCCGACCTATTTTGTCTCGGTCTTGACTCGATCTCTGACCTATTTTGTCTGTCTTGACTTAATCTTGGCCGTTTAGAATTTTAATTTTTATTTAAATACTAAATATGGGCCTACGGAAAAATATATTTGATCACAAATATCACAACCAACATTATATTAAAGTAAGATTGGGTAGGCTATACAGGCATGCAGTATTCACCTGTGAACCTAATAAGGTCACCCTATCCCTCCAATGTGATTTAAGTGATGTAAGTTACTAGTGATGTAAGCTAAATTGTTCATTGTGTGATGGCTAGAACCAGCTAAAAACTAGCTGGCATGCATGTCAACGTTCCTCGAAGTTCGACTCCTACAAGTGCCCATGTTAGCTATGATTATGCACTTCAGTGTGAAGCATTAGTCAACCTTAGCTAACAATCTTACCGATCCTTAGGACTTGTTAACACAAGTTAGCTGATAGGTTTTCATTATAATAGCTACAATTGGCCACTTCAATGAATGTTAATGTTGACATGCATGCCAGCTAGTCCCTAGCCTTTTCAAATGAGCCTAATTGGCGCAGGCTTGCTTGGTAGAGTTAGCGTTAGTGGTGGAGCTTGTGTAATATTAGTGCTTTGGGAGGGATGTTGAGTTGCTTAACATGCAACGAAGTAAGGGTGTGTAACGTTAATATGGTGGAGTATGCCACCAAAATTTGAAAAGAAATCTTGACCAGACTGAATCAATTGATTCTGTCAATTGTTCTTTCCCCACCAACACAACACAGTATTTCCGTGAACTTGTCAGAAATGTTAATGATGCAATTTTAAAGATGTAAAGATGAATACAGATGCCGAATTGCTGACCGACATAGAATATATAAGTATTGTAATGGATCATTTCAATCTATGACAGAAAATAACCAATTAATGAGAGGGAGAAACCATGAAAAGATCAAGTACAATTTTATTGATGACTACAGTGTCTGAGTCAGAGTCCGTACACAGAGAAAATACTACAGTTAGATCAGTCTATCGACATAGTAAGTTCTGATTAGATGACAAGGTTCTAACGAGTATATAGGTCTATAAGATAAACAATAATTTCATTGGACAAGATGGATCACATGTTCATAATAAGCATATCTAAAGACACGTACGCATGAAACTAAGACATGACTTAATGTTATGACTTAAAACACAAACTTCTAGCCTTCAGTGTCTCCAAAAGGCACATACTGTCTCTTTGGGGACCTGGCCTTCGCTCTGACAGTCCCCTCACCCCTGAACCACATCCCAGACCGGAACATCCGCTAGGATGCCCAAATTTGGCCACAACAGTGTAAAAGATAATATAGCTACATTACTCTTCATGGCAATTACAACCATTTTTTCAACCTGCCGATCTTGGTCTTGCCTCGGTCTCGACCCCCCTCCCCTTCCCCTGGTCTTGGTCTTGTCTCGGTCTCGACCACCCTAGTCTTGGTCTTGTCTCGATCTCGACTAAGGTGATCTTGACTACAGCTCTGCGCTGAGTACAGTACTCAAACCCGACCTGAGCCTGTCGGGACCCGGGCCAGGTTGGGCAATGGGCTGCACACAAAAAAAAAACATGAGCGCTGCGCTGCCTGCACTTTGTGCACAATTAAGACAAGACCCGTTTGGCAAGGTAAGGTCCAGGCTGTGGTTTAATTGTAGCACACTAAAGCACCTTCTTTACTGGTAGGTTGAGTTGAAAGCCTTACTCAGGAAAGATGGATGATGCAGATTTTAAACAAAAACATTTAAATGGGTTATGTTGAAAGAGAAGTTTTTGTTTATTTGTTTTAAAAATTATATTTTGTTTATTATAGTAAATTGTTTATTATATTCAAAGTAATTAATAACCCCTGTGTGATGGCAAGATTAAATAATTAATTGAGAATTGTAGGCCTACTGGAGCAAAACTATACAGTAGAAGCAGCAGCTCTCTAAGCTCTTGGCAAGTCAAAATGTATTGTGAACAATAGCAGTTTAAAAGAGTCCTAATGAAATCACAATTGAATATAATTTATTGTTATAGATTTGTATTATAATAGCCTACAATCAAATCGACTGTATATAGCCACAGCAGGTTTTTCTATCTTATTTTTTCTTACTGACTTAAAGCAGAAATGGTTTGCGCTACGGTAGTACTGCTCACCCTCGTCATTTACTCGGCTCCTAACATTTCTATGTGACCAAGGGGGCTTTCACGGTAGGGACTCGGGTGCGGATCCGAGTACTCTTGACCCCAAAGTCCAGTTCATTTGAATGGTGTGAACACTCTGTACCTGTGCCCAGGTACGGATAAACGTACCGTGCCCGAGTCCACTTGAAAAGGTGTACTAGAGTATGGTTCGCATCAAGTGTGAACGAACGCTAACCGTACCAAAACACCGAAGTAGACCTCATAACTATAGTTGGATCACGTTTAAATACGGCCGTGAAATGATCTTTGGTCAACTGCAGAACTTAAATTCCTGCTTGAAATTTGGCAGACAAAAATATCCATACTCCCTCTATCATTCGAAATCTCCATATGCGTGCAGCACCCGCCAATCTCATCCTCTGAACTGCCCCACAGAAGGAAGGCAGGCGAAAGAATAATTCATTACCTCAATGTTAACCTACATATTAATAATAGGTACAGTGCGAAAGCAGACTCCACTGTATGGGCTTAAGATCTTTTCACTTTTGTACGCGAGCAACAGTACGACTGTTTTATGACAGATTTATTGAATAATTTGAGTTTTAGAGGGATCGTTGCATTTTGTGCACTTTTATACATGAGCGACAATATGAACAAATGTCGCGTAGTTGATGATGCAAGTGTACTCCGGTATGGCATAACATTACTAGTGTGAACGCTGACCGGCGAGGGAGTGGGGAGGGGTCCAATTGTACTCGGGCACGGTACGAATCAATAGTATCTAATGTGAAAGCGCCCCAATTCACCCTCACTCAGGGCTGGACAGGGACAAAAAATTGACCCTGGCATTTTGGCCCAGACTGGCCCACCACAATCGGTCACACACCACATTACCCATCTTCCAACTCCCCTGAATATGTAGCCTATACCAGCTGTGCCACTCCCTAAAAACACTAAAGCCATGTAATGAGCAAGAGGGAATCAAGGAGGATAAAGAGAGAGTGGATAATGACCAATATGCCTTAAAAAAAGTGGCGTTGCAAAATTTTACCCCACTGTGATGAATTCACTGCGATGAATCCTAAAAAAAGTGAGGGCATCCTGTGAATGTGTTTGTGAGTTTTTTTTACTTTTAAAAGGATGTTTATTGCGTCATGGATACAATAAACAGATGTACTAAAAACCACAACCTAAAAATCAACTATTATTACTAAAATAACACATTCATACTTAGCTCTCCTGCAGAAACCATACATTTTGTAATTCAATAACAATCTAGTATAGGCTAATTATCATATTCCGAAATCACACACACAACAAAATCGTACAAAAAACAAGTATACTACAAAAGTCACGTGAGATTGGCACTTGTTTCCCGGGCCACCGGGTCGCAGACCTCAGAAGCTATTGCAACTACCCTCTCATGAGACAGCATTTTATACAAGACATTATTAGATGTAACTATGTCAGAGATATCAGAATAAACATAAAACCGTTAGCGTTAGCCTCCGCTAGCGAACGATCTAACGTTTAGCCTTTTTTATTTTATTTTATGAAAGTAGGCTACTACACAGTCATCATGAGTCACGCTCAGGGGCCAACTGTCCGTTATGAGTAACGCAGTCCGGGCCGCATATGACCCGCAGCTTCCCCACCCCTGAGTCCTAAACCAACAGAAATCAGTCGTCATCAGTGTTGGGCAAGTTACTCAGGATTTACATATTACTCCTTTAAAAGTAATAAAATTACTTATTACTTGGTATCAAAAGTTATTTGTTACAAAAGTAATACATTACTTGTTATATTACTATATTACTTTCCCTGGTCCACAACCTCCCCCCCTTAAAAGTGACATACAGCCTGTTTAGCCAGCTCCTTGTAGAACTGATTCCACTATATTGGAACAATAATTAACTTGACTGAGCTAGTAGGCTAAACAATCAGTCAAACAGCTTAATTGCAAACACTGCAGCTTCTCAAATCTGATGTAGGCTATATATTTTTACATACATAAAACATTTGAGAAATAGAACTGATTCAGAGTCTCAACCCCATAACTCCATGACCTCACATAGACAATTACTTCAAAATATTGACGAGGTAAATTACAACGACATCTCTGTTCATTATGCCCTGACGAATTAAGACGAGACGAAATAGCTGGCTCTGTTTGTGCAGACAACCTAGATCAAAGTTACCATCTTAAGGCATTGGTTGTTTTCCGTTTTAACCATTAATTTAATTGCATAACAAATTATCACTGCCTTCATGCATCTTTCTCATTGATGATTATTTACCCCTGCTCTGTGTATGTCCACGCTGTTTTTAGCAAGTGCCAGGCCATTCCAGTATAATTTGAACAAGCTAACGTAACCTTGTCTGAACTCAAAATCTACATAAAAACCCGCTGTGTTGGCCACGTAACGTTAAATATCAATTATTTATGTTGATTGATTCGATAAAATTAGTGTGCTATCCCTCTAATGCCATATCTCCCCAGTTTCTTCATTAGTAAGCCATGATCTATAATATCGGATGCTTTTTTTAAGTCTATAAACACCCCCACAGTATATTCCTTGTTGTCTATTGCGGTGGATATCTCTTCTACCATTTCCATCACTGCCATTGAGGTGGACATGTATTTTCTAAAGCCATACTGGTGGTCATTCAATAAGTTATATTTTTCTATGAGAATTGAAAAAGCAGTAAAATTGGTCTATAGTTGGTCTATCCCCACTTTTATAAATAGGAATGACTCTTGCAGTTTTCATTTTGCTGGAAAACGTTCCTGTTTGGAATGATTGGTTGCAAATGTGTCCGTGGTTTCACTATACATTCTATAACATTTTTATTCAAGACATACATTTCAGTACAATCAGTGGATATTTTATTCTGAAAATCTTTAACAATATCAAGTATTTAATTTTCATCAACACCCCTAATAAAGATGGAAGTTGAGTTTTTATTTATAATCTCTTCAAATACACCGTCCTTATCACCAGGGTTGTGCTAGTTACTCGAAATTTGTATTTAGTTAGTTACTTGTTACCGCTTTAAAAAAGTAACTACGTTACTTTACCGATTACTCCCTTTTTACTCAAGCTCCCAATTTACTCAAACTCTGAAGTTTAGGCTTTATTTATAAATATACACATATTTTTAAACAGCAACACGCATAATAATCTTATAAACCATAAACCACACACAAACTATTTGTTCAACTTATTTATTCTAGTCTCAAATGGCCAAACAACAAGCCTCAAAACTCACGGCTTACAGTCCTAGCTCAATATAATATTCCCACATTCAAAGTGGACGAAATTGAAATGATATAAGTTTCACAAAATGCTCAGCAATGAATGTTATTTAAGTTTAAAGAAACTATATTTTTCCCGTACTGTTTGTGTCCAAGCCACCCTCCAGATCAGCCGAGCAAACAGTAAGTTTTGATCGAGCTGGTACCGCTGCTGTGACTTTAGCTAGCCCATATGCCAAGTTTACCTAGCTAACAACTACAAGTACAACCACTCAAGTCGAGCGCTTAGCAAACATTCATTACCAGTTTAGTTACCACACTTTCCTCCAGAACCAAAACGTATGAATTTAAAATACCAAAGGCACCCCTTAAAAAGTATTTACTTTGTTATGAAACATACTTAGGAAACAATACAGATTAAAATAACATTAGCAAACCCTGAATAGCATGTGTGGTTCGCTGTAACCTTCTTCCTCACGCTAATGAAATAACTTTGAGGGGGCATAAGAAGGGGGGCTATACAGAACGGTGAGCTCCCGAACTGCACGCAGAAGTGTAAACCGGAAAGAGTCACGTTTGAGCATAAACAGTAAAGAGTGACCAGGAGGCAAAAATAAAATACACATTTGTTATCGGTAAAATGGGGAAAATAACAGTAACTAGTAACGGCCCCATTTAAATTTTCAGTTGCTGTGATTTAGTTACTCAAATGTGAATAATAACGCGTTACTTTACTAGTTACCGCGAATTGTAGTGAAATTACGGTAACTAACGGTTAGTCCCAACACTGCTTATCACTCAGCTCCCCAATCTGATTTGCTAAATTGTATCCTAAATCATTAAATTTGTTGGCAATTTCTTCAGTTTTTACCATGTTTTTATTTGTATCGCTTACAAAGTAATGTGGATATTCTGCCTTTCCATTTCCCTTTTTAATTATGCTGTTTAACACTCTCCATGTTCCTTGAGTATTATTCCTATTCCTATTCCTATACTAGATTATGATAATACTCCTTATTCAATCTCATAATACTTATTAATTTGTTTTTATATATCTTATATTCATTTTCTGCTTCTATTGTTCTATGCTTTAATAATCTCCTATGTAAAATTTTTTTTTTACATGTGTTCTCTGTCCGCTTTGTAATCCATGGCTTATCCACATTTGTGTGCTTCCTTGTGAGATTTCTCAAAGGGCAGTTTTTTCCATGTAGCTCTAAAATGTGGACAAACAAGCATTGTAGGCTTTGTTAGGATCGTCATTTGTATATACCTCATTCCAATTTTGTTTCATTAGGTCCACCTTGAGAGCAGCGATAGCTTCTAGTGTTCTATGACGTATCAATTTACAAGGTTTCAACCGATTTTCATTGCTTTCCTCAAAGACATTTTGAATAATTGCAAAAACAGGAAGGTGGTCACATATCATTTATGAGTAGTCCACGTACTATTTTGCTTTCAGTAGTTTTTGTAAATATGTTGTCTATCAATGTATCAGTGTCTGTAGTTATTCTACTTGGTTTTATAATCACAGGAAATAAGCTGTTGTTGTACATTGTATTAATAAAGTCTGTAGTCCTTTTGTGTCCATTTGGGTTTTATAAATCAATATTGAAATTGCCACATACAATTTATAACTTGTTGTCATTCAACTTGTCAAGCATAGCAGCTAATCCATCCTTGAATGTATTGAGGCAGGTTCCTGGTGTTTTATATTCACAGCTAATAATTACATTTTAATATTTTTCAATGTCAATTTCTATTGTTAAGCATTCCAAAATAATTGATTGGCTGCATGCCAATGGGCAGAAGTGTGAATTATTTCACTGATAAGATAAGGATTGCCAGTTTACCTCATATCGTTTTGTTTCTATTTACGCTTATATACTTGGAATATGTTGTATATAACTTATGCAACGCTTACTTCATTTCATTGTGAACATTTCATACCAAACATGATTAACCTAGCTATGACGGTTCATTTAGAAAACACCACACAATAAATTCATCATCATCATCATCATCATCATCTTCATCCGCTTTGTCCGGGGTCGGGTCGCGGAGGTAACAGTTCCAGCAGGGCATCCCAAACTTCCCTTTCCCGGGCCACATTAACCAGCTCTGACTGGGGGATTCCAAGGCGTTCCCAGGCCAGTGTGGAGATATAATCCCTCCACCTGGTCCTAGGTCTGCCCCGCGGCCTCCGCCCAGCTGGACTTGCCTGGAACACCTCCCTAGGGAGGCGGCCAGGTGGCATCCTTACTAGATGCCCGAACCACCTCAACTGGCTCCTTTCTACGCAAAGAAGCAGCGGCTCTACTCCGAGTCCCTCACGAATGGCTGAACTTCTCACCCTATCCCTAAGGGAGATGCCAGCCACCCTCCGGAGGAAACTCATTTCCGCCGCTTGTATCCGCGATCTCGTTCTTTCGGTCATGACCCACCCTTCATGACCATAGGTGAGAGTAGGAACGAAGATAGACCGGTAGATTGAGAGCTTTGCCTTCTGGCTCAGCTCTCTCTTCGTCACAACGGTGCGATAAAGCGACTGCAACACTGCACCCGCTGCTCCGATTCTCCGGCCCATCTCTCGTTCCATTTTCCCCTCACTCGAGAACAAGACCCCGAGATACTTGAACTCCTTCACTTGGGGTAAAGACTCATTCCCTACTTGGAGTAGACAATCCATCGGTTTCCTGCTGAGAACCATGGCCTCAGATTTGGAGGTGCTGATCCTCATCCCAGCCGCTTCACACTCGTCTGCGAACCGATCCAATGAGTGCTGCAGGTCGCAGACCGATGATGCCATCAGGACCACATCATCTGCAAAAAGCAGTGATGCAATCCTCTGCCCACCAACCCGCAGCCCCCCTCCCCCGCGGCACACAATATATTATTATTAGAAATACAAACAATGAATAGGACAATTTCTTCTTGTGTCAATGTCCAATAATTTCATTGAATGTTCTTTAGGCAACAATTTCTTAATCCCAATTTATTCATCCTTAGTTGCAGCTTTATGCTGCTAGAATAAAATCAAGGTTTATAGTTCTTTGTGAGAGAAACACGCTGTCCTCTCTGGAATGTTCACCAGGGCATTTGGGCCTGTTCCTTTGATCTTAACCAAAGAGGAGGGGGGAAGATTCGGTGATTGGTTTCCTTATATAGAACTTACTGCTTACTATAGAATTTACTGCTTTTTACGGATGACGTGGTCCTGATGGCGTCATCGGTCTGCGACCTGCAGCACTCATTGGATCGGTTCGCAGCCGAGTGTGAAGCGGCTGGGATGAGGATCAGCACCTCCAAATCTGAGGCCATGGTTCTCAGCAGGAAACTGATGGACTGTCTACTCCAAGTAGGGAATGAGTCTTTACCCCAAGTGAAGGAGTTCAAGTATCTCGGGGTCTTGTTCTCGAGTGAGGGGAAAATGGAGCGAGAGATGGGTCGGAGAATCGGAGCAGCGGGAGTGGTATTGCAGTCGCTTTATCGCATCGTTGTGAGGAAGGGAGAGCTGAGCCAGAAGGCAAAGCTCTCAATCTACCGGTCTATCTTCGTTCCTACTCTCACCTATGGTCATGAAGGGTGGGTCATGACCGAAAGAACGAGATCGCGGATACAAGCGGCGGAAATGAGTTTCCTCCGGAGGGTGGCTGGCATCTCCCTTAGGGATAGGGTGAGAAGTTCAGCCATTCGTGAGGGACTCGGAGTAGAGCCGCTGGTTCTTTGCGTAGAAAGGAGCCAGTTGAGGTGGTTCGGGCATCTAGTAAGGATGCCACCTTGCCGCCTCCCTAGGGAGGTGTTCCAGGCAAGTCCAGCTGGGCGGAGGCCGCGGGGCAGACCTAGGACCAGGTGGAGGGATTATATCTCCACACTGGCCTGGGAACGCCTTGGAATCCCCCAGTCAGAGCTGGTTAATGTGGCCCGGGAAAGGGAAGTTTGGGATGCCCTGCTGAAACTGCTACCTCCGCGACCCGACCCCGGATAAACGGATGATGATGATGATGATGATGATGATGATGATGATATAGAACTTACAGAACAAAAATAAAACTAGAAACTTGGAAGACATAATAGCTCAACAACGGGTCAAGAAAGCCTAACCTAGGTCACATAGGCCTACTACTTTTCACTGGTAAAACACAAGCTCCAGCATGGCGAGAGAGGGGGTGGTGATAGGTTTGCTCAGAGTTTAGTGGGAGGGCGAATTACACTTAAAAGCGTCTTTATTAGACTAATGACCAGACTGTGTCATTCAATGGCAATGCATTAAGAAAAGTGGCCTATTAAGCATTAATGTAAAAAAGAAATTTGCTTGTTAGATTTTCTTTAGAAGCAACCATATTTTTACAACAAGCCCAAAAATCCGCACTTGATTTTATTTAAGTGACTTTGGAAAAAAAAGAAGCCCAAAGTTGTTGTAAGCGGACTTGGCAAGGTCCAAGGTGACAAAGTCATGGGACCTGTAGCCTAGTTTGTTTTAAGCCTAGGCTTAAAGTCATACAATTGGTGTTCATTTGTGAAGATTATAATACTTACACGTTTTGTTCAGAAAGATAAACGTTTGTTTGCCACAGATCTTTTTTTATGCAATATCTCAAAATCCAATGGAAAAATCCCATTGGCTATTTGTGAACCCTGGAACAACTGGCGATGCTATCTTCCGGATTGGCCTACAACAATACGTCATCCCTGACCCCACATCTGTGAATAGTATATCATAAAACATAAGAACATGGAATTGTAATATGATTATTTCATATTTAAAAGTGTTAATTATAATTACCCAAAATCTGAATCAAGTATCTGGTCACTTTCTGGTATTTTAAATAGTAAAATAATGAGTATTAAAAAAGCATTTACACTGAAGACTGTAGGCAACTGCTGATTTATTAAGTATTTTGTAGTTTTTGTCGCATAAATAATGAAAGGAATCTTCCAATTTCATTTTATTTTTTATCGTGAGAAAATTGTATCACAAATCCAGTACCATGAATCGTGAGTTGAGTGTATCGTTACATCCCTAGTCAAAATCATATTGAAGGCCGTAAGCTAACTAGTGCACCTGCTTATTTGCTGATTCAGCTAAGGACTCCTAAGGACACATTGGACTAGAAGATGAACCCAGAAAAGGACTTCTCGCCTTTGACCCCCAACATTGTACGGGCTCTCAACGACAAACTGTATGAGAAGAGAAAGGTTGCTGCCTTGGAGATTGAAAAGTGAGTATTTCTCTCTTTTTTATTTGCTGAGAATATTGTGTGTAGTGTGGTAGCCATAGTGTCTTGTTGACCAATTAGTTTTTCTTGGACACTTGTTTACAACTTCAATTATTATCATTAGTATGATTCCCTCACCTACATGTTTAATAAATTGAAGCATCAGAAAGTAAGTTTACTTGGGTAAGCGATTGGGTAAGTGACTGGCATAGGAAATCACAGTTTTGGGCACAGAACAAACAGTACAAAGCAACTATCCATCTTTAAAAAAAAATGGTTGTTTGCATTTTTGTCCCTACACAGTGGCAGAAACAAGACCTTTGAAGATGGCCTATCTATAAAATAAAAACATAATTTCTGTATGCATGACCTCAGTCGCTTTTGGCTCCAGTCATTGGTCAGCCCCAGTCAATCTTACAGTTTTAGTAAGTCATGGCGGCTGTAGCAGTGAGTCACTCGGTCAATATTATCTGCGACAGCGATTCAGTTTGGTGTAAAAGTTTCCAAAGACTCAAGGCTTCGAAAGTATGAAAGTACTTCAAAGTATCACAAAACAATAAGGTGCAAAGTTTCGATGGCATACCACAGCAGCACTAGCGCTATGCACGATCAAGCAATAGAAGAGAATTGAAGAGAATACACACAGGCGCTATTCTGGATGATGGATCGCCAGGAAAGTGTTGTCTATTCATGTCATGGTGTTTATCAAATTACCGTTAGTAGAGAGAGCTTTATTTAATATCGTCTAGCTGCTATTATAAACATATGCTGTAAGTCATGAAGTTGACTGACCGTTATCTTAGAACGTCCATTGAATAAGTGTTTGAGAAAATGTTTAGGCTGGAATCTGGGCTTATTCTACATTGATTGAAGGTATCCGTGTTTGTGCGCTATGGGCTGGGACATGTCTCTTATCCAATTGTTTTGTTTCTGCCCTTATTTTAAGCACATTTCTTATGTATAGGGAATGTCATAAACTCAATAGATAATGTTTGAAAAATTGTAATCAATATAATTAAAAGTGTGGATTTTACAATGTCTTCATTATTACATTATGATGTATTTGTTGTTTAGAAGAAATAAGCGTTAGATTAAATGAATAATCGATAAAGTAGTTAATAGATTAATTGAAAGAGAAATAGTCTTTAGTGGCAGCCCTAATCAAGTCTGAGAAATATTTTGTCCCAGTGTTGAATTTCATTCTAATTCTTTAAACTGGATGTAAAAAAGGAGTTTGCAGGCATTCCAAGGTTTTGTACTTGGGTCATCGTTCTATATGAAAGTAACTTGCAAAAGGGTCTTGTTTGAACAACAACCGGTGTATGTCTTATGACCACAGTGTGGTTTCATATCTGCAGATGGAACTCTGACATAATAATACTCCTTGTTTTTTTTCCTGGCATCAGACTTGTAAGAGAATTTGTGGCTCAGAACAACTCTACTCAGATCAGACATGTAATACAGATACTGGCATCTGAGTTTGCCTTGTCTCAACACCCCCACAGCCGCAAGGGAGGTCTCATCGGTTTGGCGGCATGCTCCATCGCCTTGGGCAAGGTAAGGGAATTCAAAAATGTTTTAGACACTATCTTTTCCTCTTTCTGCAAGTGAACAGGTTGGCCATGAGCATATTGTTAAAGGGGCCCTATTATGCTAATTATCAGGTTCATACCTTTATT
Organism: Galaxias olidus; assembly: GCA_026901105.3. Lineage (NCBI taxonomy): Eukaryota > Metazoa > Chordata > Actinopteri > Galaxiiformes > Galaxiidae > Galaxias > Galaxias olidus. Next base: position 46,620 of record JAPMUY010004386.1, read on the forward strand.
TAGGAGTTTAGGAGAATAGGTTTACGCTTTTTAATGTTCAATAAACAATTTATTTTTTCCAAACTGCCTGGATCTGCAGCACCTCTATTCACCCTTTCTGAAACGCTCCGTTTTAGCTCCTGTCTCTTTAAGGCCCCCTCTCCCGACAAGCCCAGTCTTCTCTGATTGGTCAGCTGGCCAAACAAAGGGAATTTGCCTTTGCACTTCCAAAACAGCATTTTCTCGACATGACGAAACCACGGGGCTTCCGCTCTGACTGGCTCTGGTTGAGGGCGTGCCAAACATTATTTAAATGTGTGACTTAGTGAAGTAGATACGTTATGGAACAAAACGACCAGACTACAAACGAGACGTTTCAGGCAGTTCAGGAGCAGTGTTTTCTGTGAGAGAGAGTAGCTCCCTTTGGCGTGGACTATGGGATTTGTAACTTTTCAGACCTTTTACATGCACAATGAGCTATATAACATACTAAAGGAAAGGGAAAACCCCAAAAAGCATAATAGGGCCCCTTTAATGTTTCCCATATGACTAAAGCACTTAGAGTGTTAGAGTGCTTTGTCAACCAGCTGGTTGAGAATGGTATCTTTTATAATTATGTTTCTGTGCATCTTCACCCCTAAGTACACCCTCCATTAGGGTTATCACGTACATGGTGTACGCAAACAGTGACAGTATGAAATGTTTTGAGTGTCGGGATCATGGGCGTAATTTATGGTAGGGACGGTAGGGACACTACCACTTTTCTGATTACCTAAAATTGTCCCCACCAGTTTTTTTTATTAATTGCATTTGCATTGTAAATAAACAATTTCCATCGGCTCTTCAAAAGGTTAAATCCTTCACGTTTCAACTGGATGAGAAATATAGTTGCGATTGGTGTTTGTTCGCTTTAGTCCCGCCTAAACATGCAGTGATGTGATTGCTGGAGTAATTTTTGGATGTAACGAACGCAGTGCTTAGACAGAGGGGAGAGCTTGCAATGCCTTCGGTGATCATAACGTTATTGTACCGGTATCAAATTAAACATGTTGGTAATGTTGCTTGTTCAGTAATATGAAAGACAGATTCAGCTGTTCTGCGTATAGCGCTGTACAAACAAAATAGTTAAATCTATAGCCTACTTGGTTAACATTAACAGATAACGTAGGGTGCAAAACCGCATGTGTTGTGGGCTGTAGGTTGATTTGTGCTATTTTGTTACATATGACTTGGGTAACAACCTTTCCTGTTCTTCTTGTGTTGGCATTTTACCTGTTAGCAAAATCCCATCTGTGTGACTGCAGCCTTTGGTTACTCTAGTTAATTAATTATTTTCTGATGACCGATTGAAACTTCCTTGCAATATTTCCTCTGAATTTAGCAGTTACGTTGTTGTACTTTGTTAGAATGTCGACTGTTTTCACGCTGAAACGGACACAAAAATAGGGAGCACTCCTCTCGCTTAAGCCAAAATTCCAACCTATTCCCATCAAAATTAACGGTCAAACTTGGATGTATTTTCAACAAAACGCCTGTGGGGACATGACCTTGAGCGACGCAGTCAATCAGTCAAATTTAACCTATTTAAAATCAACTCTGTATACTTGTATTAACTCTGTAAATCACCTCCGTCGCACCGATCTTTTCAACACTTAAACGAAGGCCTCCGAGCACCTAAAATAAAAATTTAAAATCCATCTAAGGAAAATGGAGATGCGTCCCGTCAAAGCGATGCGCCCCATCCATTGCTTTCCAACTGCGGAAAACATGCAGTTTGACTAACTAGCAAAGTTGTTATGTAGACTGGTCCTAGGGACATGGAATGTAAGCTCTCTGGTGGGAAAGGAACCGGAGCTAGTGCGGGAGGTGGAGCAGTACCAACTAGACATAGTTGGGCTCGCCTCGACGCATAGCTCTGGTTCTGGAACCCAAGTCCTGGAGAGGGGCTGGACTCTTTTCTTTTCCGGAGTCGCCCAGGGTGAGAGGTGCCGGGCAGGTGTGGTCTACTCGGAATCAAATCGATAGATTCAAAACTACGGTAGGCCAAAAGTCAACCTAATAATAAGTAGAAGAAGAATATGACTTCGCGATTTCAGGATGTGGGCGTCATCACTGACATTCACAGTTTTGTATTTTGTAGAGCTGATTGACAAACTCTGCAGACTCAGCCGCCCGCGCCTCTTCACTGATACTAAGTTAAAACACAACCTTGAAAAAAACACAATTCAAGATCCTTATGTAAAGTTCAACACGCATTTAGAATGTAGGAATGGTACAATGACCTGATATTATGAATTATCCCGCTGAACTGCAGGCCTAAAGGAAAATCAACTGAAACTTGGTTACACGGACCCATACTGTAACAAGCGTTCCGTTGGCCTAAGTTTACCCTAAACAAACTAAATTAGAAACCTATCAATATACACAATACAGCTAAAACACTAGTGTTAGCTAACCCTGTGTAGCCTTTACGTTTCATTCACATTAGCCCCTTAGCCCTGTTACACAACGAAAATATATTTGAGAATAGGCCACTTACACTTACTGCTGTTATACAACGTACTCCTAGTAAATCCAATCCCGTTGAATAAGACACTTGCTGCTGTTATTAATAAGTCCTACGTCTGTGGTAAGTGAAGTCCCATTGCCAGTAGCCTACGTGTAGAACTAATGTGCGCAGCTGATTAATTGTTTTCCCCACGGCACAGGGCGGGGGGTGTGGTTTTCTATACCCATTCATTTCAATAGGGGCAAAAACCAATTAAAAATTAAACATGTGAACCGATCACTTAGCAAAGTGCAAGCACACTGCACACCGTAACCCAAGACCTGTTGGCATGGGAATGGAATTGATAGGGTAGAAACTGCGGGCGTAGTTAGGGTGCCAAAAAGCGGCCTAATAAGAAGAATGACTTCCCGATAACAATATGTGTGCATCATACTGATGCATCACATAATAACCAAATTGCGCTACCTCCCCTAGAGAAACAAATCCTGTCCGAATATACATTTAAAGTTGTACACAATGCAAATGAGCCTCATTTACATATTCCACTTGAACTGGATTATCTCACTGAGTTTTCATGCAAGACACACGGTTCATACATCAAAATGCTCTGCTTGACATGCTGGATCATACAATTTAAACTTGCAGAAAATATTATAGGATGTATGAGGTACAGTCAAAAATGCTTAGTCAGCATAGATCCCGTAATTTTGAAGTTTTTACAGTTTTAGTGCCTCTCCCATAGACTTACAGTCAGGTTGTAGCTATGTGACTGTTCATAGTACAGACATGATTGTGATTGAGGTATGTACATACTCAGGAGGGCATACTGATTAAAGTTTCATCTTGATAGCATTTATACTTTTTGACTTCTGAAATGCATTGTGGTCTATGGAGCCTCATTGACTTCCATTCAATGGGTCGAATGCATACATACATACATACACAATATATTATATTATATTATATAATACATATATTATGTATTTATATATATGTATATATAAAATACATATTATGTCATATTATATATTTTTATGGTATAAAATGCATTTTGGGGCCTCATTGACTTCCAGTCTAATTGCATAGTTTTATACAATTACATACATAAGGTTACATTACACATACAGAATACACGTTTTACTGTTTTAAATAGTTTACATTCATACAGTATTAAATGTAACTGCACATACATCAGTGGGCACACACATTTTCTTCAGAAAATTTAATATTATCTAGTTATTAGTCTGCCCACTGAAAGTGGCACCCTTCTGTACTCTCGCATACTTATTACATTTTTTCCAAACGTTTTTCCGACCGCCGTATCTCAACAACCGTACATGCTGCACATAAGGTTCATACCTGTACATCGACATGTGTGTCCTGATCCATAGTTGATTGCTATTTATACTGTGATGTCATATTTTGTAACATTTTAATAATATTTAATAAACAGCAAAGAATTGTCATTTTTCACACTTTCGATTGTCCTCACAGATCTCATACACCCTACATGCTACAGATACGGTTCATACATCGAAACGTACGTCTTGGTACGCAGATTTATATAATAAATAAATTATATTTTCGTATTTAGAATTTATACATCTTTAATTATTATTAATAAACATGCCTTTCAGAGATCTCGTTACTCCTACAAATTTTACGCTACATATACGGTTCCTGTCAAAATGTTCATGTTATCATGGTGCATACAGGCATTACTTTTCTCATGGATATAATTTATACTTAGAAATTATACCTGATTGCTGCACTCTGAAGAACTTTATGGTGTCTTTGATTTCATGGATATAATTGCATATTTATGTTGTTTCCTGCTTCTGTTTTTTTTCCAGGATTCTGGTCTGTACCTGAAAGAGTTGATAGAGCCAGTGCTTACATGTTTCAATGACTCAGATAGCCGTCTGAGGTACTATGCCTGTGAAGCTCTCTACAACATTGTAAAAGTGGCCAGAGGAGCAGTGCTTCCACACTTCAATGTGCTTTTTGATGGACTCAGCAAGGTTAGTCCTATTGTCTCCTGACCTCTTTACCATAAGCAGTACTGTAGGTCAGCTTTTAACACAAAATACTCAGTTTTGTTATCTTAGCAAGGAAGGATGTGGCCATTAAACGATGATACCACAATTTACCCTGGAATCAATCAAGTATTTTCTATTCCATTTCCATTCTATTCCTGTTCTGTTCTATTCCATGCTTTCAGCTGTATAGTACATAAAAGAATGAGAAATAAAGTAATAAAATACACACTCAAAACAAAACTATAAAATAAATTAAAGTAGCCGGCTGGATGAGAGTAGTCAGTCGTCTGTTTGGCAGGAAACCGGTGTTGTTTTGAAGACCGTTTCCCGTTGAGATATGTTTCTCCACAGCCCTACCCCCGTCCAGACGCGATGGAAGTGCACATTCACAAAATGCTAACCCACAAGACTCCGTGCTTGCATAACTAAGATACTATGGAGAGCGCAGGCTCAAAACTAACTTCTTTTGCGAGTTTTATCTGTAAAATGTTGTATTCTAGAAGTGATCGGCGAATTTCATCACTGTTCAGTTATATTTTTTAAATGGGGAAACAGATCCTGTTTGTTGCGTCTTAATTGACAGAACAAGCTAGGCCTACTGTTATTTCTGTCAATAAAAAATATTATATTTGTGAGAGATTTCATTTTGAATGTAGGAGATCTCTGTTACTACTTAAGACAGCGGAGAATGTTACTGTCAGATAGTGTTCCCCGGTCAATAAGAAAGAAATCTCACATACCTGTCAAATTCATACTGCTGACTTGTTTCCCCAAAACTTGTAAGTCCTGTTATTTTGAGCCTACTATCCATACATTTGCCCATCATAAGAGGGGGAACGCATCCTGACACGAGTTATTAATGCAGTTAACAACTGGTGTTCGGCATAATAGCCAAGACAGTATACAAACGTAACAGTAAGCAGATACAAAAACATCAAAACTCATTAATTGCAATAGGGGCAAAAACCAATAAAAAATTATTATAAAAAAAAATCACGTTAACCGATCACTTAGCTACATGTTCACGCACTAGACTGCATTACCCAAGACCTGTGGGCACTGGAGTGGAATCGATAGGGTCAAAACTGCGGGCGTAGTTAAGGCGCCAAAAATAGGCCTAAGAATAAGAAGAAGAATATGACTTTGCGATAAGATGTGAGCGTCATCACTGACATAATAATAAATCATCATAATAAAAAGGAGGATATTACTGTATAAAAAGGGACATCCCTGGGCCAACCAAGCCCAAAAGGCCTCCTTCTTTAGCCTGACGGCCTAAACGTCTAAATGTGCGTAGCCACATTCAGCATGTGGATGTTAACCTGCAAATAGAGAAGGCTGCTAACTCTAGCCAAACTCTGCACACACATCATAACATCATTTACCGCCCCAACCCGCATATAATGATCCGAATCATTATAGGTCATTGAATCTCGCTTAGTCTGGACCCTCCCCCGGAACCAATTTGCCATGGTAGACCCTACCAGGGGCTACTGCCCCCGAAAACACAGCTCCCAGGTTCACAGGGACACACAACCCCTCCACCACGTTAAGGTGGCAATTATTGGAGGGGCATGTTATCTCCATGGAGTCTAACGTTAGCTAGTCTTAAGTTAAGGCACCATAAATGATAGCTTACTGGTAATACTGCAAAAGAGAATTAGGCTAGGACACCTCACACTCCCGTGCTTAGCCAGACATAGTGGGAGTTAACCGTCAACAAGTTAATTATGCTGTTGCAACTGCTTACTGCTTGTGAATTTATGTTTAAGTGGACGTTAGCTAGCTGAAGTGTGCGTAGCTTACTATTATACCCTTAGCACCATAAATAATTGCTTGCTGAAAAACTAACTCCTTTGTTACGGTAGCGGATTGAAATGGCCAAGTCCATCAATACGAAGCGCAATGTCAAAATGAACAGATTGGCTGATAACACGTAGGCTATTTAAACAGGCGACAGCACAGTTTCATTAAGATTATTTAAAATGCATTGAAATGGTAAACTAATCAGTATTGAACAAGTAGTAGACAACTTCTGATTTAATGTCTGCAGCGTTGTCTACTTGTGACACAATCGTCAGAAGGCTTAAAACGAAGGTTGAGCTAACACGAGGACTAGGGATGTGCGCGACTAGTCGACTACGTGGTTAAATGTTGCTGCCATTGTTAGTCGGCACCAGAAATGCTTGTCGGTTAAACTTATTATATTTATATACTCATTTAAATTACATATTGACATAACTTGCAATGAAATGTGTGTCTTCCTAGTCAAATGTTGGTATTTCAAACGAACATCAGTTACTAACATTAACAGTGCTGGATAAAAAAAATTTGGGAAAAAACTAAACACATTGAACTGTATGGCCCACAAGTTAAACCAGCAAGGAGGAAAGTGGGACAAATAATGACGTCACGTAAAACCAGCGTAGTTTGGCAGTGCTCTGATCGTCTAGATAATTGGAATGAGGGAATAAGGTTGTATTGTGGGCTGTGTCAGAATTAACTGGCATGCATAGTCACTAGACCAGAGCAATGCGTAACCACATTCAGCATGTGGATGTTAACCTGCAAATAGAGAAGGCTGCTAGTTCTAACCAAACTCTGCACACACATCATAACATTGTTTACTGCCCCAACCCGCAGACGCTATGATTACGCTAGCCTTAAGCCTGGTTTATACTTCTGCAAAGCAGCATGTAAACAGCTCTGCGTGGCTTCGAAGAGCAGGGGTTTCTGGGAAAGCGTAGCTCACCGAGGCCCGCCGACGTCTTGACGGGGAGTCCTCCCAATCCTAACAGTCCGTCGCACAAAGCGTCTTCTCAGTGCGTCAAACAATTGCTGATTGGTTGAGCAGGTAGGAAGTAAGTAGATATTCGGTATTATTTTGGCTGTCTCTCCATCTCCATCTCCATCTTCATCCGCTTTGTCCGGGGTCGGGTCGCGGAGGTAGCAGTTCCAGCAGGGCATCCCAAACTTCCCTTTCCCGGGCCACATTAACCAGCTCTGACTGGGGATTCCAAGGCGTTCCCAGGCCAGTGTGGAGATATAATCCCTCCACCTGGTCCTAGGTCTGCCCCGCGGCCTCCGCCCAGCTGGACGTGCCTGGAACACCTCCCTGGGGAGGCGGCCAGGAGGCATCCTTACTAGATGCCCGAACCACCTCAACTGGCTCCTTTCTACGCAAAGAAGCAGCGGCTCTACTCCGAGTCCCTCACGAATGGCTGAACTTCTCACCCTATCCCTAAGGGAGAAGCCAGCCACCCTCCGGAGGAAACTAATTTCCGCCGCTTGTATCCGCGATCTCGTTCTTTCGGTCATGACCCACCCTTCATGACCATAGGTGAGAGTAGGAATGAAGATAGACCGGTAGATTGAGAGCTTTGCCTTCTGGCTCAGCTCTCTCTTCGTCACAACGGTGCGATTAAGCGACTGCAACACCGCACCCGCTGCTCCAATTCTCCGGCCCATCTCTCGTTCCATTTTCCCCTCACTCGAGAACAAGACCCCGAGATACTTGAACTCCTTCACTTGGGGTAAAGACTCATTCCCTACTTGGAGTAGACATCCATCCATCCATCCATTAACTTTACCGCTTATCCTGTACAGGGTCACGGGGGGGCTGGAGCCTATCCCAGCGGACACAGGGCGAGAGGCGGGGTACACCCTGGACAGGTCGCCAGTCTATCACAGGGCCGAACTTGGAGTAGACAATCCATCGGTTTCCTGCTGAGAACCATGGCCTCAGATTTGGAGGTGCTGATCCTCATCCCAGCCGCTTCACACTTGGCTGCGAACCGATCCAATGAGTGCTGCAGGTCGCAGACTGATGATGCCATCAGGACCACATCATCTGCAAAAAGCAGTGATGCAATCCTCTGCCCACCAACCCGCAGCACCCCTCCCCCGCGGCTACGCCGTGAGATCCTGTCCATGAATACCACAAACAGGATAGGTGACAAAGCGCTGCCTTGGAGGAGGCCAACCCTCACCGGAAACGAGTCCGACTTACTGCCGAAGACCCGGACACAGCTCTCGCTTTGGGAGTACAGAGATTGGATGACCCTGAGTAGAGACCCCCTCACCCCATACTCTCGCAGCACCTCCCACAGTATCTCCCGGGAACCCGATCATACGCCTTCTCCAAATCCACAAAACACGTGTAGACCGGATTGGCATACTCCCAGACCCCCTCAAAGATCCTCGCGAGGGTAAAAAGCTGGTCCGTTGTTCCACGACCAGGCCGGAAACCGCATTGTTCCTCCTCAATCCGAGGTTCGACTATCGGTCGAACCCTCCTTTCCAGCACCCTGGAGTATACTTTCCCGGGGAGGCTGAGTAATGTGATGCCTCTGTAGTTGGCACACACTCTCCGGTCCCCCTTTTTGAACAAGGGAACCACCACCCCGGTCTGCCACTCCTTCGGTACTGTCCCCGACTTCCACGCAATGTTGATGAGACGTGTCATCCATGACAGTCCCTCAACACCCAAAGCCTTCAGCATTTCTGGGCGGATCTCATCAACCCCTGGGGCTTTGCCACTGTGGAGTTGTTTGACTACCTCAGTGACCTCCGCCAGGGAGATTGATGCTGATCCCCCATCATCCTCCAGCCCTGTCTCTACTATGTATGGTGGGTTTGTCGGGTTCAGGAGTTCCTCAAAGTGTTCCTTCCACCTCCCAATCACCTTGTCAGTTGAGGTCAACAACGTCCCATCCTTACTGCATACAGCTTGGATGGTTCCCTGCTTTCCCCTCCTGAGGTGTCGGATAGTCTTCCAGAACCGCTTTGGTGCCAGCCGAAAGTCCTTCTCCATGGTTTCTCCGAACTCCTCCCACACCCGCTGCTTTGCTTCTGCCATGGCCGAGGCTGCAGTCCTTCGGGCCTGTCGGTACCTTGCAACTGCCTCCGGAGTCGCCCGGGATAGCATGTCCCGGAAGGCCTCCTTCTTCAATCGGACGGCTCCCCTGACCACCGGTGTCCACCAGGATGTTCGAGGGTTACCGCCCCTTGAGGCACCTAAGACCTTGAGACCACAACTCTCAGACGCAGCTTTAGCAATGGAGGCTTTGAACATCGCCCACTCCGGTTCAATGCCCCCAGCCTCCACAGGGATGCCAGAGAAACCCCGCCGGAGGTGTGAGTTGAAGGCCTCCCGGACCGGGGACTCCTCCAGACGTTCCCAGTTCACCCGCACTACACGCTTGGGCTTACCAGGTCTGTCCAGAGGCTTCCCCCGCCACCTGACCCAACTCACCACCAGATGGTGATCAGTTGACAGCTCTGCCCCCTCTTCACCCGAGTGTCCAAAACATATGGCCTCAGGTCCGATGATACGATAACAAAATCGATCATCGACCTTCTGCCTAGGGTGCTCTGGTACCAGGTACACTTATGAGCATCCTTATGTTCGAACATGGTGTTTGTTATGGCCATTCCATGACTAGCACAGAAGTCCAATAACAAGCCACCACTCGGGTTCAGATCGGGGAGGCCGTTCCTCCCAATCACACCTCTCCAAGTGTCTCCATCATTGCCCACATGTGCGTTGAAGTCCCCCAGCAAGACTACAGAGTCCCCCTCAGGAGCCCCATACAAGGCTCAATCCAGGGTCTCCAAAAAGGCCGAATACTCCGAACTGCTGTTCGGTGCATAGGCACAGTCAGTCAGAGTTTTCCCCCCCATGACCCGCAGGCGTAGGGAGGCGACCCTCTCGTCCACTGGGGTGAACTCCAACATAGAGGCACTTAGCTGGGGACTTGTGAGTATCCCCACACCTGCCTTGCGCCTCTCACCCTGGGGAGCTCCGGAGAAGAATAGAGTACCTCTCCGGGAACCATCACCTTATCGTGGTGGAGAGGTTTGTGTGTCCCTATGAACCTGGGGGCTGTGTTGTCTGGAACCTTGTGTTCCTGGTAGGGTCTCCAATGACAAATTGGTCTCGGGCGAGGGGCCGGACAAAGAATGGTTAAAAAACCCTCATGAATAGAACTACAAGAGAGGATGAGGAAGCCCGCGGTCCCCTTCTGGAGCCAGGCCCAGGAGGAGGACCCGTCAGCGAGCGCCTGGTGGCCGGGCTTGCCACGGAGCCCGGCCGGGCATAGCCCGAAAAAGCAACGTGGACAACACCAACATCTCTTCTTCTCCGTCCCGTGGGCTCACCACCCGCGGGAAAAACCAAGGGGTCGGGTGCGCTGCCAGAAAGGTGGCAGTGAAGGCAGAGGTTTTCGACGGATCGGACCCGGGTGGCAGAGGCTGGCTTTGGGGACGTGGAACGTCACCTCTCTGGGAGGGAAGGAGCCGGAGCTTGTGCGGGAGGTGGAGCGCTATCAGCTGGATCTGGTGGGGCTTACCTCTACGCACAGCCTCGGCTCTGGAAACGCACTTCTGGATATTTTGGCTGTATCAAAACAAATTAAAACGTAGATGACACAATGAACTGGAGCAGATAGGCTAATTTTCAATTCGAATCATATTAGTGGTTTTCTATGCACTTTTATAGTATAGCCTATTTATAGGCTATAGTCCTATGTTACAATTGTTTTCTGAATTGTTTGATAAACTGGATATGAATATACTGTACAGCACTTTGGTCAGCTCTGCATTTTCTCTAAATAAACTTGATTTGATTTGATATAAGAAAATATGAAAAGCAGTGAGCAACCTTCGGCCTCTTTGTTTATACTTTCGCGGGACATGAACGGGAGTTTCCGTGTCTGTGCTTCTTCTACGGTTTTCTGTACATTCTGGATTACTGAATTCGACACTGCCACCTAGTGGGCCTGTTTAACTTACGTTAAAGTATGTAGGCAAACAACTGTGCGAACGTAAGCGCCAAATGAACGTTTACATTCACTAACGCGATCACGCAGAAGTATAAACCAGGCTTAACTCTACTCATTCAATGTTGACAGCCGCGGATTGGAATATGCTGCTGATCTATATGAAAATGTATTCACATTTCAAACGTCATATTATTTTCCACCTAAGTAATGTCTTCGGTGTAGGGTTGTTTTCAACACCGTATCAAAACAACGTAGAGCTGTCTTTCAGCTTGTCACATTAACTTTTTGTCCACTCCCTCAAGATAGGTTAGATTGAGTGTTCGAAATAGGCTACTGATGGGAGCGTAAATTGAAGAATCGTGGAGGGGTTAATGGCGGCGAAAATGATAAAATAAGATATATTTTTGTTTGTTTATGCATTGCAGTTCATTGGCATTATACATTAAAGAGATTTTATATATTTAATTAAATGTTTGTTCTTCATGGTTTAGCGTTTTTTGGTGAATATCTCAAAGAATTTTGGGGATTTTTCGGACTGTTTTCCTAATTTTTTGACTAGTCGACTAGTCTAAATTTAAACTTCCGTTTAAACGTCAGGGAAATTAGTCGCTAGGAACATCCCTAACGAGGGCGTAGGGGAAACTGGAGACGGTTGCAACACATTTTGTATTTCTCTCAGTTATTCAGAGACTAATTGACATAGACCAGCCAAATTAAACTTATCTGTCTTCTAATTATCCATACAATTTAAAGATGACTACATATGACATAGTTCACAATACGTATATGAATGTAAGAAGTCAGATGTTGCACCTTTCCCCAACCCTGAGTGGGCGTTTACACTTGTGTTCAGCACAGCGCTGTCCACCAACACAAGGACTAGTGCTGCAGCGGTTATTGTAGGGGGCAGACCACCACACTGCCTGGTTGCTGATGGTGGAAACGCAATCACATCCGCATTTTCTTGTGGAAATGCATTTCTAGTTTTGTTTGTTGTTGGGTAGCAACAAATTATTATTTTTTTTTCACTATATGTTCAACTTTGTCCCCTGTAACCCTGGGTTACAATGGCTCTGTCAAAAGTGAAAAATACACCTTAGAAAAACTCCAAGCTGTGTTATTTACATGCTGTATGTTCTGTGTTTCATACGTGTAGAAATTGATATGTAAAAGCGAGACATTGTTGTCATTGAAACAGATTGGCGGTTAGACCTATTGTTGCCAGGCAGAACCATAGTTTTATCTTGTGTCGGGTAGGCAGCCTAAGATGAGGTATTTTGTCACTTTGGACGGAGCCACTGTTACTAATGGCTTACGGTCATTGTACTAAGCTAGGCTATATTTACGATCTACTTATCCAAATAACTACAACATTGATGTTGATCATCTCGTCTGCTTAGGGGTAAGTAGGCACATCTTATTCCACAAAATGTTGCACTGTTGCATCCAAGAACTAACTTTAGCTCAAGGCGCCTAGATTAAAGATGATATTTGAACGAAAACAAATCATTCCTCTTGCTAATGTTTTTGTCTATTTTTTCTATTTCTACCTCTCTTTCCTTTTTTTCCTCAGCTTTCTGCCGATCCAGATCCCAATGTTAAGAGCGGTTCTGAGCTCTTGGACAGATTACTAAAGGTGATTTGAGTGACTTTTTAACTAGTTCTCTATTTTAACTATCAACTTACATTTTGTAAATATTTTGCATTGGGTCAAAATTTAAATGCAGGAGGATTGCTGCCTTCGTTGGACAGTATATATGGAGCAGAATCCGTTCTAAAATGCAATCATTACAGTCGAACAACGTGAAATACAATACCTACCTAATATTAACTTTAGTTAAGTGATGTATGACTAACATGCCAAAGTGAAAAGCGAAACCGTCATTACATTGTTTTCATGCATAAAACACAAACCATTGTGCATGCCTTATAAAATTACTAGGCATTAGCTTTAAAATAATACTACACACTTTGCTAGTGAGTTTAAAAAATTCCAACGGTCCCACTAGAGTGAGTTTTTTTGTGTGCAAGTTGCTGTTTTTCCAGAATTAAATAGATACACAACAGATGTGCTATTGAAAAGCTGGTTGATTCGTTTTTATTTGGTTATACAATAGGCCTATATTTAATTTGATTATTGCCAGGACTGCCAACTTTTTCGAAAACCTCTGAGTGATCATTAGAGACAAGCACAGTATTGTGTTGTTGCTTGGGGTCGTCACCACATGTGTTAGACATTTATTCGTCTGTGTACTTGTAGAAACATGACTATTTACAGCCGTTTCCCCAGTTTCATAACTTATAATTCTTACCAACCAATACAATATTAACATTGGAATACAACTTTCTCGATTAAATGTTCCTATTGGATCGCCGCTTGCATTCGTTACATACAGTGCATCCGGAAAGTATTCATACCCCTTCACTTTTTCCACATTTTATTATGTTACAGCCTTATTCCAAAATTGATTAAATAAAACATTATTTTCAACATTCTACACACAATACCGCATAATGACTAAGTGAAAAAAGTTTTTTTGAATTTTTTGCAAATGTATTAAAAATAAATAAATAAATAAATAATCACATGTGCATAAGTATTCACGCCCTTTGCTGTGACACTCAAAATTTAGCTCTGGTGCATCCCGTTTCCACTGATCATCCTTTAGATGTTTCTACAACTTGATTGGAGTCCACCTTTGGTAAATTCAATTGATTGGACATGATTTGGAAAGGCACACACATGTTTATATAAGGTCCCACAGTTGACAGTGCATGTCAGAGCACAAACTAAGTTATGGTGTCCAAGGAATTGTCTGTAGACCTCCGAGACAGGATTGTATCGAGGCACAGATCTGGGGAAGGGTACAAAAAAATTTCTGCTGCATTGAAGGTCCCAACGAGCACAGTGGTCTCCATCTTTCGCAAATGGAAGAAGTTTGGAACCACCAGGACTCTTCCTAGAGCTGGCTGTCCGGCCAAACTGAGCAATTGGGGAAGAAGGACCTTGGTCAGGGAGGTGACCAAGAACCCGATGGTCACTCTGACAGAGCTCCAGTGTTCCTCTGTGGAGATGGGAGAACCTTTCTAGAAGGACAGCCATCTCTGCAGCACTCCACCAATCAGGCCTTTATGGTAGAGTGGCCAGACGGAAGCCACTCCGCAGTAAAAGGCACATTACAGCCCGCATGGAGTTTACCAAAAGGCACCTAAAGGAATCAAGGGAAAGATGAATGCAGCAATGTACAGAGAGATCCTTGATGAAAACCTGCTCCAGAGCGTTCTGGACCTCAGACTGGGGCGACGGTTGACCTTCCAACAGGACAACGACCCTAAGCACACAGCCAAGATAACAAAGGAGTGGCTTTGGGACAAGTCTGTGAATGTCCCTGAGTGGCCCAGCCAGAGCCCAGACTTGAACCCGATTGAACATCTTTGGGGAGATCTGAAAATGGCTGTGCACCAACGCTCCCCATCCAACCTGATGGAGCTTGAGACGATCTGCAAAGAAGAATTGGAGAAACTGTCCCAAAATAGGTGTGCCAAGCTTGTAGCATCATACTCAAGAAGACTTGAGGCTGTAATTGCTGCCAAAGGTGCTTCAACAAAGTATTGAGTAAAGGGTGTGAATACTCATGTACATGTGATATTTTATTTTTTGATTTTTAATATGTTTGCAAAAAATAAAAATAAACTTTTTTCACTTTGTCATTATGCGGTATTGTGTGTAGAATGTTGAGAATTTTTTTTTATTTTATCCATTTTGGAATTAGGCTGTAACATAATAAAATGTGGAAAAAGTGGAGGAGTATGAATACTTTCCGGATGCACTGAATAGGCGCCTTGCAAAGCGTAATTTTTGTGTTTTTCAATGGTCTGCAATAGCAGTTTGCACTTCCCAAAAGCAAATGTTTGAATATGTGAGAAATATGAGGCGTGAGAGCTGTAATGGATAATTTCAATCTATGACAGAAAACAACCAATTAATGGGGGAGAAACCATGAAAAGATCAAGTACAATTTTATTGATGACTACAGAGTCTGAGTCAGAGTCTGTACACAAAGAAAATACTACCGTCAGATCAGTCTACGACATAGCAAGTTCTGATTAGTTGACAAGGTTCTAACGAGTATATGGGTCTATAAGATAAATAATCATTTCATTGGACAAGATGGATCACATGTTCATAATCAGCATATCTAAAGACACGTACGCAGGAAACTAAGACATGACTTAATGTTTTGACTTAAACACAAACTTCTAGCCTTCAGTGTCTCCAAAAGGCACATATGGATCAGATGTTCATAATCAGCATTTTTAAAGACACGTACGTAAGAAACTAAGACATGACTTAATGTTATGACTTAAACACAAAACGTCTAGTCTCAGTGTCTCCAAAAGGCACATATTATCTTTTTGGTGACCTGGCCTTTGCTCTGACCGTCCCCTCACCCCTGAACCACATCCCAGGTCGGAACATCCGCTAGGATTCCCAAATTTGGCCACAACAGAGCGTGTGACGAGGGTTATTTGTTGCCGGTGTTTGTTTCAGTAAAAGTTTGAGTAATAGGCTGTTGTTGTTACAGAAGCCAGGTCTTTTATAGAATATGTTGGTATAGGCGATACATTTATTCATTATTATAGGCATATGAGCAAGGCCGTTTTAGCTTCGAATCCCAAAAATTGTAGTTGGGACAGACCTACATAGTACATTTGAAAGTAAGCAAAAAGGTTTTGAATTGGATTCTGTAGAGGACAGGAAGTCAGTTAGTATAGTCTCAGACTAATTTCCCTGCTGAGCTACATTTTTAGATAGCCATGCTAATTTATGTTCCAGGGCTTCCTCTTTGCTTTAATTAGGGATTTATGCAGTGTAACAGCATAGAACCCTATTGTGTTTGCGTTCATTATTATTATTTATTCCTCCCAACCTCTGTAAATTCCTGTGAGATAGAATGTCATACAAACCTGTAACTTTGCTTGAGCATTGACACCCATATGTCCCTCCCTGCCATACAAGTGCCATACCAATAGACCCAAAGGGGGCGCTATACAAGGCAACGAAAAGTAAAAACTTGAAAAGGCCACACCCCGCAGCCCATGTCATATTTTGACCCAAAAATTGGTAGACAGGTGTATGTCATCTTGAAGAACAAATTTGCTATTGAAATCATAAATATAGTAAATATAGAGATGTAGGCCGCAGCTGTATGTCGCCGCTATGCGTCTGCAGCAAGGTGGTTATAGTTTTGGGTTTTTATATTAGTTTTTATTTCTATTTCAATGTTGCTTTCAAATTCTATTTAGTTCCAGTTAGTTTTTCAACATAGTTTTCTAGTTTTTATTATATTTTTATTTTCAAGAACTATTTCTATTTATTTTTAATAGTATTTAGTTTTAGTTAGTTTTAATTTCAGTTTTAGGGAGAGAAAGTATGTTTTTGAGTTGTGTATTACATATAAGACTCAAGTAACTGCACCTTTATATATAATAGTCTGTTGTGTTTGTTGCTGCGCGCCTGTTTCTCTCTCAGCTTGAACATGTTGGACCTGTGTCTGTCTAGTTCGTTCTTTCTCCTCGACCATCTTAAACACCATATTGTGGAAGCTGTTTAGATGCACTTTTACGTTTGTGGGGTTTTTCCCATTTATCTCCTTTCAACATAGGCTCCCATCACATACGACTGTACATTTACTTTTGTCACTTTCACGGTTGTTCTTATAGCACTCCCACACTGAACTTTGGCGTTTTCGTCCGAACGCTGCCGTTGAGGAAGCCATTCTTTATTAACGTTAGCAAGCGAGGTAGGCCTATATGTTACTTTCTCATCTTGTGGCCGTCTTGCGACTTGGCAGAGAACCATGCATACAACCCCTCTGATTTCAGTATTATTGTTTTTTCATATATATATGTATATTAATAAAAATACAAAAACTTATATATAACTATTTAGTTTTACAACCAACATTTCCACCCTTAGTTTAGTTTTTGTATCTCAGAATGAATTGTTTCTCATTTTAATTCAGTTTATGGAGATGATTTTCCATTGCTAGTTTCTGTTTTAGTTTCAGTTTTAGTTACGATAACCACTTTGGTCTGCAGGTCCGCCATTTTGGACCGGTCAAAGTCCGCTCTTAAACAAATACAATGTGTATTGAGAGAAGCAGACAAAGCAGACAAAATCAACTGTATCTCGCCTTATTCTGAACTGATTTTCATGAAATATGTTTTGTTATAAAGGTGGGAAATGGAACATGACACGAGTTACTTCTTGGAATTAAATTCAGTCTCTGGGGGCGGATCTAATCAGCTCTATGCCAAAACAACTGCCAGTGGGACGTGCAGGCTTTGATTTATGAATAGGAAACATCAGGTGTAAATCATTTAGAATATCAGCATTTGTGAGTTTCACCAAAAATTTTGATTTCTATATCAATTATATTGTTATAAAGCTGTGATTTATTTATTATTAGGCTAATTCTCAGGCTCAAGTTAAGAGAATAACATCCAGTCAGCCGTACACCCCGAGACACGTATGTTAACTCCACTTCTGCAGGCTGGACAGTTGCCATTACACAAACAATGTCACAAATATTGTAGATCTCAAATATTTCATTTTAATCTTCAATTATAAAATTTAGACACTGACATATACAATGTAATACTGTAATATTATAAAACGAAACATACAAAGATTGCAATTGATTCAAAATGCTGCCGCCAGGTTTTTAACTCGTACTAAAGAAGAGACCACATTATGCCCATCCTTGCAGCCCCTCATTGGTTACCTGTGAGTTTTAGAATTGATTTTAAGGTTTTACTGCTAGTGTTCTAAGCCTTGAACGGTTTGGCGCCTGCCTATATCTGCGATCTGCTTTTACCTTACAAACCCGATCGCCGCGTGAGATCCTCCAGCAGGGACCTTTTACAGTTTTTTACAGTCGCTAACAAGCGTTGACTTATACTTAACATACTTTTTCAAATTACTGATTTTACAAATCAAACTATTAACACAGCAACACATCTACATCACACAATGAGCCAAATACTACATTTTCTACCACATTTTGTTAAATCTCTACATATCAAAATGCTAAATAATTTTGTCTACATACACTAACTCTGTCAAAACACAGCCGACCAGGCTCAATATCAAATCATTTTGTCTAAATTCTTGCACATGTTTTCCATCCAAGAGAAACATATAGTCAGTCATAACACAACAACTTTCAAAATACTAACATTTGATGGCAAAACAAAAACCTAATTACTTTTCATGTTTCAGTTCTACCTGTATACAGTTGACAGTATGAATTTCAAAGTGTTTTTATAATTCCGTTTCCATTTACTGTGTCCACTCCACGTTTTAAGTGTTGAATGTGTTCATTTTTGGCACATACTATCTAACAGTGAATGAGTCATCTTTACTCTATAGAATGCAGGCTTACATCCCCCCAAAAAAAAATTGATTTGCTACTGTAAAAACTGTATTACTATATTTACATAAAATTGCTGCCAGTGATCAGCAAAAAGGCCCTTCAGAGGAACAAAAGTACACATATACTGTATGTACGATGTATTTGGATTGAGACTGGTGGCCTACAGTTACTCTGAAACGAAGCAACAGTAATGATAGAAGAAGTGTGAAATGCATTACTTATCTATGACGTAGTTGAAAGCTCTTAAAAATGGAAGCCACGATTAACTCTGATATTACAGTAGGCTAGACTCTTTCACTAGCCTCTCTCAGTGATATACCATGGTTTACTGTATTACATGATCTATGTTGGTGGCTCTTACAGTATTACATCAGAGACAACAGCTTTTACTATCTATTGACACCACCACACATTCTTACTCCTCCCCTACTTCTTCTTCTCCATTGTCCTGTTCCAAATTCTCCTCTACCTGGTTGTCTCCATCATCCCACTATTCCTCTCCCTTGTCCAGACCTTATTTTTTCATCACCTCTCCTCTGTGTCCACATTGAACAAAATCTATCCAAAAAGTCCCCTTTTTACTGTGTATGTCAATGTCATTTAAATAACTTTAGTAACCTGGCTATGTATTTGATTGACATTTGGACTCAGATGTGGTTGGTTTACTTTACACAACTTACAGTAAATCAGCTATTTTTCAATGTTTCAGTGAAATGTTCATTCCAAAATGCTTATCAGATGTTTCAATATAGTTTTTGAGCTGCTGTTGTTGCAGATGTACAGGATGTATATTGTGTTTAAGGTTTTGAACATTGTGCATTAATTTCTGGCACGCTGTGTAAAATCATTTGAAAATATGTCAAGAAAGATCCATCGTTATGGTATTTGGGTAAACTTGGATGTAAGCAATATTTAAGCATTTTAGAAACATGTTAATTAATTGCATATTGTGTGAAAACAACACGGATTGTGCTAATGGTATAGTCCACAAAGATGGATGTTGTGCTTATTGTGTTTAGGGTTTTGAAAATGTGACTACAGAATGGACAAAAGTATGTTAGCAATTGTAAAAAACTGTAATAGTAAAAAACTGTAAAAGATCCAAATTCTGCTGTAAGGTTGACCGGGCCTTTTCTGTTCAAGCCCCTAAGCTTTGGAACTCCCTGCCTGATGATCCCAGGCAAGCCACCTCAGTTTACTCCTTTAAATCACTTCTTAAAACTCACTATTATCTTAAGGATTCTCTTAACCACCGCCTTTTATTTTGTTATTTTGGTGAATTTTTTGTTTATTTGTATTACCTGATTTTACTATGTGATTTTACTCTGTCTTAATTATTTTCTATTTGTTTACTGTTATTTTTATTGTAAGCACCATGTAACCCTGTTTTGAAAGGTGATATATATATATATAAGGTTCTATTACAGTCGATACGTTCGACTCCTCTCTATGGGAAACGCTCTTCGAGCGTGCATCATTCACTGAACACTTATACCACAGCGCCTTTTAATGAACAAGGCTCGTGAGACTTTAAGTGTCACGCGCACCTGCGTCAGCTACTCTATAAATACAGTAGTAGACCCATCTCTCTCATGATTTTCATCATTCAGCCTCCTGTTTTGTGAACCTCATATTCGGTGAACACGGTCTGAGGATTTTCTCCTTGCTAGCAGGGAAAAAAACATTTTCTTGCCTTCGGCATTTCTTCTGCTTTCCGTCGCGCTACTTAACATAGCACCACAGCAGTTAAGGTTTCTGGCTTCCGGTGGCGTGCTAGTTCCTTTACCGTGCTTGTTAGCCACCTCGTTCCTCCTCTGAGTTTTAGTTGTGGTATTTCAGCACGTTTTTTCCTTTCTGTTAGTTAGCAGCTCGTGCTCTGTTTTCGAACATGCGCCTTGCTGTTTTCTATCAGTTCGAGTGTTGTCAGCAACGTGGTTAGTGTCCCTCGTTTTGTCTACAGGCCTAACTGCTTAGCTATTGCTAGGCTACTGCTAAGCTAGCGCCCACGTAGGGGCTAGCTAGCAAACCAGCCTCCTCGGTACGTCACCTCCTGTTGCTTTGGTTCCGTTTTCTATTGGTCCGAGTGTGTAGTAAGCGAGGTGGTTAGTCTCCCCATCTTGTTTGCGGGCCTACGGGGTACCTCTAGGCTACTTAGCTAACTACTGCTAAGCTAACTCGGAGCTAGCTAGCTACTGCTAAGCTAGTTCTCAGAGCTAGCTAGCTACAGCTGCCTCGTGGTGTCGACAACCTCGCTTCTCTCTGAGCTAGCAAAGTCGTTTGCCTCTACCTGGTTAGCTTGGTTGGCTTGGGCTGCCATCCCCCCTACCCAGTAGTGGGATGTCAATGTCCAAGGGGGCTAGAAAGAAGAAGCAGAGTGCTGCCGCTCTTCTGCCTGTTGAGGCTGCCCCTCCAATCGGAGATGAGCTCTCCATTGGGGAGTTCTCCCCTCTCCCTCATGCCCGCCTGTCATGGTGTACAGGTCCCCCGGGAACCTGGTGACCATGGCAGACGAGGAAGATGAGGTGCCAGTGTTCCAGCCATGCGCTGCACGAGCAGTGTCAGCTGTTTCACTGGGGGACACGGACTCGATGACCGTCGAGCTCTCTCAGCCAGTTGAGGTGGGCTTGTCTCGCTACCGGTCCTTATCAACCTGGGAGGCATGCAGTCAGGCGTGCACCTGCCTGGGCATGCCCTGGCCCCCAATATTAAACACAAAAATAAACCATATAAAGCCTCGGCTGGGTCACGCCTCTCCCCTCGGGGTTGTGGGCTCCCTAGCCAGGGCTGCGGCTCAGTGGTGTGCATGCACCACGAGTGCATGGGTGTTACAGACCGTAGCGTGCAGGTACAGACTCTAGTTTCGGAGCGGCCCGCCTCGGTTTGTGGCGTAGGTTGGGACTCATGGCCTCCATGACGGCAGTAGTCACACTGGGTCTCCTCCACATGCAGGCTTTCCAATACTGGCTGGCGGCCAGATTGTTATACCCCGCAAGGAGGCTGGATTTATCCCTGAGGGTCACAAACCACTGCGCTGGCGGCGTGGCGGGACAGAGTGCTGCTCCTGTCGGGCACCCTATTGGGCCCTGTAGTACACAGGCGCATAGTGACAACAGATGCCTCCCTCACAGGATGGGGGGGCGTCTGCGAGGGACGTCCATTGAGCGGTGTGTGGGACACGTCTCAACGCTGTCTCCACACCAGTCACCTGGAACAGTCTGGTCTGGTGCTAAAACAGTTTCGAACGGACAACACAACCGTGGTGGCTTTTGTGAATCAACAGGGCTCATGTCCCCGGTCACCTGAACACTGGCGCAGACCTTCTCTCCCGGGGAGAAATCCTGCCTGGACAGTGGCGCCTGCATCTGGAGGTGGTACAAGAGATTTGGTGTTGCTTCGGGGAACCGTCCATCAATCTCTTCGCCTCGGCAGCCAGTGCCCAGTATCGCCTTTACTTCTCTCTGCGAGAAGCAGGTGCTCCTCTGGGTGTATATGCTCTGACACACGCGTGGCCTGCAGACAGGCTGCTTTATGCGTTTCCCCCTACAGATCTGATCCCGGTCGTGCTGGCCCGTGTGAGGTCACAGAGTCTGTCGCTGATATTAGCAGCCCCTCGATGGTTAACCAAACCATGGGCAGCGGATATATACAGCTTGATGGTGGGGGAGCCTTGGTTGCTCCCGTTGAGCCCGGACTTACTGTCCCAGGCAAACGGCGAGATTTGGCACCAGAACCCACAGAAGTGGTTTCTATGGGCCTGGCCCCTGAAAGGCTGAGGTTGACCACTGACGGGTTACACCCCAGGGTGGTCGCTACTATTCAGGGCGCTAGAGCAATGTCCACCAGGTCTCTATATGACCTGAGATGGCGCGTGTTCAAGTCCTGGTGCGAGGAGCGGAATTTGGTGTTGTTGCAATGTGACCTGGGGAATATCCAATTATTCCTCTAGGGGCTACTTACTAGACAGCGGCAGAGCCTTTTCCACAGTCAAAGTTTACCTGGCAGTCTTGTCGGCTTGCCATGTCGGCTTAAATGGAAAGACTATTGGTGCTCACTCATTTGTGTCTCGCTTCATGAGAGGTGTACGCAGGCTGCGCCCGGTGTCTAAACCACTCAATCCCTCCTGGGATTTTGGGTTGGTTCTGGATGGGCTGTCTCGGGCTCCGTTCGAGCCCATGGAGACTTGCAGTGTTAAGGCGTTGTCACTTAAGACGGCTTTGTTGTTGGCCTTGGCCACCTCCAAGCATGTCAGTGATTTACAGGCCCTCTCCGTTCATCCTTTGTGTATTCAGTTTGCCCCCGGAGATGCCAAGGTGACCTTAAAGCCAAACTCAGCATTTGTGCCAAAGGTCCTGAGCATGACTTACACCTGTAACTCTAATGAGGTGCTCCGGCTCTGTCCCGATCTGCGCTCCCTGGAGTGTCTGTGCCCTTTACGTGCACTGCGCTGTTACATGGATAGGACAAGGGGATTCGGTTTCACGGATCAGCTGTTTGTCTGGTTTGCTCGCCCTTTCATGGGAAGGCGCTGTCCAAAATCAGACTAACTAAGTGGTGATTATTCAGTTAGCCTTTGGCGCTATGGGACGCGTATCGCCTATGGCCATACGTGCACATTCCACTTGGAATTGCCGCCTCGTGGGCGTTTTCCAAGGGTGTGTCTGTCTCGGAACATCTGTGCTGCGGCTAGCTGGGCTACGCCTCACACCTTTGTATCTTGGTACAGATTGGGTGTGATGGCGCCCTCTCTGGCACAGGCAGTACTTAGTGTGGGCGGTCAGGAGTGAAGGATGGACCTCCGGTCATCAGGGGTTGTTCAATGTTCACGACCTATGCGGCGTTGTGGTACAATGTCTTCCATAGAGAGGAGCCGAACGTATCGACTGTAATAGAACTAGGGGTTCTGTCTATAACCCAGGTGCTAATAGAGAGAGGAGTGAGATTCCTCTCCAAAGGCTGCCCCATGCCTGAATGATGACTGGATTCAAATCTGGAGTGAGATGGGTCTGCTACTGTATTTATAGAGTAGCTGACGCGGGTGCGTGTGACCCTTAAAGTCTCACGAGCCTTGTTGATTACAAGGCGCTGAGGTATAAGTGTTCAGTGAATGATGCACGCTCTAAGAGCGTTTCCCATAGAGAGGAGTCTCATTCCTCCCCTAATTAGAACATGGATTATATACATAACCCCTAGTTATTACTACTATTATTATTATTATTATTATTATTTCATTATATAATACAATAGTACAATATAATACAATACTATAATATAATAATACAATACAGTACAATACTATATAGTGTGTCAAGGGTTTGAGACCAATGTTCAGCTATATAGTGCAGTCATATGTAAACAAAAATAATTGGGCTCTTGAGCAACTAGGTAGAATGTAAGTCAACCTAAGTCAGACAGTTCCTTGTCTTGGACAAACTCAATTCCTCTCCATCTCACATTTTTCAGCAAAATGTTAACACCTTTTGTACTAAGGATTAATGTCCTTGATACAGTTCAGTTTTACAGAGCTTTTTTCTCAAGCTACAACTTTGCATTGACAATGTGGTACTGCCTCAACTTGTAGTAGTAGTAGTTTATTTTCATTCATTATTTTCAGATTTCCACAAGGAATGTACATACAAATAAATTGGCAACAAAACCATTAAATCTAAAGCAAAACAAACAAATTTGTTGACCAATTCTTTTCATTTGTAAAGTGAACTAGCCATTCTTAATTAATTGTCACAATTATTCCACAAGTATTCCTCAACCCTCTAGTGTAAACCAATTTTTCAATGTTAACGTATTCTCGTGGTGTTTTTCATGTGCTACAAGACATATCAGGATCCAAATAAGCAGCCAACGCCATGGCTGAGCATTTCTGCTTTAAAACTGCAGTGCATCAAGGACAGTGTCAAATGGTCGAGTTCAAACAAGCTAGATTTGTGATGTCACAAAATTTTAAGTAACCAATCCCATTCATGGGCAACACATTATTAGCTGATTGATAACGTAGTCTGGCCAGGTTAATAGCGATACATAAAGCGATACATTGTGTACTGTCCAAATATTTGTACAAATTGTATTTTAATGCTTAGGCAACATTGTCCCCGAAACTTTCAAAGCCCATTGAATTGAAAAATGCATTACCATTGTGATACCGCGCCCCCCCACCCCCCTTGTACGGGAACCTGTCCAATGTGCTCTTCTGTCTCCTCTGAATCGGTTTCAGGTTCGAACATGTATGGCCAAATTACTACAATATTACTGCTTGCCGTTATGGAATTTGTTTTGGACCATGAGACCAATTTATGAATGGTTGTTACAGTAGCTTAATTGTGTGCTTGAGAAGGCGGCAAATATCAAGCTCACTGAAACAACAGAAGCTGAATTCAAGTTACTTTGTGACAGTTCTTCTTTGAGCTCTACTGGTTGTGAAGTCAATTTATGAACGTAATATCTAAGCCCTATCATTTATGACCAAACATCAGTTATATTAGGAGTCCTAAGAGGCTGGCTACAGTAGGCTATGATTTCTGGATTTGATTCTGTTGACAATTTATTTTTCTATATTGAAAAATACGATGCGTGCATTTGCCATTTTGTGTTGGAAGAAAAATTCAACCAATCAGATCATTTTCTCCGGAGTCTCTAGGAAGAATAGATCTTTCCCGAGAGTATTCTACATTCTTTCATTGAATACTCCGACCATTAAGTTGAACAAGAGTGTACAATAGCAATTGACAGTTTGATCAGCCAATCATATGGATTTGTAGTCAGTTGGGACGCCTTTCAAATTTTCCCACGGCTTAGGGTATTCTAGACTAGATCTAGAAGACCCTAGCCTCGGTTCCAGCTTTCTGCACATTGGTTTGAAAGAACGAGATTTGGAGATGGGATGGCCACGTGAGACTAAGAAGACCCCCACCTGCTCACTCATCTGTCTAGTCTGAGTGCGACCTAGTTTCACTCACCAAATAGCTAGAGGAAGATGTTATAACATATTGAACTTTAAATAGCTAGAGGTGGACATACTAATGATGTTGTATTACCAGCTAGTGCCCTTTTCAATAAATAGATTGCTATAGTGAAAAAAGGCCGCCCAACACCCGAAGATTTTGATCTCAATCCACCCATTAAAGCAGGTTATGTACACAAACATTGGTTGTGCATTGAATTTTTTTGTTTTTACTTGATCTTTCTTTGCAATGGTAAAGTTGTTAGCATTATTTTATTTTATATATATTTTATTTATTATACAATTATACCCTTATTGCCTCCGTCAATTTGAATCCATCCATCCATCCATTAACTTTACCGCTTATCCTGTACAGGGTCACGGGGGGGGGGGCTGGAGCCTATCCCAGCGGACACAGGGCGAGAGGCGGGGTACACCCTGGACAGGTCGCCAGTCTATCACAGGGCCGACATATAGGGACAGACAACGACTCACACTCACATTCACACCTACGGCCAATTTAGAGTCTCTAATAAACCTGCATGTCTTTGGACTGTGGGAGGAAACCGGAGTACACGGAGGAAACCCACGCAAACACGGGAGAACATGCAAACTCCACACAGAAACGCCCTTGGTGGGGATTGAACCCAGGACCTTCTTGCTGTGAGGCAACAGTGCTAACCACCGAGCCACCGTGCTTTAATTTGAATCCATTAATCAAAAAAATACATTGGACAGTGTCAGTGTGGGTGTGTGTGCGCATGTGCATATCTACATCCACTCCACAATGATATTTTTTTATTTGTCATTTTTTGTGGGAGGTACCGAAGGCCTTGTTCTGATAGGCACGGTTCGCCACTGATTCAACATAATGTCTTATCTCAATGAAATATAGACCTGCTGAAACAAATCACACACACCACTGGATTTGTGCTTTAAAAGGGCATCTTGCCCACCATTGCCTTGTAAACAAAAAATGGACTATGCTTTTCTTGCCTTTCACTAAGACATCCTACTTTCTTATATAGTTTAGGCTACCATGATGAGTTCTCAAACTATCCTCAGTTACAAAGCACAGTGATAAACTGCGTAAGACTGCTCAAAAAATTCAGGGAACACTCCATCATCACAGTATAAGACTCAGTCAATTAAACTCCTGGAATATCGACCTGTCCATTGACTGAACTTCAGCCGACGCTCCATTTGTTGTGATGGAATTCACGCAAGTTGGCTTGTAATTTAGATTTTTCACTTTGATTTTCAGTGCGATTTTGAATCCAGCCCACATCAATGGGTTGATGAGTTTGGTTTCCATTGACCGTTCTTATGTCATGTCATTTTATTCTCAACGAATTACACAATGTATATTAACAAAGATTTTCAACTTGAATGTTTCGTTTATTGAAGTCCACTGTGTGATTTAAGTGTTCCCTTAAATTCTAAGCAGTGTATATAGCGGCCAATATTCAAATGAAATGTCAAACTCAATAATGGGATTGCAATTTAGATTTCAAGTTATGTGCGCATAATCTGGGTCATAATAAAAATTGTGTTTGTATTTTCATTATCATGTTGGTATACGGCCAATGTAGGCCTATGCCAAATTTAAAATGAAAAGCATTGTCCATTTGACTTTAGGTTTCGCATGTCCTGTACACAATAACCTTGCCACAAAATTAAAAAGTAAATGCTCAAATGACAAATCAGTGTTCACTTTGGCATCTAATTTACTAATTGTTAGATTTCTGTGACAAATATTGCAACTATCTAAAACACAATGTGATATTGATAATGAGATGTCTTTGCCAGCATGGCGCTAAAGCGACACAATTCATAAGCTAAAACTTTATTCTCCTTAAGTGATTTAATTTCCTGAATGTCCCGTGTTTTTGTGACAAAATTTAAACGGCTTTGCAATCCCATTTGGCTTCATTTTCGATGTCAACACCAATGCCTGTCAATCACTCTTGTGGGTGCGACTTCCGTGTAATGTTGATTCTAGACTACTCAACGGGCCGAACAATTCAAGCCCGACCCGGTAGAGTTCTTGTGACCCATTTTTTTTATTTCTGAATTTCCAACCCGAATATTTTAGACTTGTTTTCATAAAATGATGCACATTCCCAGTATTTGTTTGTGGTGCTAAACCAAAGTTATATAGTTACAATGTTCAATAGCCTACCTAAAGGTAAAAAGGTAGTACACACATGAATCTTCAGGACAAAGTTGACTTATGTCAACAAACATGCTAACGTTTTGGCCCGAACCAACATTCTGCGGAAGTCCCACCCACAAGTGATTGACAGGCATAAGCCTACTTGTTGATATCGAAAATGTAAAGTAAAATTTAATTTTGTCACAAAAATGCGTGACCATCATGAAATTAAATTGCAAAGTAAAATAAAGTTTTAGCTTTTGATTTGCCGCTTTAGCACCATGCTGTCAAAGAGATATCATCAATACCACATTGTGTTTTCGATATATTTTGTCTTTTAGATACAGCATATTTCTAATTTTGGCCGCTATATACTTCCGTAGTAAACTGCATCAATGGACTTTAAAATAGTTGGGGTTGCATGCATATGCACTGTCACCATAGTCCATAATAACTCCAGAAGTATGTGCAAACTGCAACACGCTCCATTTGGGTTCCATTTAGGGAGCAAATATTATATTTATTCTAACTTTTTTAACCTTGTGAGAAGCATATATTTAGTCTTTGACTCATTAAGGATTCATCTCAGATCTCTAAGAGATTTCTGTACACAATAAAATGCCCTTGTAAGGCTTAAGATTGCCTGTTTTATGGACGGTGCACAAGAATAAAGAATGGTATCATCTGCATAGAAATGTGCTTTACAGTCTTTTACAGAGGCACATGCTGAAAAGGGCTTAAAATATTATTGGTGGACAAGAAGATATGAAGCTTTTAATTGACAAGATATTGTAACATCTTGCTAGAGATGGGTCTGTAATTATATAAGTTACTTGCATCCTCCCTCTTTATGCAAAGGAAATGCATTTTTTTGTATGTAACATTTAAACATGGCATCTGTCACAGAATGTATGCTCAAGCACACCATGTAGCCTATATAGAAAACACTGTGGTCTTCCTGTTGACATGCTGCAGTGCGTCACTTTCTATTGGTGCTAGCGGCGGCATGACGCTCATCATGCGATGCACCTGTGTGTTTGAGACGGCTTACGAGACGATCAAATTAACAAGAAAATGCTAAAGACTCATTTCTGACCGAAAGCTGAATTCAAATACTAGTTTGAATACTAAAATTAATTCGATATTTGTATTTGGTATGTAGTATGCTTTAGAAACTGAGTTTTCAGATTTTACTGCAACATAAAAATTCTTAAAGTTAAACAGTGAACACCTCAGTAGCAGTGAAACAATTGTTGATTCATTTTGTGTTTTCAGGACATTGTGACGGAGAGTAATAAGTTTGACTTGGTGGCATTTGTTCCATTGTTGCGAGAGCGGATCTACTCTAACAACCAGTATGCGCGCCAGTTCATCATCTCCTGGGTGAGTTCACATGAGCACAGTGGGGTGCTTCGCTAGTACTCAGCCCCCAGAAATACTCCTGTTAGTGGAGACTTTAAGAGTTAAAGTTGGCTGGTTTAACCCACCTTGCCTAGCTAAATGGTCAAATTGGCAGCCAAGAATATGGAGTTGTCTTTAATATACACCAATATAAAATATCAAATAGTGCATTTTTCATTGAAAGTGTGGGCAGAAGTAGTTTAACGTTTCCAACTCCAAAGAGAGGTCAAATTGCTTAGATGGCCGGCGTATGACCCTGACTTTATACCAGCATTGCAAGATTGTAAATACAAACAATGGGCCTAATTATCTATATGGGAGATAAATAGTTTAGATAATCTATGTCAGGCATTTGGGTTGTGTAGGCAGGATATTTACAGGTATTTACAGGTTTCAGACTGTTTTTGTAAGGAGGTAAAAAGTCCTAGTCCAACAGAGCCACCAAGTACTATCCATGTATTTATTGATGCCTATGACGCCTTGAACTCAGGAAATACTAAAGATCTTATAAGTAACTTATATCAGGGCATAACATGACTGAATACGGACACCAGTGACTATGTGAAACAACAATAGGAAAAAGAACTGGACAAGGTAATATCAGAAGACATGCAGCCTGGGAAATAAGCTCGTCCTCCACCAACTCCTTGACCTGGAGAGTGATTTTTTTTTCACTCCTAAACAGAAGTCTAAGTAAACTGGACCTCAAATACACTGCTGGAGGGAGTGTGGAAAAATTATGCCTGATTCTGTTCAGACTTTCTGGAAGGAAGTAGCGACAATTATTTAAAAAAATAATGGGTTTTAACATCAGTATAACATTCCCACCCTTTTGTCTTGGTTACATCCTTGATGGGTTTGGCACAGAGGATTCTTACCTCCTAAAGATCTTGTTAGCAGCAAGTAAAAAGGCCAATACAAAATGCTGGCTGCAGAAGGCTTATCCCACTGCTGGCCTTTTTGTTGTTATTATTAGTAACCTACATCTTCTAGAACAGATGACCTACTCCATATGGCTCCAAAAAGTGCTGGGAGAAAAACGATGGGGAAAAAGGCTTATGTGACCAAAGTGACAGTTTTCTTCTATATTGTATGTAACATGGGATATTTTACTTTACATTGGACACATTTTTTTGTTTTTATTTACATGTTTGTTACTTTTTCTGTGCTGCTGTTCTTTTTTTTCGCTTTTTATTAAGGTGCTTGTAATACTTAATAATGCTCTTAAGTCCTATTAAGATGCTTTTTAACATTATAATGTGCTAATTAAGGTTATATAAGTGTTAATAGCGTCATAAACATTATTACATGGATCCAGACGGCCCTTTTTGCCAATATGAAATTACAGGGGATCGGATGACATGTTCAGATACTCCCTAGATGAACACGTCGCTCACTCGCTGCGTGCATATAAAACCTCTAATTGTAGGTTAAAAACAATTGAATAATAAATACCCATTAGAATATATTTGTTTTTCACATGTCGCGAATGCTTGTGCCAATGTTAGATCCGGGCCAAAGCATTTCAAATAGGTTGAATACTAACTATACCCTTAGAATTAAAGCAGTTTGGTCTGGTCAGACTTAATATATAATTTGAAAAGATTTTTTTTTTTTTTACACCTTTCAACTAGTTATTTTGGTAGGCCTTCACGGACAATGACTACCGCCTGCATTGCTAGTGTACAAATTAGCCTATGAGCACGAAAGAAATAGAGCAACTACCGCATAAATACACAGACATTGAATCCAGACAGGACTAAAATTATCAGACGACCAACGAGTGCGCTAAAATCTAGGTTTTTGCGGCTGGAATTAATACAGGGGAGGTGGGGGAAAAGCACCCACGTGTGCGCTCTGGACGGGATTTCAATTACTGGACTGCGAAAGTAATAACCAAATTACTCTACCTCCCATAGATAAACAAATTCCGCTCAGTCATAGTTCTTCGCCTGAATTTAGCGTGCCACTACCTGGTTGAGATTGAGTCTGGCGTTTAATAGAAGTTTAAACATAGTTGCGAAACGGAATATGGCACAGTAATCGTATTTTCTTAATTATCTTTTTTCCATAATCTTTGAAAGCCAAAATCGTAATTGAAATTAAAAGTTGATTAATCACCCAGCCCTAGTGTGCATTATAATATACTTATAATAAAGAGCAACAAAAATGCTACGAAAATATATATTTCTCAAGCCCAAAAACTGCCATACCTGAATTAGTGGAACTTAAGTAGGTACCGCTAATGTATAGTGAAACATTGACAACAAACCATAAACATTGCTGATACCAAGTCTAGCACAGATAAATGAAATGTGCAAGGCTCCAGCTGTAGATTTGGTAATCAGAAACATTTCATTATCAGCTGGATCCAAGTAGAAACCTACACCGGTGCCTGGTACTTTCTACATTCCTGTTTTGGCTAGTAATGGTGTGAACAATATGTTTTCTCATACTGCTTACTTATCGAACTACTCAAACTATCCCCTGTCAGCCACAGACAGCCTTGGGGCTGGTAAAACACAATTAAACTAGCTAGCACTGTTAAATGTTAGATATCTTGCAAACAAATAGTTTTTAATTAATGGTTTTATCATTACTGACAAAGTTAATGTTATGTTTTCAACTGAGACGTGGTTAGACAAAAGCATTAGTGCAACTACTCTTATTGAGTCAGCTCCCCCTCACTTTAACTTTTTAGATGTTAGCAGATCTGGGGGTGTGAGGGACGGGGGACGGGGACAGGGTAGGGTTGCTATTTTATTTAGTGGTTTCAATGCAAACAGACATCTTTTGGAGACTTCTCATCTTTTGAATCCCTTGCTGCTATGCTGAAATGTCCCTCACGTGTTCTACTATTAACTGTTTACTGGTCACCAAAATACTGTCCCACCTTCTTTGAAAACCTTACTGAACTGTTCGCAAATATTTCCACAAATTTTTGTTGTATAATTACAGCTGGTGATTTTAATATTCATATTGATAACAGTGATGACAAAGGGGCTAAAGAATGATTTACTATCTTTGATACCTTTGATCTGTCTCAGCATGTGAAAGGACCCACCCATAACTGGGGGCACACTTTAGCACGCAACTTGATGTTTACCACGATATCTATAAAGAGAGAATCCGTGTTTACAATTTAGAATTGAGAAACACTAGACTATATTTTTTCTCAAACATCATTAGCAATAATTTAGATACTGCTCAAACTTTATTTGCAGCTGTTGACAGGCTGACAAAGCCCCAGACAGAAATTTTCCCTCTTTTTGTAATGTATTTGTGTTGTTTTAAACAAAGATTTTACATCACCATCCTTTTTTTAAAATACATTGTTTTGGCTTTTCAGTTTTATTAGACAGGACAGTGGAGATGGACAGGAAATACAGAATATATATAGAGAGGGATGACATGCAGGACAGGGCCTCGGGTCGGATTTGAACCCAGGCCCCTGCAAGAAGGCAGTACATGCTCCTTGCCCAATGAGCCACCAGAGTACCCCATCACTACCCCTTTTAAACAAAGGTAATGTGGCGAACACATCACAATTTAAAGGCATTGATTACAATACACTTGAAGAAACAATCAAACATCTTAAGTTGTTCACCTGTTGTCTGGATACTCTTCCCACAAGCTTCTTTAAAAAGGTATTTGAGTGCCTGACGTCAGACTTACTGCAAATAGTTAACTGCTCTCTCCAATTAGACAACTTTCCAAAGTCCCTAAAAACTGCAGTTATTACCTCTATTAAAAAGCGGAGCCTGAATGCTTCAATAATTAGCAACTACAGACCTATTTCAAACCTGCCCTTTATAAGTAAAATCATCAATAAAGTTGTCCTACAACAACTAAAATGATTTCTTAGATGAGCTACTGGGTGCTATGAATCCTTCCAATCAGGATGTCGACCACTTCATAGTACTGAAAATGCTTTTATGAAGGTTTTAAATGACATCCATCTAAACACTGACTCTGGCAAGATTTCCATTTTGGTGTTACAGGATGTTAGCGCTGCTTTTGATACTGTTGACCATAAAATACTTCTAGAAAGATTGGAAAAGTGGGTTGGACTATCCAAAACGGTCTTAACCAGAGCTAGCTAAAATGACGTGTAGTCCCCCAGAGGTCAAATATGGGGCCTGCTCTATTCAACCTTTACATGATCCTGCTACGTCAAATAATGCGAGATAACAATATTGTCTAGCACAATTATGCAGACGACACTCAAATATGCATAGCTTTTTCACCAAATGACCACAGGGCTATACAGTAAATCACTGTGCATTAAGCAAGTCAATAACAGGATGTGCCAGAATTTCCTTCAGCTAAATAATAATTGGTGCTAAAGAGGACACACCGT
The DNA here is from genome assembly GCA_026901105.3 of Galaxias olidus. Classification (NCBI taxonomy): domain Eukaryota; kingdom Metazoa; phylum Chordata; class Actinopteri; order Galaxiiformes; family Galaxiidae; genus Galaxias; species Galaxias olidus. The sequence goes on from JAPMUY010004386.1 coordinate 80,236, forward strand.
GAGTCCATGTCTCTGAAAACCAAGGACCAAGCTAGAAATATTGGTGTCATCATTGACTCAGACCTGCATTTCACCGGCCGCATCAACCTCGTAACAAAATCAGCATACTATCATACTATTTTCATGAGGATAATATCAATAGATATCGCTTTAAAATCATAAATTTTAAGAATCAGCTTGTTAATAAATATTACACAGAGCCTAATCTGAACAATTTGTCATTTAGACAGGTCTGACAGCGTTCAAAGGGGTTGAATAGTTTTTGCTATATGATACAGACCTATTACTAGAATGTTATTTTCCTAGGCTATGTTCTTTCCCACAGTGTTATTAAACATTTCTTCCCATTGTGTCCAAATAAGTCGAGTTTCTTTATTTTCTAAGTCACCAGACTTCATTTTCCCCCTTCATACTCTTTAATCCTTTTTTTTATCATAGCCACATCAACCTCCTATTCCTTATAAAAGCCACACCACATTCCTCCATATCTAGACTACCTTCCCTGCTGTACTGAAGTTACCTTCTGCTGTCTCCACTGGCACTAACGTTAGTCGAGGCACAGCCACGATACGCGGATGATAGCTGTTGCTAGTAGACCAGGGACAGCGATCCACCTATCCATTTTGACGCACATAACCCTTTAAGTTACTTGCACCTGCATTGAAAGCAGTGCGAGACCAAACAAGGCATGATGTCCAACTCTGCCAATACCCCAATACAAACACAGTTCGCTAGCTAAAATGAATAGTTACAGAAATGCTGCTTGCGTGTGGTGACAAGAGTACCCAACGGAGTAGTGTAGTGACTAAGTGAAATGATAGCAAGTTCAACATGCTTTTTTTATATGGCCAGACCAACCAATCAGATATAAGTAAACTTTGATTATTTCTATATGGCATGTTTATGATTGGCCAAATAATCGACAAGGCAAAAACAAAAATGCAGTTATTATTCAATTTTGGGATGGAACTGGGTCAGGCTGGTGGGGCAGTCGGAGCATTTGGTGGGGCATTGCACCCCCATACCCAAGCCTAGATCCGGCCCCGGTGTCAAATATACCGGATATGGTCCGTCAGCAAATCTCATCCTATCCCCGAGATGTTTTGGGTGTAAAGAAAAAATAATTGCAATAATAATAGTTAGGGGCGCCACCAGGCATTTTGGGCCCCATGAAAATATATCACACTGGGCTCATAAAAATATGAATCTAAAAATGGTAATAAGGTGCAACAATGAACACTATATCGCACGAGAGACAGAGAAAAAAATGCTGCCAGTGGGTATTTCATAGGAGGATAATAAATAATCAAACTACTGTAGATAGGCACACTGTGTAACTAAACAATTACTTTATGATTTTAATAATGATCATAATAAATAAAAAAAAACACCACCAAAAATCAGGTGGCAGCACTGCAACAATATTTTTTTTAGTGGCAGTCTGGAGCCCTGTAGTCAATTCTTGCAGTACAGTATTTACTGACTGTAAGCTGTGAAAATATAACACTGTGCAGACATGCATTCAACATCCTGCATACAGTGGAATTCACTATTGATGCAAGACTGAAACCCTCTATAAGGAATGTGCTTAAGGCTATCTTATAGTCTAAACGCCATTTTCATGGTAACATTCTCGTATTTACAATTCTCAACATTAATGAATAACCTAAAATCAATATAACTTGAATATACATTAACAAGAATACTGACCCAAATTACCTGCAGTTGCGTATTACCACTACTAAACCACCAAAAACAACCATATTTCAGTCTGCATCAAAGCCATTGAGACATATCTTGGCCATATAACTTAAAGGTATTATAGTAACATTGGCTGTCATTTCTACAGACTGAGTCACTCACTGCTTCAAACTGTCCAGCATCAAATGCAGACTATAGGCTGTTTAAGTTTTTGTATGGTATTTGTGTAGTTTTGGATTCTTATCATTGAAAATTAAATATTATTTATTTATATATATATATATATATATATATATATATATATATATATACATACAGACAGTAATGTGTAAAGGTTTTAGGCAGGTGTGAAGTCTTTAAAGTTAGAAAAAAATATGTAGAAAAATAGAAATGTCAATTTTTTTTTAATCAATTCATAAAATACAAAGTGAGGGAAAAGCAAAGCTGTATCAAATCAACATTTGGTGTGACCACCATTCGCCTTCGAAACAGCATCCCCTGCCTAAAACTTTTACACAGTACTGTAAATATATATATATATATATATATATATATATATATATATATATATATATATATATATATATATATATATATATATACTGTATATTGTTCAAGGAGTCTTCGCACTCCCCTTCCTCCTCTCCTATCTCGTCAGGGTAGGTGCCGAGGGTAGGTGCAGTCCGCTTCCGCACCAGCAAAGGAGGCAGTGGTGGGGCACCTTCTTTTAGTTTGGGGCTGGGAACACAGAGAGGATGAACCCTGTCTTTTAGGGAGCTCATACGTCTAATCTGTGTCCTGCTGCAACACCACATTTAAGGCGGCTTATTCCTGGTGGTCGTCTTCCAGCTCTTGGGGGGTGTCCGGGAAGGAGAGAGCCCTCTTCTTGTACGTAGAGAGAGAAAAAGGGTTGCAGTGCTTGCAGGTGCAATCCAGGTTGGGAGCAGCTTGAGCATGCTCTGCGCTCATGCATGCAATGCAGAGGGGGCGTCCTTCACCAAGAGCCATGGACTTGCCGCATGGCAGGGGGCATTTTCTGACAGTCCTAACCATGATGCTTGCTAGCCTGTCCCTCAGCTCCCCCAAAATTCAGAAAAATATGAAACAAGAGGCACACAGCCCCACTATTTAATAAGGGTAAAAAATGTCGAATACAGGCCAACGCCACTAAGCTAACGTAAGCACGTGAGTGCTTGCTGGAACGTAGCCAACTAGTTAGCTAATAGCAGCTAAAATACTTGTAACAAGATAACTTAAGCCTGGTTTATATTTCTGCGAAGGAGCACGTAAACATCTCTGCGTAGCTTCGCAGAGAAGGGGTTTCTGGGAAAGCGTAGCTCACCGAGGCCCGCTGACGTGTTGACGGGGAGTCCTCCCAAATCCTAACAGCACGTTGCGCGAAGCGTCTTCTCAGTGCGTCAAACAATCGTTGATTGGTTGAGCAGGGTAGGAAGCAAGTAGATATAATATTTTGGCTTCATCCAAAACAAATGAAAACTCATATGACACAGTGAAATGGAGCAGATAGGCTGATTTTCAATAGCCTTCGAATCATATTAGTGGTTTTCTATGCACTTAGCAAGTCTTAGCTTGTTACAACTGTTTTCTGTTTTGTTTCATAAACTGTATGTGAATGTTCAGCACTTTGGTCAGCTCTGCTTGTTTTAAACGTGCTCTATAAATAAACCAGAATTAATTTGATATAAGAAAATATGAAAAGCAGTGAGCAACCTTCGTCTCTTTGTTTATACTTTTGCGGGACATGAACGGGAGTTTCCGTGTCTGTGCTTCTTCTACGGTTTTCTGTACATTCTGGATTACTGAATGTAGACTGGCCAAACATTCGGACAGTAATGTAACTAATGGAGAATTCTAAACGCAGTTAGCAGCAAAAAATGACTTTTACATCATCTAATAACTACTAAAGTGGACATAAATACGTATATAAACATTGTAAATCATTTCATCGTAATACTAACTGTCATTAACCAGCTGTAATTGAATATGTCTCGTACTAGCCTACTTACGGTTAATCTCTCAAAATGCTTGTAGTGACAATTTGTAAAACTGTATCCATATTTCAGAGACTTCGTAGTAAAATATAGTTTCAAATATGGTTGTAAAATTAATGTTTATTGGTTCCCATCAACGTTATGAACACATCCATGTAAAAATGTGTACATTTTTTTTTATATATTTTGTTGTTTTTATACAAGAAAAGAGCCATGGCGCTGCCGATCTTTCAGACTTTAAATTCTGAGCTGTTGTTTTTGGTCAAAACGGCCACAAAATTTTTGGCTCTTCCCATTTTCAAAATAAAAAACCTCGGCTGTTTTTAAAGTTAGAGATTAACCGAATGCTTTGTTTTGGTCCCAACACGCTCAAGCTTTGCGTGTGCTATGTTAAGGGTTGATTGGTTTAGATTTTACTACATATAAATCATTGTTTTCCCTTTGGTTGCATGGCTACTAGTCTGAACCACCGCATAACAGGCACAAATTTGGTGCTATACTTTGTCGGGGTGCTCAACAACGTCCTCAAAAAAACAGATTTCAAATCCCATTCAGGCCTTTTTTTTATTTGAGGTCAAGTATGGCACGCCCCCTTCAAAATGTATGGAGCCTGTGTGAGGAGAATTGACGCTGTGACTGTCTGTGGAAAGCGCTAGCTGTATTACTTGCATTGAGTTGCTTTAGTATATAATGGGATGGAGGTAGAAGACGGTAGTGTTTTTGCGTTGCTTAGGCTAGACTATGTGTTATGTCGTTAAGTCCTTTCATTTCGTTAGCAAGACATTATGTTTAAGGTAATTGTATTAATGGGAATGCTGTTTTGCTCGGAAGATGGATGGCTCTGAAAATATCCTGAGTGGCGAGTAAATTTACCAGTGCTGTTTTGTCAAGGCTAGCTGAACATTTAGAATAGTTATAAATACATCCTTTATTTTTTGGCTGTGGGTAAGATGAGGTCCCGCAAGTTCTCGTAAAAAAAGGAGCATTTGATAGTCTACATGTAGGCACACACTATACTAAACTATTTGAAGCAGAGGCTCGTCAGGTTACAGAGGTGAGAGCTGTGGATGAAAGTAATAAGCATAAAGCTAGTTTTGTCACATAATTAACTTGTGTTAGAGAGTGGTTGATGGACTAGATAGAGAGATTAGAGAAAGGGACACAAGGCAGGCAGAATTTGATCATCTCATTATGGAGAAAGATAGGTTAGAGAAAGAGGGGAGAGAGGGGTCAAAGACTATATGGGTCAGACTCAGAGGTAAAGGTAAGGAGTCTGCAATCAAAGCTGAATAAGTGCAGTGCGCAGCTGTCCGAAAAGACTCCCAGCAGATTACTGCTAAAAAATGTAAAACGTAGAGAGAGTAGTTTAGAAAAGTCTAAGCAGGAGACAAATTGTTTTTTTGTTCAAAAGAGGGAATTGGAAGAAGCCAAGGATCAGAGGCAAAAATAGAGGATCTCAGAGAGCCTTGTGCAGGAGACCGACTTAATGAGCATGTTAGATAAACAGTTGCTGCAAGGAATGTGTACATGGTTCTGGTTTGCAACCAGGGACTTAGTTCCAATCAACTGAGGTAGTGAAGGTTGTTTTAGATAAGCTGCCCCATAGCCAACTAGAGAAGCTCCCAGGTGTGTTTTTCTTGACGAGGCACGGAAAGTTAAATTGATTCAGAGTTAAAGTTTGACCCTACGACCCTGCCCAGTGCACGTTTGACAGTTGAGGGAGATGATTCAGAAATAATTGTTTCAAAGATTAGGAGCCTCATGAGTGAACGGGCCAACACTGAAATAATTAGTGATTTTCAATTAAATATTAGTATGGTATAGGAAAAATACACTTCCCGATGTAGTTGAGGGTTTAAAACTTTTGAATTATGTAGTGATTCTAAGGTCAGTTTTGGGATTGTCAATGAGTGACCTGCATCTCATTGACGAACTAGCTCATCAAGCCAACACAGCCCTATTCACATGGTGTTTGGAGACAACGCTTTAGGTAGCCAGCGGCTGTATGGGTTGCAGCAAACAAAACAAAATGGTTTTACCACTTAAGACTGATTTAGTGTGTTTTTCAGGTTGCAGAGCAGACTAGAGAAAGGAGCAAAACAGCTACCAAAAAAAAAAAGTCCAAGAGATGAGACAACTAATAAAACATTTTTAAGAAGAATAATTAACTAATGTTACACCGTGTGTGTGTATATGTACACTCACTGGCCACTTTATTAGGTACACCTTGCTAGTACCGGGTTGGACCCCCTTTTGCCTTCAGAACTGCCTTAATTCTTCGTGGCATAGACTCAACAAGATGCTGAAAACATTCCTCAGAGATTTTGGTCCATATTGACATGATAGCATCACTCAGTTGCTGCAGATTTGTCGGCTGCACATCCATGATGCCAATCTCTCGTTCCACCAAAGGTGCTCTATTGGATTGAGATCTGGTGACTGCGGAGGCCGTTTGAGTACAGTGAACTCATTGTCATGTTCAAGTTTGAGATGATTTGAGCTTTGTGACATGGCGCGTTATCCTGCTGGAAGTAGCCATCAGAAGATGGGTACACTGTGGTCAAAAAGGGATGGACATGGTCAGCAACAAAACTCAGGCAGGCTGTGGCGTTTAAACGATGCTCAAATTGGTACTAAGGAGCCCAAAGTATGCCAAGAAAATATCCCCCACACCATTACACCACCACCACCAGCCTGAACTGTTCATACAAGGCAGGATGGATCCATGCTTTCATGTTGTTTACGCCAAATTCTGACCCTACCATCCGAATGTTGCAGCAGAAATCGAGACTCATCAGATCAGGCAACATTTTTCCAATCTTCTATTGTCCAATTTTGGTGAGCCCGTGCGAATTGTAGCCTCAGTTTCCTGTTCTTAGCTGACAGGAGTGGCACCCGGTGTGGTCTTCTGCTGCTGTAGCCCATCTGCTTCAAGGTTCGATGTGTTGTGCGTTCAGAGATGGTCTTCTGCATACCTTGGTTGTAACGAGTGGTTATTTGAGTTACTGTTGCCTTTCTATCATCTTGAACCAGTTTGGCCATTTTCCTCTGACCTCACTGGATATTTTCTCTTTTTCTGACCATTCTCTGTAAACCCTAGAGATGGTTGTGCATGAAAATCCCAGTAGATCAGCAGTTTCTGAAATACTCAGACCAGCCCGTCTGGCACAAACAACCATGCCACGTTCAAAGTCACTTAAATCACCTTTCTTCCCCATTCTGATCCTCTGTTTGAACTTCACCAGGTCGTCTTGACCGTGTCTACATGCCTAAATGCATTGAGTTGCTGCCATGTGATTGGCTGATTAGATATTTGCGTTAACGAGCAGTTGAACAGGTGTACCTAATAAAGTGGCCAGTGAGACTACATATACATATATATATATACTGCCTTAATTCTTCGTGGCATAGACTCAACAAGATGCTGGAAACATTCCTCAGAGATTTTGGTCCATATTGACATGATCGCATCACGGCTGCACATCGACACACGACCCGACCCCGGACAAAGCGGATGATGATGATGATGATGATATATATATATATGTATATATATATATATATACACACACACACACACACACACACACACACACACACACACACACACACACACACACACACACACACACACACACACACACACACACACACACACACACACACACACACACACACACACACACACACATACATACATACATACATACATACATACATACATACATACATACATACATACATACATACATACATAAAATAAAAATTCAAAGATAACAAACAAGGGGTAGGCTAAGGAAAACAAGTGGGTTTTGAGGCGGGATTTAAAAATGTTAATGGAGTCAGAGTTCCGAATCACAGGGGGAAGTGAATTCCAGAGAATGGGAGCAGCAGCACTAAACGCTCTGTCCCCCATGGAACTGAGTCTGGTTTTGCGGGTGGTGAAGAGACCAGTGTCAGAGGAACGGAGGGTACGAGAAAGCGTGTAGGGTTGGAGGAGGTCAGAGAGGTAGGAAGGGGCTAGTCCATGGATAGGTTTATAGGTGAGAAGTAAAATTTTGAAGGAAATGTGAGATTTGATGGGAAGCCAATGCAAATGAATTCTGTACCTACTGGAGCCTATCCAGGGCTTTATTTGATGCCCCGAATAGGACACCATTGCAATAATCCAGGCGTGAGGTGACGAACGCGTGAATTAATGTTTCAGCAACTGCATCTGTTATTAATGGTTTGAGTCTGGAGATGTTTCTCAGGTGGAAGAAGGCAGACTTGGTGACAGCTTTTATATGAGGTTCCATGGAGAGGGTGAAATCCACGACCACGCCATGACTTCTGACCTTGGCAGAGGAGCAGATAGAGGAGCCGTCAATAGTGAGGACCACATCACCAAAAGTTTTGAGCAGAGCCTGAGGAGCCACAATCATCAGCTCTGTCTCTTGCTTCTATTGAGCTTCAAAAAATGTTGGGACAGCCAGGATTTTTTTCAAGTAGACAGTTTGTGAGTTAGGGGGTAGGGAGGTTTGTGTTAGGTAAGGTTTGGTATATATGTAGAGCTGGGTATCGTCTGCATAGTAGTGGAAATTGAGTCCATGTTTTCTAATTATTTGTCCCAGAGGAAGCATGTAGATAATGAATAGGATAGGCCCCAGAACCGAGCCCTGCGGTACACCATGGCAGACTGGTGCAGGGGAGGACTGGGCAGTTCCTAGAGCCACTCGATGGTACTTGCCAGATAAGTATGACCTGAACCATGCATGAGCAGTGCCAGTGATGCCCAGAAGCCTATCCAGGCGGTCTAGGAGGATATTGTGACAGACGGTATCAAAGGCTGCTGAGAGGTCGAGAAGAATCAATAGAGTTAGGTTGCCAGAGTCAGCTGCCAGTAAAAGATCATTGATGACCTTGACCAGAGCTGTTTCTGTGCTGTGTTTAGCCCGGAACCCAGATTGCATAGGTTCATACAACTCATGATGAGACATATGGGACTGTAGTTGAGCAGCTACAGTGCACTCCAGGATTTTGCTTAGGAAGGGAAGGTTGGAAATAAGCCAATAGTTATTTTGAGACTCCAGGTCCAAACCCTGCTTTTTAAGGATAGGGGTGATCACAGCCATCTTAAGCTCTGGAGGGACAGAGCCAGTAATAAATAAGTGATAAACTTACTGTTGTTGATGTTGTATCTTCTCTCTAGATTCTGGTGTTGGAATCGGTCCCAGATATAAACCTGCTGGACTACCTTCCCGAGATCCTGGATGGGCTCTTCCAGATCCTAGGAGACAGCAGCAAGGAGATCCGCAGGACGTAAGATTAGTGTTTACTTATTCTACACCTACCCTTATAGATCGGCCAATATTTGTATTGAAATTACTACAGTATAATTAGTTGAGGAGTTAGGCATGACTGTTACTTTATTATCAACATTTAAAAACATTCTCATGTAACCCCTGCAGTACCCCAACGTACCCTTAGGGTTACACGTACCCCCATTTGAGAACCACTGTCTTGAACCTTCTAGTATTTGCTTGCAGAATAATGAATGCTGAGTTCCACTTTATTATAGCGAGGTTCTGTCTGTTATTTCAGATGTGAGGTGGTCCTGGGAGAGTTCTTGAAGGAGATCAAGAAGACTCCATCCAGTGTCAAATTTGCGGAGATGGCCAATATACTTGTCATTCACTGCCAGGTGTCTGACGAGTCCAAGCTCAGTAGGTGTACCTTAAGCATTCACTCTCCTTGAAATGCACCCCTGAGTATTTTACTGCAGATGAGCAACAATCACATCCAGGAGGCTATTTGTATGCTTCTAAAACCAAGATTGGCAGGTTGTGTTCTATATTCAAACAGTGAAATCTTTGCATTTCACCTTGGTAAGACCTTACATACAATCCATTTACTCGTCTTCTGTCCCTACTAGCCAACGATCTTATCCAGCTGACAGCAATGACTTGGATGAGAGAGTTCATTCAGCTGGCTGGAAGGGTGGTGCTGCCTTACTCATCTGGCATCCTCACTGCTGTTCTGCCCTGCCTCTCCTATGATGATCGTAAGAAGAGTATCCTTTAGTACCGTTTCACTTTGAAAAATACATGAAACAGGGTTGGGTTGTTGTTTTTTAATTGGAAGTTAATATAACTTGTTTCCTGAAAGAGGTTCTAAATTCCTACTATACAGTTATTAAGTCTGAAGTGTCAGCGCACAAAGTGATACAATGTAACGTTTATCATGCAAAAAAAATCAAGCAGATGTAGGTAGTGACGTCCCCCTGGCTTTAGTCTAATCTTTTAGTGTTTGTTTGGGGAAAATAATTTAAACTTAATGATTATGTAGTTGTTGTTATTATATATATATATATATATATATATATATATATATATATATATATATATATATATATATATAGGTATATTGCTGTTTTGTTTAATCAGATGAGGATGTTAAGCTAACGTAACTAAAATATCGCATTCCACTAGCAAGCGGTTGCTATTTTCCAAAATGTTTGCTTGCTGAAAGGCACTGTCTTAAAAGCGCAATATAAACTAGATAATATTACATTTCCTGAAGAAAATGTGTGTGCTCACTGACGTATGTGCGTTAATGCCAGTGAGATTTACTGATGATCTTACAGTTAAAACTGTATGAATGTAAACTATTTAAAACAGTAAAACGTGTATTCTGTATGTTTAATGTAAGCTTATGTGTGTAATAGTATGGAACCGTATGCAATTAGACTGGAAGTCAATGAGACTCCATATACACTGCTCAAAAAAATTAAAGGAACACTTTAATCAGAGTATTGCATCAAGTCAATTAAACTTCTGGGATATTGATCTGGTCAGTTAAGTAGCAGAATGGGGTTGTTAATCAGTTTTAGCTGCTTTGGTGTTAATGAAATTAACAACAGGTGCACTAGAGGGGCAACAATGAGACGACCCCCAAAACAGGAATGGTTTTCCAGATGGAGGCCACTGACATTTTTTCCCTCCTGATCTTTTCTGACAGTTTTTTTACTAGTTTTGCATTTGGCTAGGGCCAGTGTCACTACTAGGAGCATGAGGCGATACCTGGACCCTACAGAGGTTGCACAGGCAGTCCAATTCCTCCAGGATGGCACATCAATACGTGCCATTGGTAGAAGGTTTGCTGTGTCTCCCAGCACAGTCTCAAGAGCATGGAGGAGATTTCAGGAGACAGGCAGTTACTCTAGGAGAGCTGGACAGGGCCGTAAAAGGTCCTTAACACATCAGCAGGACCGGTATCTGCTCCTTTGTGCAAGGAGGAACAGGAGCACTGCCAGAGCCCTACAAAATGACCTCCAGCAGGCCACTGATGTGAATGTCTGTGACCAAACAATCAGAAACAGACTTCATGAGGGTGGCCTGAGGGCCCGAGGTCCTCTAGTGGGCCCTGTGCTCACTGCCCAGCACCGTGGAGCTCGATTGGCATTTGCCATAGAACACCAGAATTGCCAGGTCCGCCACTGGCGCCCTGTGCTTTTCACAGATGAGAGCAGGTTCACCCTGAGCACATGTGACAGACGTGAAAGGGTCTGGAGAAGCCGTGGAGAACGTTATGCTGCCTGTAACATCGTTAAGCATGACCGGTTTGGTGGTGGGTCAGTGATGGTCTGGGGAGGCATATCCATGGAGGGACGCGCAGACCTCTACAGGCTAGACAACGGCACCCTGACTGCCATTAGGTATCGGGATGAAATCCTTGGACCCATTGTCGGACCCTACGCTGGTGCAGTGGGTACTGGGTTCCTCCTGGTGCACGACAATGCCCGGCCTCATGTGGCGAGAGTATGCAGGCAGTTCCTGGAGGATGAAGGAATTGATACCATTGACTGGCCCCCACGCTCACCTGACCTAAATCCAATAGAACACCTCTGGGACATTATGTTCCGGTTCATCCGACGCCGCCAGATTGCACCTCAGACTGTCCAGGAGCTCAGTGATGCCCTGGTCGAGATCTGGGAGGAGATACCCCAGGACACCATCCGTCGTCTCATTAGGAGAATGCCCCGACATTGTCAGGCATGCATACAAGCACGTGGGGGCAATACACAGTACTGAGTACCATTTTGAGTTGCTGCAATGGAATTTCAGCAAAATGGACTAGCCTGCCGCATAATTTTTTCCACTTTGATTTTCAGGGTGTCTTTGAATTCAGCCCTCTGTAGATTGATCATTTTCATTTCCATCAAACGATGTGGCATCCTTTCGTTCCTAACACATTACCCAGTCCATATCAGTATAGATATCCAGCATGATTTTTTTTCCCATTGAGATCTGATGTGTTTTCAAAGTGTTCCTTTAATTTTTTTTAACAGTGTAGTTTGAAATTGAAGGGGTAACACATACAAATATTTTGGTTTACTATTGAAAGTTGGAATGTAACGATACTTCGCGAGACCGTTACATCGCAATGGAAATATGTGATGATTCAAATCGGTAACATGAATTGCGATACAAAGTGACATAACGTAAAATTTTGGCTAGTTCGCTAGCGGAGGCTAAAGGCTCCAGTATACTTCCAGCGAAAGCAAACGTTTCCTGTTCACTTGGTTCCATTTCGCTTGTTCGCCGAGGCTGTGATGGTATACTTGTTCGCTACTGATTTGAGTTTGCGGTAGCTTACACCCCAATACAGCAGGGGGAACCAAACGTTATGGATCGCAATAAGACATTACGAGTGGTTGCGAGTTTTAAAGTGTTCATATTTTTCAACTTCTTCAGTTAAGCTGCTCTCAAAAGTATTATAGTAAGATAAAATTCCTAACATTTCAAAAATAATTGCCGCTGTGACCATAACAAACAGTAATAGCTATACCCGGAAACCAAACGTAGCCATCCAAAGCTTACGTCAGTGTCAGGCTACCACCCACCATATACTTGGACCAATCACATAGGATGTTCGCCGCTGTTCGCTTTTGCCTCGTTCGCTGAGCTAGAAAAAATGGGCTGCGCAGTCCCAGGCGAACGAACACTCCAAGCGATGTCGCTTTGCTGATTTTTGTTTCCCTACCCTCGGCGAAAGCGAACTATTTTGCTAGTTTACTGGAGCGTTAACGCTAACGCTTTTATGTATATACTTTGTGTTGTGATATCCCTGTTATAGTTTTATATGGTCATGATGGCCATAACTACGACAGACTCGTGTAAAATGCTGTTTCATAAATGGGTAGTTGTTTCTGCAATCTCTAGGACAGCTGTCCCGTTTGCAGGCGGCTCTGTTGCTTTTCAACGAGTGCCAATATCACGTGAGGTGAACGTAATAGTAAACTGTATTATTTAATTTTTTTTGATAAATAGAATCAGATTGTTGTGTATGATTTCGGAATATGATAAAATACATCATCATCATCGTCATCCGCTTTGTCCGGGGTCGGGTCGCGGAGGTAGCAGTTCAAGCAGGGCATCCCAAACTTCCCTTTCCCGGGCCACATTAACCAGCTCTGACTGGGGGATTCCAAGGCGTTCCCAGGCCAGTGTGGAGATATAATCCCTCCACCTGGTCCTAGGTCTGCCCCGCGGCCTCCGCCCAGCTGGACGTGCCTGGAACACCTCCCTAGGGAGGCGGCCAGGTGGCATCCTTACTAGATGCCCGAACCACCTCAACTGGCTCCTTTCTACGCAAAGAAGCAGCGGCTCTACTCCGAGTCCCTCACGAATGGCTGAACTTCTCACCCTATCCCTAAGGGAGATGCCAGCTACCCTCCGGAGGAAACTCATTTCCGCCGCTTGTATCCGCGATCTCGTTCTTTCGGTCATGACCCACCCTTCATGACCATAGGTGAGAGTAGGAACGAAGATAGACCGGTAGATTGAGAGCTTTGCCTTCTGGCTCAGCTCTCTCTTCGTCACAACGGTGCGATAGAGCGACTGCAACACCGCACCCGCTGCTCCAATTCTCCGGCCCATCTCTCGTTCCATTTTACCCTCACTCGAGAACAAGACCCCAAGATACTTGAACTCCTTCACTTGGGGTAAAGACTCATTCCCTACCTGGACTAGACAATCCATCGGTTTCCTGCTGAGAACCATGGCCTCAGATTTGGAGGTGCTGATCCTCATCCCAGCCGCTTCACACTCGGCTGCGAACCGATCCAATGAGTGCTGCAGGTCGCAGACTGATGATGCCATCAGGACCACATCATCTGCAAAAAGCAGTGATGCAATCCTCTGCCCACCAACCCGCAGCCCCCTCCCCCGCGGCTACGCCGTGAGATCCTGCCCATGAATACCACAAACAGGATAGGTGACAAAGCGCAGCCTTGGAGGAGGCCAACCCTCACCGAAAACGAGTCCGACTTACTGCCGCAGACCCGGACACAGCTCTCGCTTTGGGAGTACAGAGACACAGCAGAGAGTCTCTGAGTAGAGACCCCCTCACCCCATACTCTCGCAGCACCTCCCACAGTATCTCCCGGGGAACCCGATCATACGCCTTCTCCAAATCCACAAAACACGTGTAGACCGGATTGGCATACTCCCAGGCCCCCTCAAAGATCCTCGCGAGGGTAAAAAGCTGGTCCGTTGTTCCACGACCAGGCCGGAAACCGCATTGTTCCTCCTCAATCCGAGGTTCGACTATCGGTCGAACCCTCCTTTCCAGCACCCTGGAGTATACTTTCCCGGGGAGGCTGAGTAATGTGATGCCTCTGTAGTTGGCACACACTCTCCGGTCCCCCTTTTTGAACAGGGGAACCACCACCCCGGTCTGCCACTCCTTAGGTACTGTCCCCGACTTCCACGCAATGATAAAATACTCAGATTGTTATTGATTGTGTATAGACTTGTGAATTGTTTTGCATAATTTATTCTCAACCTCCGGATTAACAAGTATTGTGTAGTTTCTGTCGCAGAAATAATGAAAGGAATCTGTTTGAGACATAATTTGTCTTTTAATATAATTTTATATTTTTATTGTGAGAAAATCATATCGCAAATTCAGTGTCATGAATCATATCGAATTGTGAGCTGAGTGTATCGTTACATCCCTAATTGAAAGCAAACTTGATTAGAAGATTAACTCAAGTAATAATAATAAAAATAAATATAACTGCAAGCAGTGATACGGTGGCCTGCATATAAATAGAATGACAGAAGAAAATAAGAAATAAAAAAATAAGAAGAAAGAAAAAGAGAAAAGAAATTTGGTTGGAATTGTCATGAAACGCTCAGAAAACGGAGGAGGTTACACTTTCACCAACCTAAACGACCTTCAGTATCCTAAAGATGATTTAAAACATTGTCTGTTACCAAACAATATGCACCACCTGCACTTGCAGAAAGAAATTGGACAGTGCACTTTTTTTGGGCAATCCATAGGAACATTTGAGAAAGTTGTATTCGGATAGTAGCGACTTCAGGAAAATCAGCAGAGACTCACGTCTATTTGACCCTTCACTTGCTGATATTGAAGCAATAGGTCACACACCAACTGGGTGAGACATGCTCTGACCTTATTCACAGACACACCATGCACAGTCACGGTGTCACATCTAACAAAGCTACGAACCGATATCTGCGTTTACAACACTTCATAACTCTTTGCATGAACATGATAAAAACATGATAACAAGGAAACATAAACATGATAACAAGGAAACATTAAGAACCTACTGTCCATAGCAATACGCGATACACAGAGTTACTCGCTTGGTGTAAGGATTAGAAGTTATAAAACTGGGGAAATGGTTGTAAATAGCCATGTTTCTTTAAGTACAAAGACAAATAAATGACTAGCACGTGCGAGGTTTTCTGACAAGTTGGCATCCCTGCAGTAACAAATGTTGATATGCACTGGGTTAATTTTAGATAGCAAAATTAGACTGTTCATGTACTGTGTCTTAATAGGTTTTGTGTCATTTTGTTTTAAATGTTTGTTTAAAACAGTTCATTTTCATGGAAACCCTAAAGTCACCACCACACACCAAAAGTAATCTAAAGATGGTGTGCAACAATCAAAAGAAACTGATAGCAGTTAAAATAGAAATGTATAGTGCTGTTTACAGAAATACATTTTGAAGCGCTCAGAGCAAAATTATTAATGCGTCGACAAGCTTGGTTTTGTCTTGAAATTACACAATCTGAGGATGATATACAGCAATTTTGGTGTAATTTGGTTTTACGGTCTCAGAGGAGTTGTTTCAAATAGTTCAGGTGTCGAAGTGTCAAATCCACCCAAAAACTACTAAACTCAGATATATAAAAAAAAAAAATCTGTTTTCAAGATAGATTTCTGAGATTTTACAAACTTCACTGCATCAGTCTTGGAATTTAAGTGTATGTTTTGAATGGGGATTGTTTAATGAACCAGTGAGATATGGCAAAGTAAATGTACAGTAGTGTTTACAGTAATGCATTTTGATGCACTGTGAGCTCAATTATGAATGTATCAACAAGCTTGGTTTTTTGTTGAAAGTAGACCATTAGAGGATGATACACAGCGATTTTTTGGTAATTTGGTTTTACGGTCTTGGAGGAGGGAGTTCAAATTTAAAGTCCAGCCAATAAACAACTAAACTCGACTGTTTATAAAAGAATCTGTTTCCAAGGTACATGTTTTAAAACTTTAAATCAAGATGGGAACAATAAGAACAATATTTAAAAAAAAGTATGATTCAAGTTGGTAAAATATTGAAGCAGTTAAAAATAGAAATGTACAGTGCTGTTTACAGTAATACATTTTGATGCACTGTGAGCTCAGTTACTAATGCATCAACAAGCTTGGTTTTGTTTTGAAAGTATACCATCTGAGGATGATATACAGCGATGTTGGTGTAATTTGTGTTACGGTCTCGGAGGAGTTGTTTCAAGTAGTTCAAGTGTCAAAGTGTCAAATCCAACCAAAAAACTTCTAAACTCAGATATTTATAAAAAAATATATTTTCATGATGGAGTTCTGAAATTTGAAATGCTTCATGATATCAGTCTTTGGATTTGTATCTATTTTTTGAACGCGGATTGATTAATGAACTAGTGAGATATGACAAAGTGACAGTACACTAGTGTTTACAGTAATATATTTTGATGTGCTGTGGACTCAGTTTTAGAGATATCGACAAGACATTCTAGACAATTAATGTTGAGAGTCGGAAGATGATATCCTGAAATTTTGATATGATTTGGATTTATGGTTTTGGACCTGGACCCTTTGGGTAGACCACCAGTTTTTGAAAAAGACAGAGTGATGGACTTCATTATTTCTAATGGAAACTTTCATCTAATTGCAACGAACAAGTTCTGAAGATTTCAGAGCTGTAACCCTAATGGCCTATTTTTAATGATTTGTTAACACTTCGAACTTTGAACTACTGCTATAGCGCCACCAACAGGTATAATGAGGCGGCATGGCATGGGGTGTAGTTTTGAGTGGACCTGGGCATGTGTGCCAAATGTGGTGCATTTTTAATCATGGGAAGTACCGAATCTGGGCTAATAATAATAATAATAATAATAATACTAACAATCACAATAGGTGCCTGGCTGCACAGCTGTCTTCTAAAAATTAATTGTATTTAGTTTTTAGCGCTTTTCTCAAAGACTCAAAGCGCTTTACACAAATTGGTTGCCAAGTAAATACACAGAACGAACAACGAAAGGACAGACAGCTATCGCACACAACACTCAGTCTGAGTGATACCACGGAAGCCAATTTGTGCCAGACTTCCTTTTTGCAGTCATGTCTATACTTCCTAAGGAAGCTCAGATCTTTTGATATGAATAAAACAACACTGTTACAGAACATACGAAACATTGACTTAAGTATTTTGAGCTTCTCATTTATTTGTTGGTTGGACAACATTATTAAGGATTTTAGTGGTAGACTTGGAAAATTGTTAAAAAAGCCAACTCAGTAATTGGTTTTAACCTGGAAGGGCTTGAAGTCATGTTAACTGATTGTATGAGAAAAAGGTGCAAACTGTTTTAAGTTATCAAAAACATCCCTTGCATTAAGTCCTAGTGAATCAGAAGAGTTTTTGTAGCATCAATTTGTTTTGACTGGTTGTTAAACAGATTCTGGAGTAATTTTCTACGAACTACCAATTTCTAAATTCAAGGGCCGTTCAAATGGACGATGGTACATTTGATGGTACACTTCTAGGTATTCTTTTGCAACTTTGTTATTTTTATATGTATCTGCATTGCATATATCCTCCTTTTTATTTGATCTGAACTGATTTTTTCTTATTTTTATAGTTTTGTTTTATTGTGTGTATTTTATTACGTTATAAAAATAAAAAATTTAAAATGTTTTATATTATTTGATGGCCAAACGATGATACTACTATTTCCCCCATGATCAATAAAGTATTTTCCATTTTATTCTATCCAGTCCTTGTTTCTGCATAATTGGATCCAAGATATGAGACATCATATTACATACTATCTGGCCTTTCACGAGACTTCTCTGGCCATCAGTGAGGACTGTGCAGAATCTGAGGCAATGAGACAACTGCCTGTTGATGGTGTCAGATTATGCACCACAATTAACGCTTATGATATTGGTTTAAATATAAGATACTTCTAGAGGACATTTTATTTTAGTTATTTAACAAAAGTTACTTAACATATTGTCCTCATTTGAAGGAAAGCATTTATTTTACCAGGATAAAAACATTTGTGAACTTTCTTTTGTTTTTACTGTATGTCTGAAGCCTTAGTGAGTGATTCTGAATTTTGAGTAACATTGTCTTAGAATGCTGACTTAATGCAACTATAGGCAACTTAAAATTAACGGAGTAACCCTTCTGAGAAAATGTTATTGTAAAAAACTTACATATTTATCATTCCTGTATGTAATCATAAATAATCATGGAATAAAGAGTCTGTATTAGAATAATTACTTGATCTATGATTCTAGGGTATGATGCCATGTACATTATTCTATGATGATCAAGAGACAATTCTTCTCTTTTTCTACACTGTCATTGAAGGTTATCATGAAAAAACATTTTTAGGTAAAACTGGTATCCTCAAAGATTTTTTCCGTACTGTATTTTAATGGTTATAGTATGTAAGTATTAGGTTTGGGTAAGAGAGGGTCTACTCTGCTAAAGGCCTGTATCCTTAACAGTTCGTCCAGGTACAAAAGAAGCTGCTAGCGCCTGCAACCACAGCCTAATGAAGTTGGTTACGCCAGAGGATGATGAAGACGAAGAGGGTGGAGGAAATTCTGAAAGCCCATCTCAGGGAGACGCCCCATCAAAGACAGCTGAGGGGGACAGCAATGGTAAGTGAAATTGTATTATTGAAAGGCTTTCTAGAGGAAGTTAAATAAGAACTGATGCATTACGCCAGGGATGGGGAACCTCCAGTCCATATACAGCCTGTGACACGATTTGTTCTGGCTCATGAGGTAATGTCATAAGACTACCTCTATCAGCAAAACATATATGGTATATATATTTATATGAATCTATATATATAATAAATATATATATATATATATATATATATATATATAAATCATATATATTTAAAAAAAAACTACACAATTGGTGACTCATTATGTGATGCGTCAGTGACGGTGAAGGTGTCAATAAATAAACCAAAAATAATAAATAAGGTTGTCACTGTATTCCGCTGACGTGCACATACAGCTTGTGTTATGATTTGAATTTCGCTTAAGCAATCTGGCCAGCAGTTTTTGTTTTGTTTTAGCACTCCATGCTGATTTGGCACTCCATTACATGCTGTTTGCTTGTTGCATTGCTAAGGCTGGTAACTTTATGGGCCAAGGTTTATGAGTTCGCTATATAGGCTAGACCTACATAATTATCTGCTCACACATGTGAAGAGCGGCTAGCATATTACGAATGAGCAAGCTTTTAAAATTTTAGGCTTTATGCTTAATACTGATTTGTGCGCTGTTCATGAGTTACATGTCCAACACTGGTCCTCCCTATCTGATTACTTTTTACAATATAGCACGTTCATACAACAAACAATGCAAGTGAGAATTTTCTGTTGAATAGCTTACACATTTCCTGAGAGACACACCCAACACCCATAATTAGCTGACATCAGAATAGATATATCCATTATGAGCCTGCTTTAGGTGTGCAGGACACAACCCCAGATTATCTGGAAAACACCCCGTCTTGAACCCCCCATTCTTGTAGTTGTTATGGCGCCACTGCTAGGTTGACAGTTCTGCTTCATCTTTATCTTCTATCTTCGATATTATGAAGGCACGGTTTATGTGGAATGGATTTATCTATTTTATTAGAATGCATTTTATGATAATATAATGCAATATCTTATATTCATCCTACCAGCTTACTGTATTTCCGAAACAAGATCTAGATCCATAACTAGATCCACCATCGTTATTTCTCCAAAACTTCAATAGGGCTACTGTAAACACGTATTATATAACTTGTTCCAAATAAGTTTATATCTAACAAGACTGAACGATGAGGGCTACAATCATACAGATGGAACATGTAGGCCTACTGCGCTCTCTATTCATTTCAATGCATGGGTGCAAAACACAGATTAAATAAATAAATAAATACGAAAATAACACGTGAACCGATCACTTAGCTACATGCACGCACACTGTCTATTGTCTTGATAAACTTGCAAGCTGACATGGCTTAGCATATGACGTTCCATAATGCCAAAATTATATCTAGTGTTGCATTGGCTTTGTGTAGTGAACTAACAATTTGTAAAGACGACAAATGCATTATACAGTGTTGACCGTCAATGCAGCATGCCTTGTAGTTTGCATTGACTATTATATATACTATTATATATATTACTATATAATCAGTTATTATTTCAATAATACTTACTGATTTGCTACATTGCTAGTGATCATGAAACACCATGCAATTGTCGTTCATTACAGCAGGAGAGGGGAAGTGTCTATCCATGGCTGGGTGCTAATGCTAACTAGAAACTAGCTAACTCACTATGGAATAATTAGCGATACGGTGACGCCTTCACATATACTCACAGGCACATTCGTGCAGATATCCTGAACTGTTTGCGCGGTGTTTTTGTAATTTATGAGTTAGCTATCCCACTTCTGACGCCCCTAATGAAGGACCAAGATGAATCATACCCTTGTGTATACTGCCAAATCATACCCTTGTGTATACTGCCATTGCGGTCACTAGATGACAGTGTACACAAGGGTATGATTCATCTTGGTCCTTCATTCCAGCTCCCCTCAAGTCTTACCCTCTACCCATTCATTGTCTATGGGCAAATTAAGCGTGTAAAAGAGGCAATTAAAAAATAACTAGTTGTAGGGGAACCAATTATCGAATCTTCCCCCCTCTCTGGTTAAGATCAAAAGAACAGGCCCAAATGGCCATTGTGAACACTCCAGGGGGGGCCAGCCTGTTCCTCTCACACAACTCCTGAGATTTGGGCAGAGCAGCACACTGCGTCCACTCAAAGGATTAGTAAATTGGGATTAAGAAACTGTTGCCTAAGGAACAATCAATTAAAATATTGCACATTGACAATGAGAAGAAATTGTAACATTAATCGTTTGTATTTTATAACAATATATATATTTTGTATATTGTTTTTCTAAGTGAACTAACATAGTTAGCCTAGTCATGTTTGGTATCAAAATGTCCACCATGATATTTAGTAAACTTTGCAAACGTTATATAGAACATATTCCTAGTAAATAAGCTTACATTGAAACCAAACGACATGGTAAGGTAAACTGATATTTCACTGATAGGTGAGATAATCAACACCTCTGGCTGTGACCAATCAGGTGACCTCAGCCACCTTTTGGACACCCCTTCTCAAACCATCTTGAATACAGTTCTCATCCAGAAAACTTGGCTTTTAAGATCCGCACGTAACCTGGGAAGGCCGCCCTGCGTTACACGGGTTAAGATAATCGCACCCCCCTTGTCCTCGACCACGCGTCTGCAAGCAACTCTGAACAAAGGATTTTAGGCCTTTTTCCTCACTACAAGGACCAAAAACTCCTTGCACACTTTCAAACTGAACCAGCGCACCTTTGTCCTCCTTCACAGAAGAGGACAATTAACACATCAAAGACCCAAAACCCACGTTGCTTTTCCATGTTTATTCAAACAAGGAACTATGTTTCAACACTTTACCAAAGAAACCACGGACTTCTCAAATTGGCTCCAGCCGCAAGGCTAATAAGACCAATAATTGTGCCACAGCTCCGCTTTCCTTCTCACAGTAACGTAACTCATGCTTTTCCTAACGTTGAGCGTTTGATGCTAAAGCTTAGACAATTTCTGATGTGTTGTGCTTACCATAATTTGTCAATATTTTAACTGTTATACTGTGTACGTTTAGCTACTAACCACTTTAGTTTATTAATGTCATCATTTAGTCATTCTTTGTAGTACTGTAATTTTCATGTGTTTTAGACTAGTAAATGAATAGAATTGCTTTGCAATCAAACACAGCTGTGTCATATCTTCGTTTTCATACAATCATTTATTCTCGTAACATAGAACATCACTACTTCAGAATTGAGACTAAAACTTCAACTAGGCCTACTTATTAAATTAATGCCAAATAAGACCTGGTTTCCCATCGAGCCATGCAATAAGCTAAAATCTTTGGGTGGTGCCCCTTAATTATTTGATATCAAATTGATCGATTATAATATACATTTATTAATTAATGGATAATCTACAAAACTGATAGAGTAATTCACACACAAGAAGTAGTAAAGCAGTAACCCTACATAGTGGACAGATTAACTAGCTGTGTACAAGCGCAGTCCGTGACATTTGAACTAACATTTTGGCGTTGCAATGGAAGCAAAATGCACCGTAGTTAGGTGCCGAAAAATGCAAATAATAATATCTAAGGATAAACAGTATATGATTGCGTTTTACGAGGCAATCACATAATAACCAGACGGAGTCATTCATTGATGCAGTTAACAAGCCAAGACAGTCAGTATAGCCTACTAACGTAACAAATTGCAATTACATAACATCAATGCTAGATGGTGGTATATGCCCGTGAAACCTCTCTCCCAGTCAAACCCTCTCCCCATTAATTTTAATGGGGCCAAAAACCGATTAAAAATAATAATAAAAAATATAACGCGAGAACCGACCACTTAGCTGTATGTAAGCGCAATAGACTGTAATACCCAAGACATGTGGGCACTGGAATGGAATCAATTGGGTCAAAACTGCGGGCGTAGTTAAGGCACCAAAAAGAGACCTAATAATAATAATAATAATAATAATAATAATAGTAATAATAATAATAACTAGATGGTATGACATTTCCTGATGAAAATATAGTGTGCCCACAACGCATGTGCTGTATGCTATAAGGATTGACTTATGATGTTACATTTAATACTGTATGAATGTAAATGATTTAAAACAATAAAATATGTGTATTCTGTATGTTTAATGTAACCTTATATACAGTATGTAACTGTATGAAACCGTATGCAATAAGACTGGAAGTCAAGGAAGCCCATAATATACAATAACTTATTTTAAACCTCAAAAATATATTATATATATAATATTATATATATATATTTTATATGTATACAAATATATGATAAATGTATTATAATATATAAAAATATATGATGTGTGTGTGTGTGTGCGTGCGTGCGTGCGTGCGTGCGCGTGTATGTATGTACAAACATACACACACATTGTAGCTCAATGACTGAACAACTTTCCTCCATATGCTTTACTGAGTATTTAGATACCTTGATCTTAAGTCTACCATTAACAGTCATTGAGCCATAATTTGAATGGAAGTCAATGAGGCTCCGTAGACCACCATGCATTTCAGAAGTAAAAAATTATAAATGATATCAGTTTAATCAGTATGCTCTCCTGTGTATGTACATACCTCAATCATGTCTGTACTATAAACGGTCAATGAGCTACAACTTGACTGTAAGTCTATGGGAGGGGCACTAAACTGTAATAATGTCAAAATTATGAGATGTATCAATGTGATTTTTAGTACGTTGTCTAAGCTGGCCAAGCTGAGCGATATGCAGTTGGAACGGTGTTTGTAACATAAAAGCAAAAAAATATGCTCCGTTAAGCATTTTCTATAGTACCGCATAAATCCCATAATATTTTTCTGAAATTGTTTACATTGTATGATCCAGCATGTCAAGATGAACATTTTGATGTTTGAACCGTGTGTCTCGCATGAAAACTCAGTGAGATAATCCAGTTTTAGTGACATACAGTGCTTCCGGAAAGTATTCATACCCCTTCACTTTTTCCACATTTTATTATGTTACAGCCTAATTCCAAAATTGATTAAATAAAAAATTTTCTCAACATTCTACACACAATACCGCATAATGACAAAGTGAAAAAAGTTTTTTTGAATTTTTTGCAAATGTATTAAAAATAGAAAACTAACATGTCACATGTACATAAGTATTCACACCCTTTGCTGTGACACTCAAAATTGAGCTCAGGTGCATCCAGTTTCCACTGATCATCCTTGAGATGTTTCTACAACTTGATTGGAGTCCACCTTTGGTAAATTCAATTGATTGGACATGATTTGGAAAGGCACACACCTGTTTATATAAGGTCCCACAGTTGACAGTGCATGTCAGAGCACAAACTAAGTTATGATGTCCAAGGAATTGTCTGTAGACCTCCGAGACAGGATTGTATCGAGGCACAGATCTGGGGAAGGGTACAAAAAAATGTCTGCAGCATTGAAGGTCCCAACGAGCACAGTGGTCTCCATCATTCGCAATTGGAAGAAGTTTGGAACCACCAGGACTCTTCCTAGAGCTTCCTTGAACTCTTTGGCCTGAATGCCAAGCGTCATGTCTGGAGGAAACCAGGCACTGCTCATCACCTGGCCAATACCATCCCTACAGTGAAGCATGGTGGTGGCAGGCATCATGCTGTGGGGGTGTTTTTCAGCGGCAGGAACTGGGAGACTAGTCAGGATCAATGGAAAGATGAATGCAGCAATGTACAGAGAGATCCTTGATGAAAACCTGCTCCAGAGCGCTCTGGACCTCAGACTGGGGCGAAGGTTGACCTTCCAACAGGACAACGACCCTAAGCACACAGCCAAGATAACAAAGGAGTGGCTTCGGGACAAGTCTGTGAATGTCCTTGAGTGGCCCAGCCAGAGCCCAGACTTGAACTCGATTGAACATCTTTGGAGAGATCTGAAAATGGCTGTGCACCAACGCTCCCCATCCAACCTGATGGAGCTTGAGACGATCTGCAAAGAAGAATGGGAGAAACTGCCCCAAAATAGGTGTGCCAAGCCTGAAGCATCATACTCAAGAAGACTTGAGGCTGTAATTGCTGCCAAAGGTGCTTCAACAAAGTATTGAGTAAAGGGTGTGAATACTTATGTACATGTGATATTGTATTTTTTATTTTTAATACATTTGCAAAAAATTCTAAACTTTTTTCACTTTGTCATTATGCGGTATTGTGTGTAGAATGTTGAGAATTTTTTTTTTATTTAATCCATTTTGGAATTAGGCTGTAACGTAATAAAATGTGGAAAAAGTGAAGGGGTATGAATACTTTCCGGAGGCACTGTATGTGAAAGTACAAAAGTGTGCCACTTTCAGTGGGCACACTAATAATAATAATAAGTTTGTGAAAGTACAAAAGTGTGCCACTTTCAGTGGGCACACTAATAATAATAACATGACTTTGCGATAACAAGATGTGATGCGTCATCACTGACGCATCACATAATGATCAGGAATTGTGTTTGGTGTTTTTCAATACTAATAGGCCGTTAATAGTTCTTAACAGAAAAAACGCTCAAGAAGCCTAACTTTCCTTCACACTCACTCGCTAAATTGTTACAACTGGGTAGGTGAGCCGCTCGCCTAAGATACGTTTTAAACCCTATCAACAAACTGGGTCTGTAGCGTAGTGCAGTTGTGCTGTGGTTAGGCGGTCAGTCCAATCACTGGACACATCACATCCGCATTTGCTCATGGAAATGCATTTTCTAGTTATTATCATGTGATGCATGAGTATGACACACACATATTGTTATCGGAAAGTTCTTATTAGGCCGATTTCTGGCACCCTAACTACGCCCGCAGTTTCGACCCTATCTATTCCATTCCCGTGCCAACAAGTCTTAGGTTATGGTGTCAGGCCTTTTGTCAGGCCTTTTGTCCCAGCTGACTGTCTGGGAGGAGCTAGCAGGACTGACAGGCTGCTGTCAATTAAGGCTATTGTCTTTAAAAGCAGCCTCAGGCAGGCGTCAGCGTAGCATCGGCAAACGAAGACTCCCTCAAACAAAGACAAAATATTTGAGTATTCGTTTGGACGGGGTCGTCTGGAACTTGAAGATCGGCAAAGTATTTCAGTCTCGTTATAATTTCCCGCTTGTTGCATTGTCTGCTGACTTACTCCTGCTTACCATGTGTCCCAATCCTATCTCCCCTATCTCTGTCATATCCTCTCCCCCTGAGGCATGGAGGAGATGGTGGACGCCAGCCAGGGGCCAAAACCATTCTAATCTGCTCCACCCTCATCTCTCCCGTCAATAAGCACATTGTCAGAGGGAAGCTCTGAAACTGCCAATCAGCGGTGCAGAAATCCGACTTCATCTCAGCCCATGCCTCCATGCTCTTTCTGGACTTCCTTGTGCTAACAGAGACCTTGATCACCTCTCAGGACACTGCTACCCCGGCGGCCCTCTCTGCAGCCTACTCCTTCTCCCGCTCTCCCCGGACCTCGGGACGTGGTGGAGGAACTGGCCTCCTCATCTCTCCGAAATGGCGTTTTTCACTCTTTTCATTGCCGCAGTTTTCTGCCACCACATTCGAATTCCATGCTGTCACTGTCACTTATCCTGTTCACATTCACATTGTCGTTCTCCACCGCCCACCTAGCTCACTGGGCTTCTTCCTGGAAAATTTCAACTCTCTCTTGTCCCACTTCCCCGTAGATGGCCAGTCGCTGATTCTCCTTGGTGACTTCAACATCTCCACAGACAAGTTGGCATCCTCTGGCTTTCTCTTGCTTTTAACCTCCATCCATCCATCCATTTTCCGCCGCTT
Source organism: Galaxias olidus (assembly GCA_026901105.3). Taxonomy (NCBI): domain Eukaryota; kingdom Metazoa; phylum Chordata; class Actinopteri; order Galaxiiformes; family Galaxiidae; genus Galaxias; species Galaxias olidus. Next base: position 106,986 of record JAPMUY010004386.1, read on the forward strand.
ATCCGGGTCCGGGTCGCGGTGGCAGCAGGCTCAGCAGGGAATTCCAGCCCTCCCTATCCCCAGCAACGTTTTCCAGATCCTCCTGGAAGATCCCAAGGCGTTCCCAGGCCAGACGAGATATATAATCCCGCCAGCGTGTTCTGGGTCTACTCCGGGGTCTCCTACCAGTAGGGCGTGTCCGGAAAACCTCCAACGGGAGGCGCCCAGGAGGCATCCTGATCAGATGCCCGTACCACCTCATCTGGCTCCTTTCGACGCGAAGGAGCAGCGGCTCTACTCCGAGCTCCCTCCGGATGACCGAGCTCTTTACCCTATCCCTAAGGCTCAGCCCAGCCACCCTACGGAGGAAACACATTTCAGCTGCTTGTACTCGCGATCTTATTCTTTCGGTCACTACCCAAAGCTCATGACCATCGGTGAGGGTTGGAATGTAGGCCGACTGGTAAATCGCGAGTTTCGCCTTTCGGCTCAGCTCCTTCTTCACCACGACGGTCCGGTACAACGCCCGCATTACTGCTGATGCTGCACCAATCCGCCTGTCAATCTCGCGCTCTATTTTTCCCTCACTCGTGAAAAAGAACCAAGTATCAAGTATCTCGTATTCAAGTATCTCGGGTTCTTGTTGCTTTTAACCTCTTTTTCCTTAACACTCTCCCCATCTCCTCCAACTCACAAAGCTCGCAATCAGCTTGATCTCGTACTAACCAGGTCTTCCTCTACTACCGATCTCACGGTTACGCCTTTGCATGTACTGTATCTGACCATTACTTTGTTTCTCATTCTCTTCCCCTGTCTCCTAAACCCAACAACACAACCCTCACTCGCACAGTCACTTCTCTCCGGAACATCAGCTCTTTGGCTCCCTCGGCCCTCTCATCCTCTCCCCTCGGTAGACTCTTTTACCCAGCTCTCCCCCGACACTGCCACTGAGACTTTCTTCTCCACCCTGACCACTTCCCTGGACTCTTTCTGCCCTCTCACCACCAGGCCAGCTCGAACTACACCTCCTGCTCCATGGCTGTCTGAAGCAGTACGTACTGCTAGGAGGTCACTACGAGCTGGAGAGAGGCTATGGAAGAAATTCTCTAACCAACAGCACCTAAGTACCTTTCAGTCTCTCCTCGCTAAATCCTCCTTCTCTGTCTCGCCTGCTGAAGCCTCTTTTTACCAATCCAAATTCTCAGAGTATGCCTCTAACCCCAGAAAACTGTTTGCCACCTTATCCTCACTGCTCAACCCACCTACCCCTACCCCATCATCCTCTCTCCAACCGGAGGACTTTGATGTCTTCTTTGAGAAAAAGGTTGAAGCACCTCCACCCACCTTAACTTCCTGCTCCAAACCTGCAACTAGCTTATCTTCCTTTATGCCCCTCACCCCTGACGAAACTTTGCACCTTCTAACCTCTAAACGACCTACCACCTGTCCACTTGACCCTATCCCTACTAACATTCTACAATTTATCTCTGAGGACCTCCTCCCGTTCCTCACCCACCTCTTTAACACATGCCTGGTCAACGGGTATTTCCCAGCTGCCTTCAAAATAGCTAGTCACAACCCTTCTCAAGAAATCCTCTCTCAACCCATCTGATGTTAACAACTACGGGCCTGTTTGTCTTCTCCCCTACCTGTCCAAAACCCTCGAACGAGCTATACTCAACCAACTTTCCTTCCATCTCAAGCAGAACAGCCTCCTAGATCCCCACCAGTCAGGATTCAAGGAGGGCCACTCAACGGAGACCGCCCTTCTCGCCGTTACGGGGGCACTCCACACAGCGAGAGCAGACTCCCTTTCCTCCGTTCTCATTTTCCTGGACCTCTCTGCTGCTTTTGACACCGTGAACCACGAGACTCTCCTTCTTACCCTTGAAGACCTGGGCATCTCGCGGTCTGCGCTCTCCATGCTTGCTTCCTACCTGACGGGCCAATCGTACCAGGTAGCCTGGAGAGGGTTGGTCTCAAAATCGTGCAGCATCTCGACCGGGGTCCCTCAGGGCTCAGTCCTGGGCCCTCTCCTCTTCTCTCTTTATACAAAGTCACTGGGCTCGGTCTTACATTCACATGGCCTGTCCTATCACTGCTATACGGATGACACTCAACTAATGTTCTCCTTCCCTCCCTCCGATACCCAGGTGGTGCAACGCATATCGGTATGCCTGACTGATATCTCAGCATGGATGGCAGCTCACCACCTGAAGTTCCACCCTGACAAAACAGAACTTCTTTTCATCCCCGGGAAGTCCAGCCCGTTCCAAGACCTAACCATCACCGTTGATAACACTGTGGTCTCCTACTCAAGTACAGCAAAGAACCTGGGTGTCACCCTGGACGACCAGCTGTCCTTCTCAACTAACATTGCGGCAGTAACGTGCTCAGGCAGATTCCTTCTCTACAACATCAGGAGGATACGGCTCTTCCTTTACAAGAGAGGCTGCACAGGTCATAGTCCAGGCCCTTGTCATCACGCGCCTGGACTACTGAAACTCCCTCTTGGCTGGGTTGACTGCGAGTGCCATCAAACCCCTTCAGCTCATCCAGAACGCAGCCGCTCGTCTGGTCTTCAACCTCCCCAAGTTCACTCACACTACTCCTCTACTTCACACACTGCACTGGCAGCCGGTAGCAGCACCCATCATATTAAAATAACTTGGCTTAGCCTATCGGGTGATGACTGGAACTGCACCCTTCTTCCTACAGTCGATGCTCAGACCCTACACTCCATCCCAATCACTGCGCTCTGTCACTGGATGCCGCCTTGTCGCCCCCTCACTCCGTGGAAAGGGCAGTCTGGCACCTCGTTCACGACTTTTCTCTGTCCTTGTCCCTCAGTGGTGGAATGACCTCCACACGAACATTAGGACTGCAACATCTTTGTACACTTTCTGTTGTAGCTTGAAAACTCACTTGTTTCGACTGCACTTAGGCTCTTAAATGTGACGCTGCGTCTACCTAGCACTTGATATACTAAGTAATTGTTTGCACTCAGAAATTGTTTGTAGTTGGTTTGATGGTTCTGTTTTGTATCCTGATGTTAATATAGCACATCCTTAGCTTTTATCTAGGTTATTAGGTCAGGGACGCACTTATTTTATCTACCTGACTCAGTTTTTAGTAGTTTTTACCTTATCTTTTTGTAGGTACTATTTTTTGTAAGTCGCTTTGGATAATAGCGTCTGCTAAATGAATGCAATGTAATGGTGTGCAGTGCGCTTGCATGTAGCTAAGTTATCGGTCCATGTGTTATATTTGTAATTACTATTTTTATTCGTTTTTTGCCCCTATTGAAATGAATGGTTATGGAAAACCACGCCCCCCGTGCCATGGGGAAAACAGTTAATCAGCTATGCACATTACTGGCAACGGGACTTAATTTTACTTAGCATAGACGTTTTACTTAATAATAACAGCAGGAATTGTAAGTGGCTTACTCTCAACGGGATTGGATTTACTACGAGTACTCTGTAAAACAGCAGTAATTGTAAGTGGCAAATGAAATGTTTTTGTTGTGTTAAGCCTGGTTTACACTTCTCTGTAAGCGCGTTAGCGAATGTAAACATTCATTTGGCGCTCATGTTCGCACAGTGGTTTGCCTACATACTTCAAAGTACGTTTAACGGGCCCACTAGGTAGCAGTGTCGAATTCAGTAATCCAGAATGTACAGAAAACCGTAGAAGAAGCACAGACACGGAAACTTCCATTCATGTGCCGCGAAAGTATAAACAAAGAGACCGAAGGTTGCTCACTGCTTTGCATATTTTCTTATATCAAATCAAATCAAGTTTATTTATAGAAAACGTTTAAAACAAGCAGAGCTGACCAAAGTGCTGTACAGTATATTCATATACAGTTTATCAAACAATAGGCTGTAACATATAGCCTATACAGTGGGTACGGAAAGTATTCAGACCCCTTTAAATTTTTCACTCTTTGTTTTATTGCAGCCATTTGCTAAAATCGAAAAAGTTCATTTTATTTCTCATTAATGTACACTCAGCACCCCATCTGGACAGAAAAAATCAGAAATGTAGAAATTTTTGCTAATTTATTAAAAAAGAAAAACTGAAATATCACATGGTCATAAGTATTCAGACCCTTTGCTGTGACCCTCATATTTAACTCACATGCTGTCCATTTCTTCTGATCCTCCTTGAGATGGTTCTACTCCTTCGTTGGAGTCCAGCTGTGTTTAATTAAACTGATTGGACTTGATTAGGAAAGGCACACACCTGTCTATATAAGACCTTACAACTCACAGTGCAAGTCAGAGCAAGTGAGAATCATGAGGTCGAAGGAACTGCCCAAGGAGCTCAGAGACAGAATTGTGGCAAGGCACAGATCTGGCCAAGGTTACAAAAGAATTTCTGCAGCACTCAAGGTTCCTAAGAGCACAGTGGTCTCCATAATCCTTAAATGGAAGAAGTTTGGGACGACCAGAACTCTTCCTAGACCTGGCCGTCCAGCCAAACTGAACAATCGTAGGAGAAGAGCCTTGGTGAGAGAGGTAAAGAAGAACCCAAAGATCACTGTGGCTGAACTCCAGAGATGCAGTAGGGAGATGGGAGAAAGTTCCACAAAGTCAACTCTTACTTCAGCCCTCCACCAGTCGGGGCTTTAAGGCAGAGTGGCCCGACGGAAGCCTCTCCTCAGTGCAAGACATATGAAAGCCCGCATATAGTTTGCCAAAAAACACATGAAGGACTCACAGACTATGAGAAATAAGATTCTCTGGTCTGATGAGACCAAAATTGAACTTTTTGGCGTTAATTCTAAGCGGTACGTGTGGAGAAAACCAGGCACTGCTCATCACCTGCCCAATACAATCCCAACAGTGAAACATGGTGGTGGCAGCATCATGCTATGGGGGTGTTTTTCAGCTGCAGGGACAGGACAACTGGTTGCAATTGACGGAAAGATGAATGCGGCCAAGTACAGAAAGATCTTGGAAGAAAACCTTCTTCCAGAGTGCTCAGGACCTCAGACTGGGCCGAAGGTTCACCTTCCAACAAGACAATGACCCTAAGCACACAGCTAAAATAACAAAGGAGTGGCTTCGGAACAACTCTGTGAGCATTCTTGACTGGCCCAGCCAGAGCCCTGACCTAAACCCAATTGAGCATCTCTGGAGAGACCTGAAAATGGCTGTCCACCAATGTTCACCATCCAACCTGACGGAACTGGAGAGGATCTGCAAGGAAGAATGGCAGAGGATCCCCAAATCCAGGTGTGAAAAACTTGTTGCATCATTCCCAAGAAGACTCATGGCTGTACTATTTCAAAAGGGTGCTTCTACTCAATACTGAGCAACGGGTCTGAATACTTATGACCATGTGATATTTCAGTTTTTCTTTTTTAATAAATTTGCAAAGATTTCTACATTTCAGTTTTTTTCTGTCAAGATGGGGTGCTGAGTGTACATTAATGAGAAATAAAATGAACTTTTTCGATTTTATCAAATGGCTGCAATAAAACAGAGTGAAAAATGTAAAGGGGTCTGAATACTTTCCGTACCCACTGTATATAGGCCATACTATGTTCAAGCTAAGTGTATAGAAAACCACTAATATGATTTGAACTGACAATCAGCCTATCTGCTCCAGTTCATTGTGTCATCTATGTTTTAATTTGTTTCAATACAGCCAAATATGACCGAATATCTACTTGCAACCTACCCTGCTCAACCAATCAGCGATTGTTTGATGCACTGAGAATACGCTTCGCGCAACGGGCTGTTAGGATTTGGGAGGACACCCTGTCAACACGTCGGCGGGCCTCAGTGAGCAACGCTTTCCCAGAAACCCCCGCTCTTCGAAGCTACGCAGAGCTGTTTATGTGCTGCTTTGCAGAAGTATAAACCAGGCTTAACAGGGCTAAGGGGCTAATGTGAATGAAACGTAAGGGCTACACGGGGTTAGCTAAGAAACTAAATTAAAAACCTATCAATATACTGTCGTGTCCCGCAGTTCTGAGAGACGACAGGACTAGAGGTATAAGCAATAGCAAGCTTTAATCAATAAAGTAATCAATACAGAATAATAATGTCCAGAATATAATGATATCAAATGATGACAAAATACGATGATATCAGAAGATATCATCGGGTGGCACACACACCGCCCCAGTATACCGAATGCCACCACCTGGCAGGGGTGCCCCCTCCTTTTATACAGTGGTACAATACAAGATAAGACAACTGGATGGAGAGATGTCATTGGTTTAGACTTTTGACCCTCCCTTTTTGGTGCGCAGGCCCAGTCCTAGGCCTCCAGGCACGCCTCTGCCATTTTGTCGTACCAAACACAGGAGTGCGCTGTGAGAGAGGGGGAGAGAGTCTACCGAGATAGTAACACTGACCATTTACAGACCTTGAACAGATCGGAATGTGCAAGATTGCCCTGCTAAGACACAGCATATAATACACATAACTAAATGGTTTAATCTTAACAAATCCCTCCTTTCACACCTCCAGAGGTGTGAAATCATCAAGTAACGTGAAATAATCAAATGTGCATTAATCAAAGTAACATGTGAAAAATTTAAATAACGTGAAAAATCTAAATAACATGAAATAATGCAAGCTGGAAGACGAGGAAGCGCTTTCTAGAGATACCCTCCTTTTATACCTTTTAAGGTATAACACCACTTAAAGCGCTTCCTCATCCTCATCGGACGGGAACCATTCCGGGCCTTCCCCGGACATTAAAAGCGGCATTTGAGCCGCAGGGTCACCCTCCTTTGCAAGAGCGGTAACAATTAAGCGGGTAGAGAGAGTACAAATACATGGAATACAGCAACAGCCACACATAACCAACACAGCAGCCACCACTATGATGGAAATCAGCAGGGAAGTGAGCATAGTGGACCACTTGCCAAACATGCGAGTCATCTACTCTGACACAGGATCGTCAACCCCTGAGTCCGCAGCCATCCGCTCAGAGAGAGTACGCAGACCAACCAGAGCCCTTGTAAAGGACCCGTCAGGGGCAGTGTTATTGGGAATGAATGTACAGCATGAAGCGCCAAACATAAATCTAGCTGCACCGTAGTTGTGTGTGGATCTTTTAGCAATGTAATGAGTGTGTGTGGTGTTGGTCGGGGTCTGTTGGGTACTATCGGGGAACGTCTCTTCATTTTCTGACTGCTGAGCTTCCCACCAGAATACTCCCATAACAACACACATAGTTACCACAACAACGACTGCAACAACACCTTTTTTGCTACCCCAATAAACCCTGGATGGGCCCCTCCTAACGAGGGGCGATACAGGGGTCTCATGGCTTGTGTTCAATGGAGTAATTGGCCCAGCCACAAACCTTAAACCGATTCTTACTTCCCGTAACGTGCGGGAAGGTGGTTCAGAGGGTGCACAATGTGTGAGGTGGTGCCAATTACCTCCTGCTTTCCCTTTTACCTGTACCGCATGTGAAGTCACTTCTCCTACTTCCCATGGGCCAGTCCACCTAGGATCAGTCCACTTTCTTTTATGAACTTTGATCCTCACCCAGTCACCAACCTTTACTGGAGCAGGATGGTCCTCAGGAGCCGGTGTCAGTGGCTCTCCCACGCGTTCAACCTGTGTAGACACTCGTATAGGATCAGTCAATGCTCTCATGTAGTCATCAACCTCTACCTGAAATATGTCCAACGAGGGTCCTAACCCAGCCTCTCTGGGTGGACCTGGCATGGGTCGCCCTGTCCATCAGCTCATGAGGACTTAAATGAGTTGCACTGTGGGGTGAAGAGCGCATAGACATTAAAGCCAATGGCAACGCATCTAGCCAAGTTAGTTTATTGCCTGTGCATGCTTTTGCAATTTTCCTTTTCAGTGTCTGGTTTGCCCGCTCCAGTTGGCACAGATCCGCTGGCGCGACCACTTTTCCTTGTTGGGACCTCCAAAGTCCATCCGGACCTTTTATCGCTCCATGGAGCAGCCATCGGTTGTGTTCCCAAGGGCCTCCCTTCTCCTAGAGAGCTCGGAGGTCTTCTTCTCTTAATGAGGGTAGATTTGCGTGTGCCATCTGGACCATTTGTCCTAAGTAGCCTCCTGCTTTCTTTGCAGCTGCGTCTGCTGCGTCATTTCCTCTGGAAGTGTCTGAGTTCATTCTCTGATGACCCTTGCATGCCATGACGGCCACAGCCGTAGGCAATTCCACTGCCCTCATACGTCTTTGTAGGTGTTCAGCATGTTTTACAGGTGTATTAGCCGATGTGAGAAAACCTCTTCTGATCCATTGGGGGCCATCGACATGGATGGCCCCGTGCCCATATGCCGAGTCGGTAAAGATGTTGACCGTTTTTCCTTCAGCCCGTTCCAGGGCTCGTGTTAAAGCCATGATTTCAGCCAGTTGCGCTGATGCTGGTTGTGGTATGGTGCCTGTGTCGATAGTAGCCATGCGTTCTCCTCTGCTCTCAACCACGGCAAAGGAGGCCACATTTCCATCTTTTCCTGTGTAACAGCAGCCATCGGTGTACAACGTTATGTCCGGGTCCGGTAACGAGGTGGGGGAGAGATCTGGCCTCAGTTCAGATACATCAAGGTAGAATGGGAGGCCATAGTCCAGTGTGGCCAAATGTGCAGCCTGGCCTAGACTCTGTTTAGTCTTAGTGAATGCCTCCTCAGCCTCAGGTGTCCAGATGAGGCGAGCCTTCGGTTCTCCACAGCCAGCCGCGGCGACAATGTCACGTAGGGGTTGGGTGAGGTTCACGTAACAAGGGACATGGTTACGGCTGTAACCATTGATATCATGGTAGCCATATTCAGGGTTGAACTCGTCTCATGGGGCCCATGGTGCAGCCGTGGAGACCATTTGATCGGGAGCACCAGGGCCTTGGGTTGGAACGTGACTTGCTCCGCGTCCGGTGGCGGGTACTCCTTTTCCTCTTCCCACTGGGGCGAGTCTGTGTGCCCCTGCCACAGAGGGTGGAAGCAGCGGGCAGTCCCGCAGCCAATGGCCCTCCTTTTTACACAGGACGCCTTGCTCTTCCTCGGCCACCCCTTGTACCCCCCCATTGAGCGGGTGGATAGTATGGGGCAGCCTGCTGGACTGGGCCAGCCAAGGGCTGGGCTTGTGTCAAGGCCGCAGTCACTGCCTGCTGCATCATGGCAGACATGTCGGTGACTGGTATTTGTCGGGGGGCTTTCCCCGCCTTGTTTTTATTCACTTCTGCCTCTTCCTTTTGGACTTGGGCTTTTAGGAGGCGCAAGGTCAGGGCTTTCTTTGTGTTTTCCTGCTCCTGATTCTCGTCTTGGTGTTTGGAATAATAATGAGCGAGATGCTCTCTGAACTCATGTTCTGGCTTTCCACAAAGACCCACAACATCCTCTAGTTGCTTTCTGACCTTTTCGGGGAGTCCCTTCACTATCTGGTGACGGTATAACTGTATAGTACCCTGAGAGTTGTCTGGACGAGCGCCAGTACCCTCCTCCCACATGTCAGAGGCTCGCCTCAAGTATTCGCACAAGCCCTCTCCACTTTTTGCCTTAAGGGTTTGCAGAGAAGCGGAGGTGGTGTTGGACTTATAGCTATGTCTTAGAGCTTTCCAGACGTTGCTTCTGACTGTGTTAAGCGGTGTGGTGTCTGGTAGATGATCAACTTGAGCATGTCCCATCAGAGAGGTGCAGGCATGTGTTCCCTCCACACGGGCGGGTAAGGCCCTAAGATCGCCTACACATATAACATCGCCAGCAGTTAAACGTTCAAAGATGCGGATCCACGGTGCAGCCCCGTTGGTCAAGGGTGGTAGCTTAGCACAAAGGCTATCCATGTCCCGGAACGCCCATGGTTGATATACTGCACGATGTGCATTGTCTACCCGAAGGGGGCACTGGCCCACCACCTGATGATGTACTTGGTAAGGGCTAGGGGCGTAATCACCTGAGTTCAAGGCTGGAATGATTGGCTGGGAGGTCCCTTGGGGTCGCGTATGACTGCTCGCTGGACTGTCATGAGTGATGTGCCCTTTCACTTGGCCAGTGAAGTTTCCCGATACTTCTACTAGGTTGGGAGAAGGTGTGTGCCTGGGCTGTGGGGTCCAAGCAGGTAAGGGAGATGCTGAACGTGGGTGTTGACGGGAATGGTCAAGAGGGAATGGTTGGAATTCAGTGCCAATAGAAGCACCTGGAAAAGATTCCTTGTCCTCATCTCTGTTAGTTTGGCTACGCGTTTCCACATCATGCATCACCAATGAGGTCAACTCAGCCAACAACCGATGTTGCGCGTCTAATCTCAGTTCCAAACCTCGCTGTCGGGCCTCTCCCTCACTATCCTCCACCTGCAGTGTGCCTTTTTTCACGGTGAGTACTGGTGCTTGAACAGCAGGGGGAGACATGAGAGGATTGTATGGAGAGTGGGAGGGGGCAGAAGCTCCTTCCTTCAAGTACGGTGGGGGTGGGGCTGAGGCAAGAGGTGCCGTCTCTTTGGGTCTGGGTGGATACAACGTTTCTACCTCTTCCTGTTTGGCAGTTTCTACTGACAAGGGTGCCTGAACCGCACGTTTGCTGTTTGGTTTATCTAAAAGCCCTTTTATTATGCTGCACATTTTCTCTACAACTATGACTTTATCACATGCTTTTTTATATTTAGTATGCTTAGGCCCCCACCCGCTTTTTCCTGATTTAATCCAGGCTGTCTCAGCTTCAGCCATGAGCCCTTTCTCGGTCGCAATCAGACTGTTCATAGCCGAATTGGTGGGCAGGGGGGCCATGTCCGATTTTGGCATTGTCTTTCTATCTGCCCACACACCCCATTGTTTTTTCACGCGCCTAAGTATCCCAGCACGTGCTTCAGACGTATGGCAGGATTCAATGGCCGCGAACAAAGAGGTGCGCAGCTCGCCCACATTGGCGGGTAATGCGGTATTATTCATGTTTACTGATCGCCGTTTATGCTCTATTCTCCCACTTACTCTCCTCCGTAAATCACTTCCTATTTTCTTCTCTAGTACATGTATATAACAATTTTTTTCTTTTTCAACAGAGCTTTAAGAACACAATTCTCTCAAATTTATTTTAGGCCACTCAACCCGCTAAAGCTTTCTAAGACAATCTCATCATCATCATCATCGTCATCTTCATCCGCTTTGTCCGGAGTCGGGTCGCGGAGGTAGCAGTTCCAGCAGGGCATCCCATACTTCCCTTTCCCGGGCCACATTAACCAGCTCTGACTGGGGGATTCCAAGGCGTTCCCAGGCCAGTGTGGAGATATAATCCCTCCACCTGGTCTTAGGTCTGCCCCGCGGCCTCCGCCCAGCTGGACTTGCCTGGAACACCTCCCTAGGGAGGCGGCCAGGTGGCATCCTTACTAGATGCCCGAAGCACCTCAACTGGCTCCTTTCTACGCAAAGAATCAGCAGCTCAGACAATCTACTGATTTCTTAAGGCCACTAAACCCGCTACAGCTTTTAGAGACAATCTACTGATTTCTTAAGGCCACTAAACCCACAACAAGCTTTCTAAGATAATTTACTGATTTCTTAAGGCTACTAAACCCGCTACAGCTTTAAAAGACAATCTACTGATTTCTTAAGGCCACTAAACCCACAACTAGCTTGCTAAGACAATCTACTGATTTCTTAAGGCCACTAAACCCACAACAAGCTTTCTAAGACAATCTATAAAAAATTTACTTTAGCCACTTAACCCGCAATAGCTTTCTAAGACAATCCGAAGATTTACTTAAGGCCACTAAACCTGCACACATCACACAATTATATTCAGCTTACCTCCTTTATTTCTTCCACACACTCATAGTATAACGGTCCTATTTCTACCTAGGCAGTATTTGGTTTTAAGAACAACAGGTCCTGCTTACCTTATTCGTATATCGTGGTTCTATGAGTGTCCGGAAGAAACTCCGGAAGGTCGCCTTTCCCTATTCACCGTTCCGTCCTTCGCTTTCCCAGAGCCTGCGAAATCACGTCGGGGTCACCAATTTGTCGTGTCCCGCAGTTCTGAGAGACGACAGGACTAGAGGTATAAGCAATAGCAAGCTTTAATCAATAAAGTAATCAATACAGAATAATAATGTCCAGAATATAATGATATCAAATGATGACAAAATACGATGATATCAGAACATATCATCGGGTGGCACACACACACCGCCCCAGTATACCGAATGCCACCACCTGGCAGGGGTGCCCCCTCCTTTTATACAGTGGTACAATACAAGATAAGACAACTGGATGGAGAGATGTCATTGGTTTAGACTTTTGACCCTCCTTTTTGGTGCGCAGGCCGAGTCCTAGGCCTCCGGGCACGCCTCTGCCATTTTGTCGTTGTACCAAACACAGGAGTGCGCTGTGAGAGAGGGGGAGAGAGTCTACCGAGATAGTAACACTGACCATTTACAGACCTTGAACAGATCGGAATGTGCAAGATTGCCCTGCTAAGATACAGCATATAATACATGTAACTAAATGGTTTAATACACAGCATATAATACATATAACTAAATGGTTTATTCTTAACAATACACTATACAGCTAATTAAGTTTGTTTAAGATGAACTAAGGCCAGTTCACTTATTTTGTGTTTTGTTTGTTTTCATAAATTAAGATCTATAATAAGAGTCAGTATTATGGAAAAGCCAGCTAGCGTTACCTAACACAGAGTTCCCCTATCTTGCTATGCATTTAACAGTGGCATTTGTATTTGTTTTAATGCTTTTTCCGTATTCACTTCAAAGCAACCATGTCTAGATTTCTTTTTACAAAACAACCAGCATCTCACAATGCTAATTTAAACGAAGAACTAGATATAAAAAAAACAGTCTACAGAAAGCCCTTTAGTTTAACTGTTAGCATAGCCCTGGAAGTCTTCTAAAACGTATGTTTATCTACAAGCATACGAGCTACGGTAGCACACCGGTAAGTATTTAGACGTGGTCAATAATGGTGAGCATAGAGAGTTCAAAAACTAGGGTTAACCCATTCGTTAAATACGTTACATGTACACGTTAAAGTTACTTTTAATACGGAAAAAATCATTAAAACAAATACAAACGTTCAAAATAATAGGAGAACGTCCCTGTGTGCGGGCTGGTGCGCGCTAGGAGATAAACCGCAAATGTTTAGTTAATTTATGTCCCCAGTTTCATTGTCATTGTCTAGATATAACCTAAATTGTTATTATTATTTTAAGTGGTAGGCTAATATCACAGCCAGTCTGATCATTTCCAGTTTAGGTTAAGCTGTTATGGAACAAAATCACCATCAATTATGGACTATTCAGTATTAAAGACATGTTTTCACTTTTGTATGAATAGGTCACCACTATTTATTAATATTAAGTTATTTGTCATTTAGCAGATGCTTCTATCCAAAGCGACTGGCAATGAGATTACAGGGACAGTCCACATAGAGCAATACCAGGGGTATTTCACAAAACTTGATAACTCACTAAACTTGTAAAAGTAAAACCTGAAAACCCCTTCAAACATAGAACATGGACTAAAATGTACTCAGTTAGCAGGCCAGGATTTTTACAGTACTGAGATGGCAACCTTATTAACAGCCAAATTTCATAGTTTCATTTTCTTCATGCTAAATTAATAATTAGCCAGGCAAAACTGTCATAACCCTGGCGTAATTAATGAATTTGCGTTTTGGATTGGTTATGGAACATGAAATAGGTAAACCGTGTAGACATTTGCTAAACTTGACCAACGTGACTTATATAAATAAACGGAACGTTGTTACAGTATGGGTCCATATACCTCAGTTTCAGTTGATTTTCCTTTAGGCCTACAGTTCAGCGGGACAATTAAAAATTTCAGGTCATTGTACCGTTCCTACATTCTACATGTCTGTTGAACTTTACATTAGGATCTGGATTTGTTAGTTTTCCTTTTTCAATGTTGTGTTTTAACTTATCACTAAACTTATCACATCACAGCTGAGTCTGCTGAGTTTGTCAATCAGCTCTACAAAATACAAAACTGAACGGACAAACGGTGGGCACAGATTTCATGCAAAATGGGAACTGAGTGTATTAAAGTAAAAGCTGTCTGTCCTTCCCATAAACATCTGTAGGCCATATTCATCCAACTTTGCAGTTATCTTTGAGCCAAACCATCAGTGATGACGCTCACATATTGAAATCGCAAAGTCATATTCTATAAGTATTGCATGCATTTTCAAATTTTTAATATATGGTATTGTAGTCAGTTTTTATTAAGAAATTACCAATAATCAATTTTTCAGATCAAATAAAGTATTACCAGTTCTTATAAACAAGACTAACCCTCTTCTGCACCAACGTTATTATCGTTGACCAAATATCCCAAATTTTATGTAAGAACCCCCTCCCAAAAAAATGTATTTGGTTTAAAAATAAAACCTGACATCTTACTAAAATACACTTACAATTCATTTAATTCAAAAGTCTAATATTTGGGGGGGATGTGAAATCTATCTTTATTTTGTTTTTAGCTGTGCCATTTTTATGCCATTCGGTGCAGTCACACAAGCAAGGGTGTTACCATGCCAATCCACTCTGTCCACACCTCGCCTATGGCCATGACAGGGAAAGTCAGGGGAAAGGGCAGAGCCCCATTTTGGTTTACAATGCAATTGCAGCGGTACAATGGGGTACACGCGACACAACCTCTAGCTTATTTAAGTTTTTTTTCATTTAATACTGTGTTTTTAGAATAATGTGTCGTCATTGTAGGTGGCAACTGATATTTATTGTTCGAGTTTCCACAGTGGAGCGTAAAGGCCCCAGTATGCTCCGGAAAATGGCGGATCTAGAAAACTATTAAGGGGTGGCATTAAGATCATAAGGGGTGGTAACACCAAAGCATAGTTCTCTTAGATAATAGATATAATAACAAAAAATAAATAAAAATAAAAATAACCATTTAGGTCTATCTTCACTGATATGCTTGCCATGTAGTTGGAGTAAATACCAATCAACAATATTACAATTTTGAAATAAAATTATTTGTTTTCCATTAAGTTATTGTGAGCAATTTTAGATGACAAAATGAACATGGATTTGGTTACCAAAACCTTTCTCTTGTTGAATACAGAAATTTGAGTTGGAGGGCCGAAAAAGCTCTATGCACATGTAGAGTAGGCCTACTTTTAAGATCACTTCTTAAAAATATTATTATGAATATTAAAACTAATACTCCTATATCAACTTTATCTGGCCAGTCATCTTACAGTGAGTGCTTTAGGTACACTACATACTTAACCACTTATTAACAAGTCCATCTGCAGTGATGCAAGTGTTAGTTTATTTGATCAATACATTTATGTAAACATGGTGACCGGTACAGTAAACAACAAAGCAGTATTTGCTAGAATTCATATTTCAAGTGTTTCAGGATAAATTTTTCCAAGCTAGCAAATTAAGTCAATGTTTCCTTAGCTAACGTGCAGAAAATAAATAATGCATAGACCTTGGCTAGCTCTATATAACGTTTGCTAGCTTGCTGGTTTTAGTAAATATTTAAGAAACACCCAAAAACGGCATCAGACAATGCCAAGAGATTACAATACGATTTTGTGTTACTTATCATTGTAAGTATGCCTATAACATTTGCATAATTGTGAAGTATAGTATTAGTTTTCTTGTGCCTTTGGCCTTGGTCCAGTAAATGACGCTGCCCAAACGAGTCAACTCTCTGTGGTGAGACTGGTGACTGATTGCGTGCAGCACGTGTGTGAAAAGCAAGAGGCGCAATGGGCAGCTGAACCATTTTTCAGTGGAGGGGTAACTGACGTGTGGCCTTCATGAGACACATGTAATTGAGCGCTATCGCAGATATTTCAAACCGTCAAATTATTGTAAAAACATTTTAAACTGATCAACGATAAACAAATTAAAACAACTCACCTTAGGTGGCAGCAGCATCCGTGAGATAGCAATGACGTGACTTGATTTTCTCCGGTCGGGTGGTGGGTCCAACCATTTTTTCTTTATTCAGGGGGGTAAAGTGAATTGTAAACTAGCGTGTAAAGCAGTTTACAAGAACTATGGAGAAATATGACATTTTAATACCACTTTTTAAAAATTTGTCACCTATCCTGTTTGTGGTATTCATGGACAGGACCTCACGGCGTAGCCGCGGGGGAGGGGGGCTGCGGGTTGGTGGGCAGAGGATTGCATCACTGCTTTTTGCAGATGATGTGGTCTTGATGGCATCATCGGTCTGCGACCTGCAGCACTCATTGGATCGGTTCGCAGCCGAGTGTGAAGCGGCTGGGATAAGGATCAGCACCTCCAAATCTGAGGCCATGGTTCTCAGCAGGAAACTGATGGATTGTCTACTCCAAGTAGGGAATGAGTCTTTACCCCAAGTGAAGGAGTTCAAGTATCTCGGGGTCTTGTTCTCGAGTGAGGGGAAAATGGAACGAGAGATGGGCCGGAGAATTGGAGCAGCGGGTGCGGTGTTGCAGTCGCTTTATCGCACCGTTGTGACGAAGAGAGAGCTGAGCCAGAAGGCAAAGCTCTCAATCTACCGGTCTATCTTCGTTCCTGCTCTCACCTATGGTCATGAAGGGTGGGTCATGACCGAAAGAACGAGATCGCGGATACAAGCGGCGGAAATGAGTTTCCTCCGGAGGGTGGCTGGCATCTCCCTTAGGGATAGAGTGAGAAGTTCAGCCATACGTGAGGGACTCGGAGTAGAGCCGCTGCTTCTTTGCGTAGAAAGGAGCCAGTTGAGGTGGTTCGGGCATCTAGTAAGGACGCCACCTGGCCACCTCCCTAGGGAGGTGTTCCAGGCAAGTCCAGCTGGGCGGAGGCCGCGGGGCAGACCTAGGACCAGGTGGAGGGATTATATCTCCACACTGGCCTGGGAACGCCTTGGAATCCCCCAGTCAGAGCTGGTTAATGTGGCCCGGGAAAGGGAAGTTTGGGATGCCCTGCTAGAACTGCTACCTCCGCGACCCGACCCCGGACAAAGCGGATGATGATGATGATGATGATGATTTTTTAAAATTTGAATTGCCTACTTATGGGCTGGCAACTGGGGTGGCAAGGCCATTTTCCATTTCCCTTGGAACTGCCAGTTGCTCCGGGGGTAAGCGAACAAAAATCAGCAAAACGTTGCTTTGTTCGTTCGCCTGCTGCTGCGCAGCCCATTTTTTTCTAGTTCACACTAGATTCAAACACGCTAAAAGTGAACATCCTGTGTGATTGGTCCAAGTATATGGTGGGTGGTGGCCTGCTATGACGAAAGGTTTGGATGGCTACATGTGGTTTCTGTGTACATTTAAACCGTTCGTTTTGGTCACAGCAGCACTTTAGAAAAGTTTGTAATTTTATCTTGACCTGTGAATACTTTTGAGATAAGCTTAGCTGAAGACGTAAAAAAATATGAACACGTTTACAACTCGTAACAAGTAACCTCTCGTAATGTTTTGTTGCGATCCGTAACGTGTTTGGTTCCCCCTGTATTGGGGTTTAAGCTACCGTAAACTCAAATTAGAAGCGTAGAAGTACACCATCACAGCCTCGGCTAAGAAGCGAAAGAGAACAAAGCAAACATGAAAAGTTTGCTTGCGCTTGAAGTATACCGGGGCCTTTACAATGCACACCAAAAAGTGACGTTGTATGACAAATCACCGCCTACCATTAATTTTCAATAGAGGTGCATGCTGGGAATGCGATCGTCATCTCGAGACCGTTGGTGAAGCGAGCCGGAGCGAAGGAGCGATTGGAGAGGTCACCAAAAGTTCACATTTTCTCAACTATGCTTATTACAGGTGAATTTCAGGGTGCCCTTGTAGCTCATTGGGCTAATGTGCACACCACAAAGGCTAGTCCTTGATGCCTGGGTTAGATTATGGCTCAGGCTTTTCTGCTGCACGTCTCCCATTCTCTCTCCTAAAATTTATTTTTAGCTCTCTTTCAGATGTGATTTTAGGCTTTGCACATACTGTGAATGAGATTGGTGTTGTCTTTCTTTCAGAAATAACTTTCCTTGTTGTGTTGTGCAGTTGAAATGTACTTGGAGCATTGGTTATGCCCTGGGGAATACAATTAAACTCCCAGAATCCAAGTGGGCAGGCATATGCTGTCTTAAGTTTGTCAGTTTCTTCTACCTCTATCTGGTAGTAGCCAGATTTCAGAACTGAGAAGAACTGAGAACCATTTGGACCGTGAAAGAGCTGAGAATGTTTCTTCCAGATTAAGAAGAGCATAAGCATCCTTCACGGTTTGCAGGTTAAATTTATTTTAGTCTATGCACAGTTGAACTTCACTCGATTTCTTCTTGACAACAACAATGGGAGAAACGATCGGCGCCGCCAATTCACGGATAACTCATGTGTCAAGAAGCTCTTGAAGGTGTTTTCAAATAGCTTCAATATCATGAGGGTGTATCGGTCGGGCTCGATCCTTGAATGGAGACTCATCAGTTTAATGGGATGTTTTACCTTATCTGTGCATCCAAAGTCCAGGTTATGCTGAGCAAATACTTCTGGCATTTTGTTAAGTTTCAGCAAGACACACTTTCCACTCGAAGGGTACTGGAGAGTAGGGATGTCACGATACCAGAAATGTAGTGGTCAATACCAATACCAGTGAAATCCCAAGATTTATACCCAATTCGATACCATGGTCAAAAAAATAAACAATAAATTAAATCCCATATACTTCAACATACACTCCTTTTTTTAAAGCATAACTACAAACAACAGTGGCATGTAGCAAAAAAATATATAAAAAGAAACAACAATTACAAACATCACAAAAAAGAACAGTGGCAATTCAATTATTTTAAAACAAGCAATATTGTTTTTAATTACTAACATCCATCCATCCATCCATTAGCTATACCGCTTATCCTATGCAGAGTCGCGGGGGACTGGAGCCTATCCCAGCCAACACAGGGCGATAGGCGGGGTACACTCTGGACATGTGGCCATGTGGCCGACACATAGGGACAGACAACAACTTACACTCACATTCACACCTACGGACAATTTAGAGTCACCAATTAAACTGCATGTTTTCGGACTGTGGGAGGAAACTGGAGTACCCGGAGGAAACCCACGCAAACACGGTAAGAACACACAAACTCCACACAGAAAGACCCTTGGGTCAGGTGGGGATTGAACCCAGGACCTTCTTGCTGTGAGGCAACAGTGCTACCCACTGAGCCACCATGCACCGTGCTCACCGTGCACAGTGCCCAGCCAAGATATTGAAAACATGGAATTAATTAAAAGGCCTTTAGAGATATGGTGGCAAAAAGATTAAGCCTATTACTTTAAGATGTGGGAGTGTGGGGAGTGTATGTTTACTTTCGTTTTCAACTAATGTGGTGGTTCTTGTGAAAACGAATGAATGAGAAGGAAATAAAAAAACAACGTAGACTAGGCTGGCGCTGTTTAAACTAGCGAATTATTCCGGAGTTCTCCCGGCTAAAGTCTGGAGGACGTGTGACGGGAAAGTACCAGGCATATTTAAAATAAAGAACTATTAACATTACAAAAAGAGGCCTATTTATATAACTAAAAAAAGAAACATATGCGCACATTTTATAACACGCGAGATCACAATGACAGTCAAATGTTCCCCTGTTGCATTGGGGTGTAAACTACTACAGCTAATTCACGGGAAAAGTTCACTATACAGGGGAGGACACAGCATACTTCAAGAGAAAGCAAACTTTTCCTGTTTGTTTAGTTTCTTTTTGGCCAATGCTTATCTATAGGCCTGCTTGTTCATTTTGTTTGATTTGAGTTTGCGGTAGCTTACAGCAGGGGAGGCCAAACCATTTTGGATTGAGCCAAACACTTCGCGATAAAACATTACAGGTGTTTACTCGGGGTTCCTTTAACCTTGGAGAATTTAGCTAGAAAAAAGGGGCTGCACAGCGTGCCAATTAACAACCAAAGTGACGTCTTTTTGCTGGTGTTTGTTCGCTTACATAACTGCAGCCAGTACCTTCGGTACTGTAGAAAACGAGTACCGTCACGTTTTTAGAATTTTGGCATCGACTTAGTACCGAAGTATCGGTTCTCGTGACATCCCTACTGGAGAGTCACAAAAATTGTAGCTCAGATTGGAATTCTTGAGGAATGTAGGTTCAGTGGTATGAACCACACTATGTTTTTGAGAGAGAATACTTTGGAAAGCACTGGTTTGGCGATAACACACTTTCTCACATCATGCTCTGTTTCATTTGCTACTACGACTGGGACTTTGTATGGATGTTTTCCGGAAGAGTTGGTAAACAGCTTTTCACTAATAAAACACCCGGCAAGGAAGAAGAAGTTTGATGCTACACCATAGCCAACTTTTCCATGTGGATGGCATGGAATTACTGTTCCCTCAAGGGCTATAGTTTGACCTGCTGGAACGACTTGGGAAGTCTTTCCTTGCATCCTCACCCAACCAAGGTTACCGTCATAACTTTGTCTTTTCCACATCTTGAATGTTTTAAGTACTGCTCTGTAGCCATAAGGAGAAGGCCGTTTTCATCTGAGTACTTTTCACAGAGTACATCTGATGTGTTAGTGCCGATCAATACCAGTGACTAAGAAGTGGAACGGACATCAGGAACTACTACAGCTAGAGTTGGCACTTCAATGTCTACTTCAAGGAAGTCTTTCAGAAAAGTAACATTAAGCTCAATGTAGCCTAGATAAGGAACAAATTACCCGTTGGCACCTTCCTCTTCCAGAAAGTTGTTAAAAGGATTGATTGGGTGTTCTGACAGATTTTGTTCATAGAACGACAGGGGGACTGTTACTTGTGAACTTTCATCAAGTAGGCAGTTACACTCTTTTCCTCCTATGCTAACTTGTGCAGTACACATAGTCCCTATCACCCTCTAGGTATTTTGCCAGTGTGTTCTTTAGTGATGGAATGATCCAAGGCGGTGTGCTGTTGTGCTTTAATCTTGGTGGGCCATGTTTTACTTCCCTCAGTCCCCGTCTGCCCAGCAACAGGGACTGATTCTAGTTTAAATCTGGAGTGTTGGGAGGATTTTGGCCTTCCCACAAATGTTGTTTTTCTTTGAGGTGACTTTTCTTTTCAACTACTAAAGCAGGGTTCCGATTGCCCTCGCAACATGTTGCAAAATGTGTCCATCTTCACCACAACTAGAATAGTACCATGGTTTGGCTTGGTGATGTGTTTTAAATGCTACAAATGATACAAAATCCCCTTCTCCCCTGGTTTATTTATTCTAGGTGATCCTTCTCTTATCAGATCTAAGCTCCTCAGATGCAGAGTGTGTTCAGACAGCCCTTATGCTGGGTCATAAACTAATTATGTGTGAATGTAAGGCCCCCGGTGCTCCCTCTGTGAACTCTTGGTTTAGTCAGTCTGGTCATCTGGCAGCATTGGAAAAGTTGTATTTCAGACTTATGAATAAAATAGACCTCTACCTGCTGAAATGGAATAATTGGGAAGCCCACATCAAGGGCCCTGATGGTTGTCTGACTAACCATTTATTCTCCTGTCCCCCATCCCATGGTGTACCATTGTGAACACAGGTTATAATTATTTTTATTAAATTTTTCTCTTGTACTTTGTTGTTGTTGTGAGTGCTTGTTATTGTGTAATTCCTAAATTTATTTTGAGGGTCAGTCGTTTGAAATAAAATATTAAACAGAACAAAATCTTAAGGCAGCACGGTGGCTCGGTGGTTAGCACTGTTGCCTTGCAGAAAGAAGGTCCTGGGTTCAATCTTTCTGTGTGGAGTTTGCGTGTTCTCCCCGTGTTTGTGTGGGTTTCCTCCCACAGTCCAAAAACATGCAGGTTAATTGGTGACATTAAATTGCCCGTGAATGTGAGTGTGAGTTGTTGTCTGTCCCTATGTGTCAGCCCTGTGATAGACTGGCGACCTGTCCAGGGTGTACCTTGCCTCTCGCCCTGTGTCGGCTGGCATAAGCTCCAGCCCCCCCGCGACCCTGCAAAAGGATAAGCGATGTAGCATATGGATGGATGGAACAAAATCTCAATATATCATTTGTAATCCAGACAAATCTGATAAATTTCAAGGGGGTTGAATACTTTTGCAAGCCACTGTGTGTGTATATACAGTGCTGTGAAAAAGTATTTGCCCCCTTACAGATACTTATTGTTTTTGCACATTTGTCACACTTAAATGTTTCAGATTATCAAACAAATTTTAGTATCAGACAAAGATAACCTGAGTCAATACAAAAAGCTGTTTTTAGATGATGATTTCATTTATTAAGGGAAGAAAGCTATCCAAACCAACCTGGCCCTACATGAAAAAGTAATTGCCCCCCCTTGTTAAATCATGAATTAACTGTGATTAACCATATTTTTGGGAAAGCTGAGTTAAATTTCACTAGCCACACCCAGGCCTGATTACTGCCAGAACTGTAGAATCAAGAAATCACTTAAATAGAACCTGTCTGACAACAAGTAGGCTAAAAGATCTCAGAAAGCAACACATCATGCCCCGATCTGAAGAAATTCAAGAACAGATGAGAAACAAAGTCATTGACCTCTATCAGTCTGGAAAGGGTTACAAAGCCATTTCTAAGGCTTTGGGACTCCAGCGAACCACAGTGAGAGCCATTATCCACAAATGGAGAAAACATGGAACAGTGGTGAAACTTCCCAGGAGTGGCCGGCCTACCAAAATTACTCCAAGAGCGCATCGACGACTCATCCAGGAGGTCACAAAAGAACCCAGAACAACATCTAAAGCACCGCAGGCCTCACTTGCCTCAGTTAAGGTCAGTGTTCATGATTCAACAATAAGAAAGAGACTGGGCAAACATGGTATCCATGGGAGAGTTCCAAGGCGAAAACCACTGCTGACCAAAAATAACTCAAAACTCAAAAATAACTCACATTTGCCGAAAAATATCTTGATGATCCCCAAGACTTGAGAAAACATTCTGTGGACTGACAAGACAAAAGTGGAACTTTTTGGAAGGTGTGCGTCCCGTTACATCAGGCGTAAAACTAACACAGCATTTCAGAAAAAGAACATCATACCGACAGTCAAACATGGTGGTGGTAGTGTGATTGTCTGGGGCTGCTTTGCTGTTTCAGAACTTGGGCGACTTGCCGTAATTGATGGAACCATGAATTCTGCTCTCTACCAGAAAATCCTGAAGGAGAATGTCCGGCCATCAGTTTGGGACCTTAAGCTCAAGCGCACTTGGGTTGTGCAGCAGGACAATGATACGAAGCACACCAGCAAGTCCACCTCTGAATGGCTCAAAAAAAACAAAATTAAGGTTTTGGAGTGGCCTAGTCAAAGTCCGGACTTAAATCCGATTGAGATGCTGTGGCATGACCTTAAACAGGCCGTTCATGCTCGAAAACCCTCCAATGTGGCTGAATTAAAACGATTCTGCAAAGAAGAGTGGGCCAAAATTCCTCCACAGCGATGTGAAAGACTCATTGCCAGTAATCACAAACGCTTGATTGCAGTTGTTGCCGCCAAGGGTGGCACAACCAGTTATTAGGTTTAGGGGGCAATTACTTTTTCACATAGGGCCAGGTTGGTTTGGATAGCTTTTTTCCCTTAATAAATGAAATCATCATTTAAAAACTGCATTTTGTATTCCCTCAGGTTGTCTTTGTCTGATATTAATATTTGTTTGATGATCTGAAAAATGTAAGTGTGACAAAAAAGCAAAAACAGAAGAAATCTGTAAGGGGGCAAATACTTTTGCACAGCACTGTATATATATACAGTATATACATACACAGACAAACACACACACATACATACTGTATATATACATATAATTTGTCATAATACAAATTCAAATACTCCAAATTGATTACTTCTTTGCTGTTCGCTGTGTGTCTTTCATTGCAGATTTGCTGAATGCATCACAGGAGTCAGTCGGATTTAGTAAAATCTGCTTCTTTACCCCAACAAGGTAATGATGTGCACTATACCAGTTTATGAATATATATATATATATATATATATATATATATACACTGTATATATATATATATATATACACTGTATATATGTGTGTACCTGTGTATTAGGAATGTAACAATACTTCGCGAGACAGTTAAATCGCGTTAAAAATATGTGACGATTCAAATCGGTGAGATGAAACTAGGATAGCTAAACATTGGCTCGTTTGCTAGCGGAGGCTAACGCTAATAGTTTATGTCTAGACTTTGTGTTGTGATATCTCTGTCATAGTTGTATATGGTCATGTGTAAAATGCTGTTTCATAAATTGGTTGTTAATTCAAAACCTACATAACTACATTGGGAAGTATATTTTTCCTGTACTCAACTAATATTTTATTGAACCTATTTTCAGTGTTGGCCCGGTCTCATGAGGTTCCTAATTTTAGAGAAAATATTTTTCTCCCCTAACTCTACATCTGCCTCTACTCCCTCGCTGTCAACCACATCCTGAATCATCTCCCTAACTGTGTCAAACGTGCACTTGGCAGAGCCAGATGCCTGCTCTCTCAAACCTAAATGCAGTCTAGTCCCATCCTTTAAAACTATGCCTGCAGTGCCGTATTTATGGCCAAATTTACTTGTGCCACAGGCTGATTTCTGATTCAGACTTTAACTCTGAATCAATTTGGAGCAGTGAAAATTTCTGTACCTCGTCAACGATGTACTTGGGGAAAGACACACCTGGGAGCTTCTCTAGTTGGCTATGGGACAGCTTATCTAAAACT
Source organism: Galaxias olidus (assembly GCA_026901105.3). Lineage (NCBI taxonomy): Eukaryota > Metazoa > Chordata > Actinopteri > Galaxiiformes > Galaxiidae > Galaxias > Galaxias olidus. Next base: position 131,605 of record JAPMUY010004386.1, read on the forward strand.
ACCTTCACTACCTCAGTCACTTTATTGGAACTAACTCCCCGGTTCCAAACCAGATCCCTGTACACTCCCTTACAGCAGCTGTATATCTACCATGCTCATAAGTAGATATCTTAGCCTGCACTACCCTAATCCTTCCCGAGAAGTGGCATGCTCCCCTTTCCAAAGTTCCACCTGCTCGTTCAAAACACACACCTGTTTTTTAAAGTTGAGGCCCTTTGACTACACTTGGCCGTCTTTCTCTTGAAATAACTACCCGTTTTAGCCTCCCTTTTTCTCTCTACACTAACGGCATCTAGTCTCTCACTGAGATCCTGTATCTTTGCCTCTAACTGGGCATTAGCTTCATCCAATTCCCTGTTTTTAACAAAAAAAAGATCAGTCTCTTGTTTAGTCCATTCTAAACTGCTCTCTCTACGTTTGAGCTTTTTCAGCAGCAATCTGCTGGGAGTCTTTTCTGAAAGTCTTTCCCTGCACTTATTCAGCTTTGACTGCAGACTCCTAACCTTTACCTCTGCCTCATACAGTCTTTGACCCCTCTCTCTCCACTCTTTCGCTAACCTATCTTTCTCCTTAGTGAGATGATCAAAGTCTGCCTGCATTGTGTCCCTTTCTCTAATCTCTCTATCTAGACCATCAACCACCTCGCCTGCCTCTCTAACAAAAGTTAGTGCTGTGACAAAACTAGTCTCATCAATTTCATCCACAGTTCTTACCTTCTCTGTAACCTGACTAGCCACTGCTTTAATAGGTAATAATAATAATAATTCATTTTATTTATGTAGCGCCTTTCTAACACCCAATGTCGCTTCACAGCATCAACATAGATAACATGACAAAAAAAAACAATTAGACAGAAACAGTATAACAGACAGACAGCAACAACAGTTCTAACTATAAGTAAGCAAAAGGATAGAATCAGTAAAAGAAAGGGACCGATTCTAAACAGAGTTAACTAGGGTATGCTAGGGTGAAAAGATTTGGTTTTAAAGATTAATAGCGAGTTGTAATTACGAATTAGAAGAGGGAGAGAAATCCATAATTTAGGTGCTGCCCTAAAAAAGGCACGCTCCCCAAAATGCTTCAGTTTTGATTGTGGAATGACCAGTTGCCTATCTGCAGAGGAACGTAGTGTCCGGGTAGTATGGTAAGGTTGGAGCAGTTCAGTGAGGTAGGGAGGGGCCAAATAGTGTAAAGCTTTGTAGGTGAGGAGAAGGATTTTGTAGGTGATGCGCTGGCTGACCGGAAGCCAGTGAAGGATAAAGAGTATGGGGGTTATGTGCTCAGAAGATTTTGTGGAGGTGAGAAGCCGAGCTTTGAACCAGTTGGAGTTTATGGAGAGAGGTTGCGCCGATGCCGAAAAGAAGTGAGTTGCAGTAATCAAGACGGAAGAAGATGAATGAGTGAGTGAGTTTGGCAGCTGCACTCTGGGAAAGGGATGGTCAGATTTTAGCAATGTTTCTACGATGGAAGAAGGATATTTTGACCATGTGATTGATATGAGAGTTAAATGAAAGTGTGGAATCCATTAATACGCCAAGATTGCATGCTAAAAGGGAGGGGGAGACTAAGACCATCAATGGAGATTGAGATATTGCCAACTTTAGTTAGGGTGTGTTTGGTGCCAGTTAAGAGGAGTTCCGTTTTATTGCCGTTCAGTTTGAGATGGTTTTCCTGCATCCAGTGGTTGATTGTAGATAAGCGGTGTTCAATACAGACAAATGGAGGATTATTGAGTGACGTTGTGCTGACGTAGATCTGTGTCATCAGCATAGCAGTGGAAATTGAAGTTGAAATGTCTGATAATTTGACCAAGAGGAAGGATATAGATTATGAACAGGAGGGGCCCCAGGGTGGAGCCCTTAGGAACACCATGTGTGACTGGGGATGTATCAGAAGTGAATCCATTAAGTGATATGAATTGATGTCTGTTTGTGAGATATCACTGAAGAAGAGAGAGTGCAGTGCCCTCAACACCCAACGATTGCAGCCTTGAAATAAGTAGTGTGTGACACACTGTGTCAAAGGCTGCACTAAGGTCTAACAGGATGAGGATGTTGAGGGCCCCAGCATCAGCATAGGTGAGATCATTGGTAACCTTAATGAGTGCAGTTTCTGTGCTGTGGAGTGTGCGAAAACCAGACTGAAGGGGCTCAAACTAATTATTGGCAGATAGACATTGTTGTAACTGAGATCCAATAATGCGTTTCAAGGTTTTTGCAAAACATTTTAAGTTAAATATAGGGCGGTAGTTTTCAAGAATGGTTGTGTCTAGGCTGGATTTTTTTTAGGATTGGAGTGACAGAAGCAGTTTTATAGACTGATGGAAAAACTCCTTGGGAGAGGGATACATTTAATAAGATAGTTAGGTGAGGAAGTAAGGTAGGTAAACATGATATGCAGAGGACAGTTGGAAGATGGTCAAGAAGACTGGTAGTAGGTTTAGATGCCAGGTTTAGATTTGAAATTTGTTTGTATGAGGACCTCATTGAGCACCTCGACATAGTATAGCACCAAATTTGGGCTTGCACGTTTGTTGTTCAGACTAGTAGCCATGCCAACAAAGGGCATACACTGATTTATGGGCGGTAAAACCTTAACCAATCGACGGGATACATAGCATACGCAAAGCTCAAGGTTGTTGGGGTCAGAACAAAACATTGGGTTGATCTCTAACTTTTAAAATGGCCGAGGCTTTTTATTTTTAATATGCAAAGAGCTGAAAGTTTTGTGGCCGTTTTGACCAAAAACAGCTCAGAACTCTAAGTCATGCCATGGCGCTTTTCATGTATAAAAGCAACTAATAATATATTCGAAAATGTTAGACATTTTAACATGGATGTGTTCATGACATTGATGGGAACCAATAAATATTCATTTTACAACCATATATGAAAGGTTTTTGTTCAAAGCCTCTGAAATACGGATGCAGTTTTACAAATCGCTACTAGTGTTTTGAGAGACGAACCGTAAGTAGGCTAGTACGAGACATAAAATTACAGCTGGTTAACGACAGTGTTACTATGAAACGATTTACAATGTTTACATACGTATTTATGTCCACTTTAGTAGTTATTAGATGATGTAAAAGTTAATGCAAGTAAATTTTTTTGCTGCTAACTGCATTTACAATTTTCTATTAGTTACATTACGGTCTGAATGTTTGGCCAGACTATAGTTAGCAACTCACGCTTTCGGCTAGCTAACTTTGGTTAACTTTGCTTTCCAATTCAAGGTACCAGAATTATTTTTAACGTTTAAACAAATACAACTTAACCCACATTCAGTGCACAGTGTCTTATGTTGTCTAGTTATGTGTTTATGCCAAGTGCCGGTGGAATCTGGTGAATTTCAATAAACTTGGTTGGCCTTGTAGAGCTATCCTTAGTCAATGCTGCACTCACTCGGACGGGAGCACATTGCGCCTTCATTCAAAGTCCACCAGTATGTATATGTTAACCAACAGTTTATTGCGGTCACTAGCTGGCAGTATACATAAGGCTATGATTAATCATGGTCCTTCCTATTCATTGTCTATGGGCAAATTAAGCGTGTAAAAGAGGGAATTAAAGAATAACTAGTGGACAGATTAATTAGCTGTGTATAAGCGCAGTCCGTAGCATTCGAACGGACATTTTGGCTTTGCAATGGAAGCGAAAAGCTCAAAACTGCGATCGTAGTTACAGACAGAAAAATGGGGCTAATAATAATAATAATAAAACTTAACGATAACAGTATATGATTGCGTCTTACGACGCAATCACATAATAATATGGTAACCTCACCAGTCCCTCCTGCATGGCAGTCAAGATGTCTACACCTAAAACTTCCAAAGCCATTGAAAGGTGCAGGCTATTTCTATTTGAATGTCATGGATACGATGGATACAACACCATCCACATCTGTCACCCCATCAGAAGAACTAGCCTGGATGGTCCTACCTGCTCTGTCATTCGCCAGCTACCAATCTGACTTCACCCCAGCATCTGTGGTCTATATCTCTGAGCTCATCCTAAAATCTAAGTCCACTAACTTTTCTTGATCCTCTTCCCACAAGCCTCATCAAATCCTGCTTGCCATCCATCTCCCCCTCAATAACCACACTAATCAACTCCTCCCTCAAATCTGGAACCATACCTCCCACTCTCAACTTGGCTGCAATCTCACCCATCCTTAAAAAAATCTGAAGCTGATCCTGAGGACCTCAAGAACTACAGGCCCATTTCTTGTCTCCCTTTCTTGTCCAAAGTGCTTGAGAGGGTGGTTGCTGGTCAAGTCTAGTCCCACCTTGGCACTAATAGCCTCCACAAACCCTTTCAATCAGGTTTCCATCCCAAACAGCACTGAAACAGCCCTGGTTAAAATCACCAACAACCTCCTCCGTACGGCTGACTCAGGACCACTGACCATCCTCTTCCTCCTTGATCTTAGAGCCACCTTCGACACCATCTTCCTCTCAGTACTCCTGGAGTGCTTGACTGGCATTGGGGTCACTGGTGTTGCACTCTCCTGGTTGTCATCATATCTCGCTGACAGACAACAGTTAGTACAATGGAGAACCACAGGCCCAAAAGCGCTTCAGTTGCACATAATGTCCCCTAGGGGTCAGTATTAGGTCCACTTCTATTCATCATCTACCTCCTTCCCCTGGGGTCGAGCCTGCATTATCTTGGTGTCCATTTCCACTGCTATGCTGATGATTCCCAGCTCTATGTCTCTACCCAACCCACGACTGCCCTCCCTCCCTCCCTCCTCACTTATTGACTGCCTATTGGACATCAAGAGTTGGATGAGATAGAACTTCCTGAAGCTCAACAGCAGTAAAACGGATGCCCTGCTAGTTGGATCCGAAGCCACTATGTCCAAAGCCACTATCCCTAACATCACGATCGATGGCTTCCCTGACCCATCTCCTCTCAAGTCAAGAGCCTCGGGGTTATTCTGGACAAGACTCTCTCCTTTACCCCTCACATCAACTCCATAAAACAGACCGCATTCTTTCACCTCAGCAACATTGCCAGACTTCGCCCGTCTCTGTATCAAGTCCTGGTCCACGCATTTGTTTCCTCACAAATTGATTATTGCAATGATTTTCTTTCAGGCCTCTCCACCAAACTACTAAACCGGCTACAAATAATTCAAAATTCCGCTGCTCGTATCCTCACCCACCCCAAGTCCATCGACTACATCCCCCCAACTCTCATCCAACTACACTGGCTCCCTGTACAATTCTGCATTAAATTCAAAACTCTTCTGCTCACATTTAACGCCCTCCATAATCTGGCCCCCACATACACTCACTGGCCACTTTATTAGGTACACCTTGCTAGTACCGGGTTGGACCTCCTATTGCCTTCAGAACTACCTTAATTCTTTGTGGCATTGACTCAACAAGGTGCTTGAAACATTCCTCAGAGATTTTGGTCCATATTGACATAATAGCATCACTCAGTTGTTGCAGATTTGTCAGCTGCACATCCATGATGCGAATCTCTCGTTCCACCATATCCCAAAGGTGCTCTATTGGATTGAGATCGGCTGACTGTGGAGGCCATTTGAGTACAGTGAACTCATTGTCATGTTCAAGAAACCAGTTTGAGATGATTTGAGCTTTGTGACATGGCGCGTTATCCTGATGGAAGTAGCCATCAGAAGATGGGTACACTGTGGTCATAAAGGGATGGACATGGTCAGCCACAATACTCAGGTAGGCTGTGGCGTTTAAACGATGCTCAATTGGTACTAAGGGGCCCAAAGTATGCCAAGAAAATATCCCCCACACCATTACACCACCACCACCAGTCTGAACCGTTGATACAAGGCAGGACGGATCCATGCTTTCATGTTGTTTACGCCAAATTCTGACCCTACCGTCCGAATGTCGCAGCAGATATCAAGACTCATCAGACCAAGCAACATTTTTCCAATCTTCTGTTGTCCAATTTTGGTGAGCCCGTGCGAATTGTAGCCTCAGTTTCCTGTTCTTAGCTGACAGGAGTGGCACCTGGTGTGGTCTTCTGCTGCTGTAGCCCATCTGCCTCAAGGTTCGACATGTTGTACGTTCAGAGATGGTCTCCTGCATACCTTGGTTGTAACGAGTGGTAATTTGAGTTACTGTTGCCTTTCTATCATCTTGAACCAGTTTGGCCATTCTCCTCTGAGTTGCTGCCATGTGATTGGCTGATTAGATATTTGCATTAAGGAGCAGTTGAACAGGTGTACCTAATAAAGCGGCCAGTGAGTGTATACAGTGCATCCGGAAAGTATTCATACCCCTTCACTTTTTCCACATTTTATTATGTTATAGCCTAATTCCAAAATGGATTAAATAAAAAAAATTACTCAACATTCTACACACAATACCGCATAAAGACAAAGTGAAAAATGTTTTTGGGAATTTTTTGCAAATGTATTAAAAATAAAAAAATAAAATATCACATGTACATAAGTATTCACACCCTTTACTCAATACTTTGTTGAAGCACCTTTGGCAGCAATTACAGCCTCAAGTCTTCTTGAGTATGGTGCTACAAGCTTGCCACACCTATTTTGGGGCAGTTTCTCCAATTCTTCTTTGCAGATCGTCTCAAGCTCCATCAGGTTGGATGGGGAGTGTCGGTGCACAGCCATTTTCAGATCTCTCCAAAGATGTTCAATCGGGTTCAAGTCTGGGCTCTGGCTGGGCCACTCAGGGACATTCACAGACTTGTCCCAAAGCCACTCCTTTGTTATCTTGGCTGTGTGCTTAGGGTCGTTGTCCTGTTGGAAGGTCAGCCTTCGCCCAGTCTGAGGTCCAGAACGCTCTAGAGCAGGTTTTCATCAAGGATCTCTCTGTACATTGCTGCATTCATCTTTCCCTTGATCCTGACTAGTCTCCCAGTTCCTGCCGCTGAAAAACACCCCCACAGCATGATGCTGCCACCACCATGCTTCACTGTAGGGATGCCTGGTTTCCTCCAGACATGACGCTTGGCATTCAGGCCAAAGTGTTCAATCTTGGTTTCATCAGACCAGAGAATTTTGTTTCTCATGGTCTGAGAGTCCTTTAGGTGCCTTTTGGCAAACTCCATGCGGGCTGTCATGTGTGCCTTTTACTGCGGGAGTGGCTTCCGTCTGGCCACTCTACCATAAAGGCCTGATTGGTGGAGTGCTGCAAAGATGGTTGTCCTTCTGGAAGGTTCTCCCATCTCCACAGAGGAACACTGGAGCTCTGTCAGAGTGACCGTCGGGTTCTTGGTCACCTCCCTGACCAAGGCCCTTCTCCCCCGATTGCTCAGTTTGGCCGGGCGGCCAGCTCTAGGAAGAGTCCTGGTGGTTCCAAACTTCTTCCATTTGCGAATGATTGAGACCACTGTGCTCGTTGGGACCTTCAATGCTGCAGAAATTTTTTTGTACCCTTCCCCAGATCTGCCTAGACACAGTCCTGTCTCGGAGGTCTACAGACAATTCCTTGGACTTCATAACTTGGTTTTGCTCTGACATGCACTGTCACAAGGGTGTGAATACTTATGTACATGTGATATCTAAATTTTTTATTTTTAACACATTTGCAAAAAATTCTAAAATACTTTTTTCACTTGGTCATTATGCGGTCATTATCAGCACCATGGGTGCTAGGGCTTTCATCTTCTCTGCACCCAGGCTCTGGAACTGCGTCCCCCCACTTATCTGACAGTCTGACACTTTATCATTAAGTAACAACTAAAAACAAATTTGTTCAAACTGGCCTACTCACTGGAATTGCTCCCTTGTACTGTGTGCCCGGCTGTCTCTCCTTGTTTACCAGTGTGTTCAGTAATGTGCCATTGTGGTTTCCATTGTTGTTTCCTGCCCTACACCCTCTTTTGTATTGTTACTATGTTGCTGAATTGCTTATATTTTATATTTCATTTTCACTTATATAGTGTAAGGTGACCCTGAGTGTCTTGAAAGGCGCCCTGGAACGTCTGGGCATGCTCCTGATTAGACGGCGGATGGTGTCCTGGGGGATCTCCTACCAGACCTAGACCAGGTCATCAGTGAGCTCCTGGACAGTCTGTGGCTCTACTTGGCGGCATCGGATGTGCCGATACATAGCGTCCCAGAGGTGCTCAATTGGATTCAGGTCCGGGGAACATGAGGGCCAGTCAATGTAATCAATGCCGTCGTCATCCAAGAACTGTCTACACACTCTGGCCACATGAAGCCGGGCATTGTCCTGCACCAAGAGGAACCCAGGGCCCACTGCATCAGCGTAAGGTCTGACAATGGATCTGAGGATTTCATCCCGGTACCTAACAGCAATCAGGGTACCGTTTGCGAGCACGTGTAGGTTCGTGCGACCCTCCAAGGATATGCCTCAAGGATATGCCTCCCCAGACCGTAACTGAACCACCACCAAACCGGTCCTGCTGGATGATGTTGCAGGTAGCATAACGTTCGCCACGGCGTCTCCAGACTATTTCACGTCTATCACATGTGCTCAGCGTGAACCTGCTCTTATCTGTGTCATTTTGTAGGGCTCTGGCAGTGCTCCTCCTGTTCCTCCTTATACAAAGGAGCAGATACCGGTCCTGCTGCTGGGTTGTTGCCCATCTACAGCCCTGTCCAGCTCTCCTTGTGTAATGGCCCGTCTCCTGGTATCTCCTTCATACTCTGGAGACTGTGCTGGGAGATACAGCAAACCTTCTTGCGACGGCATGTATGGATGTGCCATCCTGGAGGAGCTGGACTACCTGTGCAACTTGAATGGGTTGCAGGTATCGCTTCATGCTACCAGGAGTGATAAAAGCACTAGCAAAACTTGAGTAAAATCAGTCAGGAAGGATCAGGAGAGAGAAATGGTCCATGGCCAACACCTGCAAAACCTTTCCCTTTTTGGGGGTTGTCTTGCTGTTGCCTCTCCTGTCCACCTGTTGTCGCTTTCATTGGCACCAAAACAGATGAATTCGATTCACAATCCCTTATGCTTCCTAACTGGACAGGTCGAAATACCTGAAGTTTAATTGACTGGGTGTTATAACATGATTGAGTGTTCCCTTAATTTTTTTGAGCAGTGTATATTTGTTGAATTAAAGACACTCTTGGGCATCTAGATCATTCATTCATGTATGTTGCGGTCGTGCTGTTTTCGGAGAACATAAGTTGTTGTTCTGTTGTCAACTTGTAGGAGGCCTATTATCCCTAATCCTTATAGTTTCTTTCAACTCTTATCGATGTCTTGTTGAGAGAAAAACTGATTTGCAGATCCTAAAATAAATTTAAAATGTATTGTATGTTTTTTTTCACTCTGCCTCTCCTTGGCTGTTCCCATATTCAGTCCTGACCGGAGCCAGGTGAATCTTGACCTGGATGGGATAGTCCAAGTGTTGGATCGTCACCTGCACGACTCCTCTACCGGAATGATGACCCGTATAGCCGTGCTAAAATGGCTCTACCACCTTTACATAAAAACACCTCGGAAGGTAAGGCCGGGGCTTCTGACAATCACCTACTGTCTAGATCTTATATGTCACCATATTTAAGGTGAGGCCAGACATAGAGCTTTACACCGGCCTAGACCCTGGTTAGACAGGTCTAATGAATTTAATGTTAGTGTTCTACTCTTCCATCTCTGTTCAAATTGGACTCCCCATGCCGGCCCTTGCAGCTTTCAGTTATGAAAGCCTTTTTGGAACAAGGACCTTTAACATCTTATTTGCAGTGTATTAATTTCTGTGTGATTATGTGTCTACATATTTTCTTCCTAGATGTTCCGGCACACAGACAGCCTTTTCCCAATGTTGTTGAAGACACTTTCTGATGAATCGGACGAGGTAATATCTTACGAAACACTATTTAAACATCTATATTTTTTGGATGTAACACTGTATCTGATGTATCTACTCCCATTCGTGTTAAATTGATGCTTTGTAGCGTTCTTATACAGGGGATTGTTTATTGCCCTATCTACTGTCAGAAGCTTGGACAGAAAATCTTTCTAGCATGGGCGACATCATTGTTCAAGTGTCAGGCAATCAAATCCCTATATTGAACACTGCTTATCTACAATCAACCACTGGATACAGAAAAACTATCTCAAACTGAACAGCAATAAAACGGAACTCCTCTTAATTGGCACCAAACACACCCTAACTAAAGTTGGCAATATCTCAATCTCAGTGATGGTCTCCCCCTCCACTTTAGCACGCAATCTTGGCATATTAATGGATTCCACACTTTCATTTAACTCTCATATCAATAACATGGTCAAAATATCCTTCTTCCATCGTAGAAACATTGCTAAAATCCGACCATCCCTTTCCCAGAGTGCAGCTGCCAAACTCATTCACTCATTCATCTTCTCCCGTCTTGATTACTGCAACTCACTTCTTTTCGGCATCGGCGCAACCTCTCTCCATAAACTCCAACTGGTTCAAAACTCTGCTGCTCGGCTTCTCACCTCCACAAAATCTTCTGAGTACATAACCCCCGTACTTTTTAACCTTCACTGGCTTCCGGTCAGCCACTCATCTACAAAATCCTTCTCCTCACCTACAAAGCTTTACACAATTTGGCCCCTCCCTACCTCACTGAACTGCTACAACCATACCATCCTACTCGGACACTACGTTCCGCTGCAGACGGGCAATTGGTCATTCCAAAAGCAAAACTGAAGCATTTTGGGGAGCGTGCATTTTCTAGGGCAGCACCTAGACTTTGGAACTCTCTCCCTCCTCTAATTCGTAGTTCCAACTCGCTGTCAATCTTTCAAACCCACCTTAAAACATATTTTTTCACCCTAGCATACCCTAGTTAATTCTGTTTAGAATCCGGTCCCTTTCTTTTACTGATACTATCCTTTTGCTTACATATAGTTAGAATTGTTGTTGCTGTCTGTCTGTTTTACTATTTCTGTCTAATTGTTTATTTGTGTCATGTTATCTATGTTGATGCTGTGCAGCGACTTTGGGTTTTAGAAAAGCGCTATATAAATAAAATGAATTATTATTATTATTATTAAAGGAGTGTGGTTGCTAGAATTCCCAGTTCTCTTTATCAAGCCAACTATGAGAAAATTGTGTCATCGTGTAACTCAAATTGAGATCTGACAGCATTAGCGACAATTGTATTGACAATATTCCTGTCCTGAAATTGCTACTGGACTTTATTGATTGTAGAATAAATTAGAATGAATGAAATGAAAAACGTATTATTGCGCATACCAGCATCATCAACAATATGATAAGGAACAACCTCTTATCCTTACTGCGCCTTCAGTGCTGGTATCTCAATGGCTTAGACTAAACTGCACCTACCCAGAATATTGTTGGAATTGTTACAGTATCAAAGCAAAACCCTCTGTTGTGTTTCCAGGTGATCCTAAAGGACCTAGAGGTGCTGGCAGAGATTGCGTCATCCCCAGCAGGACAAACCGACCCTACTGGCTCTTGTGACAATGGCACTAATCTAGAAATCCATGCCCCCGATGGAGTCAAGCCAGTACAGCAGGCCACAATAGGTGAGCAGCATTATCTGGTCTTTCAAATCAAATCAAATGTATTTGTATCACATTTCATTCACAAAGTCAAGTCAATGTGCTTTACACAAGGCAAGAAAAAACATTCAAGGAAAAAACCTTATCGCTAACCGAGGATCTCAAAGGGAAGAGAATAAACTTCAAACAAGAAAATGCGTGTTATGGGTCATTCCAGAATTTAAGGACATTTTCTGTCCCATCCATAACATTTTAAATATTCCATGCACAAAATATTAAAACATGAACTTGTGTAAATTATACTTGTCCAAGTGAATATAAATTAGAAAAATTGGTTCAAAAATATGATTTAAAATGCCAAATAGCAAATACAGTATATAACCACCTTGCGTATTGAAGCAAAAAAAAAAAAGCTAGTCTTAGCCACATTTCTGTCCGCTCTGGATTATGGAGGAATCCTGTAAATGTGTGCTTCTGATTCTTCTTCACATGGGTTAGATTCTGTTTATCATACTGCTCTGAGGTTCATCACAGTAATGTTGGCTATTACTTGCGATCATATGATGCAAACATCTTGGAGGTTCCTAGGGCATGTACTTTTTTGGGGGGAAAAGGCATTTCAGTTCTCTGCTCCATCTACATAGAATAAACTTCAAATAATTATAAAGCTCAAGGAAATCGTCTCACTGCATTTTTTTTTAGCCAGGATAAAACAATTGGAACTGACACAATATGGGTTTGTGATTGTTATTCACCTTTAGATGTTTAGACGTTTTTGTGGATTTGATTTATATTTATATGCATACGTTTTTGCAGAATGTCTTGTTTTATGTACGTTTGTGGGAAACTTTTTATGTGCTGCTTTTTTTGGCCAGGTATCTCTTGCAAAAGAGATTCTGAATCTCAATGAGACTAACCTTGTAAAATAAAGGAAAAAAAAAATGTTGCACTAAAAAAGCTCTCTCCCTCTTTGCCACTGTCTCTGTCTCTTTTCTTTCCACTCCCAACTTCTTCGGGAAAATACTTATTTGCTGTCTGAGGAATTACGCATTGATTTTACTATTTAAACAAAAAGAAAACCCACCAATGCTTTGCAATTATTAATAAAAACATTTAAAACTTGTGCTTTGAAACAAGAATGCAGGATAATGTAATCAAAGGCTGTAAACATGTTTTTCCACATTCAGTTGAATTAATTCACTAATCAGTACAATTCTGCCGTAAGAGATGTTGGAGCAGAGATTGATGATATAATTTCAGAGACTTGTCAGAATTCAAGAATTCAATTTAGAAAACCATGTATTAGCTTTTCAACATTCAACATCAATACTTCAGTTTTATTATCCTTCAGAATAATGCTGTTGAAAACCCATTTCTTTTAACTAGCATTCAATTATAATTATTTTCACCTGGTTTTGCTTGTTTTTATTGTTTTATCATTTTATGTTTATATCAATTACTTTTTTTTGTTAATATATGACACACTGTACGTCATTTCTAGCGTAAAACATCTTAATTGTTAAAGCACTTTCTATTGTTGTTGTTGATGAAGTTATGTTAGACTTGATATTTCCATAGACCAATAATGTGCCACCTTTCGTAGGTTCCAAGTCCGCAGATTCTTCCCCATCCACTCCTAGTATGAACTCATACTTCTACAAGTTCATGATCAATCTATTGAGGTGCTTCAGTCTGGATAGGAAGCTACTGGAAATCAGAGGGGCATTCATCATCAGGTTGGTACTACAAACTCATCTCTTAATCATCATGTACAGTGTCAGTGTTTCAGCGGGGGGTGCTTATTTAATGTCAGGTTATTAAAAAAATATACAATAAAATGGTACCTGACTGCAAAACAAACTTGAGAACATACAGTGCCTTGCAAAAGTATTCACCCCCTTGGCATTTTTCATGTTTTGTTGCCTCACAACCTGGAATTAGAATGGATTGTTTGAAGGTTTGCATCATTTCATCCAGAGAACATGCCTACAACTTTGAAGATGTGATTTTTTTTTTTTATTGTGAAGCAAAGAACAAATAGGACAAAATAACAGAAAACTTCAGCATGCATAAATATTCACCCCCCTAAGGTCAGTACTTTGTAGAGCCGCCTTTTGCGGCAATTACAGCTGCAAGTCGCTTTGGATAAGTCGCTATGAGCTTGCCACATCTTGCCACTGGGATTTTTGCCCATTCCTCAAGGCAAAACTGCTCCAGTTCCTTCATGTTGGATGGTTTCCGCTTGTGAACAGCAATCTTCAAGTCTGACCACAGATTCTCAATTGGATTGAGATCTGGGCTTTGACTAGGCCATTCCAACACATTTAAATGTTTCCCCTTAAACCACTCGAGTGTCGCTTTAGCAGTATGCTTCGGGTCATTGTCCTGCTGGAAGGTGAACCTCCGTCCCAGTCTCAAATCACAGGCAGACTGAAACAGGTTTTGCTCAAGAATATCCCTGTATTTAGCACCATCCATCTTTCCCTCGACTCGAATCAGTTTCCCAGTCCCTGCTGCTGAAAAACATCCCCACAGCATGATGCCGCCACCACCATGTTTCACTGTGGGGATGGTGTTCTTGGGGTGATGGGATGTGTTGGGTTTGCGCCAGACATAGCGTTTTCCTTGGTGGCCGAAAAGTTAAATTTTAGTCTCATCTGACCAGAGCACCTTCCTCCATACATTTGGGGAGTCGCCCACATGCCTTTTGGCAAACTCAAAACGTGCCATCTTATTTTTAACACTAAGTAATGGCTTTTTCTGGCCACTCTTCCATAAAGCCCAGCTCTATGGAGTGTACGGCTTATTGTGGTCCCATGCGCAGATACACCAGTCTCTGCTGTGGAACTCTGCAGCTCCTTTAGGGTTACCTTTGGTCTCTGTGCTGCCTCTCTGATTAATGCCCTCCTTGCCTGGTCTGTGAGTTTTGGTGTGCGGCCCTCTCTTGGCAGGTTTGTTGTGGTACCATGTTCTTTCCATTTGAAGATGATGGATTTGATGGTGCTCCGGGGGATCATCAAAGATTTGGATATTTTTTTATAACCCAACCCTGACTAGTACTTCTCAACAACTTTGTCCCTGACTTGTTTGGAGAGCTCCTTGGTCTTCATGGTGTGATGCCTCTTGCTTAGTGGTGTTGCAGCCTCTGGGACCTTTCAGAAAAGGTGTGTTTATACTGACAGATCATGTGACACTTAGATTACACACAGGTGGACTTCATTTCACTAATTATGTTACTTCTGAAGGTAATTGGTTGCACCAGAACTTTGGAGGGGCTTCATAGCAAATACATATGCACATGCCAATTTCCCGATTTTTATTTTAAAAAAATAATTTTTTATATATATTTTTTTCTCATTTCACTTCACCAACTTAGACTATTTTGTGCAGATCCATCACATAAAATTCAGATTAAAAAAACATTTAAATTACAGGTTGTAAAGTAACAAAATAAGTAACTAGCCAAGGGGGGTGAATACTTTTGCAAGGCACTGTATATATTGAATCATACATAATACCTCTGACCCACTACATACATAGCACACTGTATATTTGCCTCAGTGGCAAAGTTTGCAGCCTGGCTTAACTTTTCGTGTTTTTTTTTAAAGAAGAGCTCTAAGGATCTGTCATAAGGAAACTCGCCCAGAGGTGCTCTGTTGATGTTCAGTAGCATGCTCAAAGCGGAGCTTCTCCTGACTGTTTACTTGTTTAATGTTACATTTGTGAATGAGTAGATAACTCTCATATCACAAATATTTGATCACGCAACCAGTTCGAATATTAAAATATTTTAGTAGCCACCACTAGTGTTAAATTTTTTAGTACTAGAAGTCATTTCTTTCAATAGAAAACTTTGGGGCATAGAGCAGGACCTGTCCGTGACCTCCTCCCGACCCTAGTTAAAAACAAAGTAACGTTTAACCGACTAGCTTCCTCATTATCGACATCACGCATATATTTTTTCTTATCTTGGAGAAATATTTTAACAAACTCTTCTGACCATGCAATCAGGAATATTTACAGTCATTTTATAAAAAAAAATTAATATTCTGCTTAAACATATAAATCATGTCTGTTATGTTTTTTCTGCAAAATACGTTCAATTACCTTATTAAACTACTAAAAATGTAATCTTCTCTTTCTGCCTCATTAAAAATCCCTGAATGTGAGTCGTCCCAATTCGAATACCCGCCTAGCTCCGCTCCCCTCCTCTGCCGCTGCGAGTCATTCATCCATGAACGGTGGTTGGTTAAAAATGGTTACTCGTGGTGACTTATAGCTTCTATAGGCCTAAACATCGTTGGCTACATTTATTGAGTTAAGATATCAGTAGGCCTATTAGGATTTAATGACTTGAGTTTGCCAACG
Source organism: Galaxias olidus (assembly GCA_026901105.3). Classification (NCBI taxonomy): domain Eukaryota; kingdom Metazoa; phylum Chordata; class Actinopteri; order Galaxiiformes; family Galaxiidae; genus Galaxias; species Galaxias olidus. Next base: position 147,425 of record JAPMUY010004386.1, read on the forward strand.
TTAACGTTTCCTGATTATCAATACTAATCAGTTGGCCATGAACATCAATAGAAAATGAATTAGAAGTTTATTTAAAGAGTAAAATATATCTAACTTAACGTTAGCTAGTTAAATCAATTTTTTTCTTGTTCTCTGTTAAATTAGCCTAATCCTATCCTCTGCCCTGATTGTCACATTGCCTGAGGAGAAAATGCTGTACTCGTGCTGTTGTTTATTTGACTGTTTGCGACAACCTTTGCTTGGCCGATTGATGTCCTGTCTTGTTTGAGTTGAGCAAAGTCGATGGAGCGTATGACCGTTCATTTGAATTTAGTGGGGCGGACTCCACAGAGTCATGACATTTCATAAAATTCTGAAGCCGTGGCGGCTTTAATTTTGCGGCGGTGGAATGTACATAGCGGAATCATGTAAATTCAAACAACAAATGGTCATCAGATAGGGCCTACCAATTTTCTTTCTCAATCAGGCCCTACAAACTCTCACAATTCTCAGTCAGCAATCCAGAGTATCAAAGTTCTGATATTGCTCCTACGTTACTATGGCAGTTGTTTCAGATTTGAACAATAAGCTTAATGTAGTGTATTGGATTTTCAAGCCAATTAAAAAATAACTGATATACTATTCAGGAACAACCTGTTATTCCATCCATGGGGAGCAAGATAAGACAAAGTCATTATGTAAAATGTATTAAATAAAGAGTGTATCATGAACTCCTCTACAAGTCACTAGGCTTGCTTACTAGCTTCTGAGCTCTTTTACTTCAGGAAGTGATCAAAAACTGTTTTATTCCCTGTTTTTTTACCAGATGGTTCAGTTTGCCTGAGCAAAGATAAATTGTAGTGATGTAGTATGGGTTCCTTAACCTAAAAAACCTTTTGAAATTATTCTTGTAGTGGCAAGGAACAAAACCCAACTGAGGATTCAACAACAACAAAAAAGAAGAATCGACTACTTTTCATGTTTGTTGATGTCAGCAAAAAAAAATTGGAAAAACTTCCATGGGTTTATTCATGTTCCCTGTTCTTCGCAGGCAGCTGTGTCTGCTCCTCCATGCAGAAAACATATTTCACTCTATGGCAGATATCCTGTTGAAAGAGGAAGACCTGAAGTTTGCTTCCACCATGGTCCAGACCCTCAACACCATCCTGCTTACATCTGCTGAGCTCTTCCAGCTGCGCAACCAACTCAAAGACCTCCGCACACAGGTAGAGGATTTTGTTTGCTCTTTATGCATTCTAGTATTGTTGAGAGAGACAACATTAGCTGTTCAATTCAATCAATTTACGGTACGAGCAGATGCTTTATAGATAAAGCTTTAGCATTTACTAACAATTATTGCCCTATTTTCCTATAACAATGCCAAGAATGTTAACAAATTATACTCTTTGTTACAAGCTACAAAGCAAGACAGCTATATCACAGTCCTTTGAGTCTGTGTAATAATTTGTAGTCTTAACTGGCCTAATGCTGCTTTACTTTTCCTTTCTGGTGCCATACCCGGTCTACCAGGAGAGCTGTGACCTGTTCTGCTGCCTGTACCGCTCCTGGTGCCATAACCCTGTAGCCACCGTCTCACTCTGCTTCCTCACCCAGAATTACCGCCATGCCTATGACCTCATCCAAAACTTGTATCCTTTTACATTCAACTGAAAGAAATCAATCAGTCAATCAATCAATTTTATTTCTATAGCACAATACACAGAGGCAATTCAATGTGCTTCACACAAGGCACGCAGAAACATATAATGAAAAGAACAAAAGACCATTGAAAGTAAAAGAGAAACTAGAAAATGCATTTCCCTGAGCAAATGCGATGTGATGCGTTATTAGACTGACCGCCTTAGCGCGCACAAGTGTACTGCAGTCCAGACCATATTTGTTAACAGGGGGCGCTTACTGCTGCAGAGGCATCGGAACTGGGGAGGCCACGGGATCTTGCATTGCTACGGCTGGTAACTTTTTGGGCCAAGATTTATATTTTCAGTAAACACCCCGTCTCGCACCCCCCATTCTTGTAGTCCTTATGGTGCCGCTGCTAGATTGGCAGTGCTGCTTCATTGTAATTTAATGGCGGACATATACGATGACTAAGTAGCCTACCAACGTTTATTTTTATTTTTATTTTTGTTCTCTACGCTCTGTATGTGTGCACATGTATTAAATGAATTTAATATGTATTAAAATCACTCAGACTATCCACAATGACAGTAGAGCTTAAACGAAATGGATTGAGGGTCAGCCAAATAGTGCTGTGTAAAACTCTTCCTGTAATAGCTTGGGCATTATAACTATTGCATTATTTTCTTCTTCCACATGCCTTTGAACACACTATTAATTACCAGAATCATATTGTAGAAATAAACTAGTTTATGGGAAATGGGCGATATTATGAAGGCGTGGTTTAAGCGGAATGGATCTATTTTATTAGAATGTATTTTATGACAATGTAATGCAATGTCATCTATTCATCCTAACAGCTAAATGTATTTCCAAAACAAGATCTAGATCCATAACTAGATCCACCATCGTTATTTCTCCAACACTTCAATAGGGCTATTGTAAACACCTACCTGTATCATATAACTTGTTCCAGATAGGTTTATATCTAACAAGACTGAACGATGAGCGCTACAACCATACAGATGGAACTTGTAGGCCTACTGTGCGCTCTATTCATTTTAATGCATGGGTGCAAAACACAGATTAAAAATAATAAGAAAATAACACATGAACCGATCACTTAGCTACATGGACGTACATTATGTCTATTGTCTTGATAACCCTGCAAGCTGACATGGCTTAGGGTATGACGTTCCATAATGCCAAAATTTTATCTAGTGTTGCATTGCCTTTGTATAATGTATATGTCTTTCGGCCAACCTGGATAATCTGAGGTCAAAAAAGACTAACAGCCATAGGCGTCAGTGTAGGCGTCATATGTTGCCTAGAAGGATTCCCTAAACTTGTAGTCTAATAATCATCATCATCATCATCGTCATCCGCTTTGTCCGGGGTCGGGTCGCGGAGGTAGCAGTTCCAGCAGGGCATCCCAAACTTCCCTTTCCCGGGCCACATTTACCAGATCTGACTGAGAATTCCAAGGCGTTCCCAGGCCAGTGTGGAGATATAATCCCTCCACCTGGTCCTAGGTCTGCCCCGCGGCCTCTGCCCAGCTGAACGTGCCTGGAACACCTCCCTAGGGAGGCGGCCAGGTGGCATCCTTACTAGATACCCGAACCACCGTAACTGGCTCCTTTCCCACCCTTCATGACCATAGGTGAGAGTAGGAACGAAGATAGACCGGTAGCTTGAGAGCTTTGCCTTCTGGCTCAGCTCTCTCTTCGTCACAACGGTGCGATAGAGCGACTGCAACACCGCACCCGCTGCTCCAATTCTCCGGCCCATCTCTCGTTCCATTTTACCCTCACTCGAGAACAAGACCCCAAGATACTTGAACTCCTTCACTTGGGGTAAAGACTCATTCCCTACCTGGAGTAGACAATCCATCGGTTTCCTGCTGAGAACCATGGCCTCAGATTTGGAGGTGCTGATCCTCATCCCAGCCGCTTCACACTCGGCTGCGAACCGATGAGTGCTGCAGGTCGCAGACTGATGATGCCATCAGGACCACATCATCTGCAAAAAGCAGTGATGCAATCCTCTGCCCACCAACCCGCAGCCCCCCACCCCCGCGGCTACGCCGTGAGATCCTGTCCATGAATACCACAAACAGGATAGGTGACAAAGCGCAGCCTTGGAGGAGGCCAACCCTCACCGGAAACGAGTCCGACTTACTGCCGCAGACCCGGACACAGCTCTCGCTTTGGGAGTACAGAGATTGGATGGCTCTGAGTAGAGACCCCCTCACCCCATACTCTCGCAGCACCTCCCACAGTATCTCCCGGGGAACCCGATCATACGCCTTCTCCAAATCCACAAAACACTAGTAGACCGGATTGGCATACTCCCGGGCCCCCTCAAAGATCCTCGCGAGGGTAAAAAGCTGGTCCGTTGTTCCACGACCAGGCCGGAAACCGCATTGTTCCTCCTCAATCCGAGGTTCGACTATCGGTCGAACCCTCCTTTCCAGCACCCTGGAGTATACTTTCCCAGGGAGGCTGAGTAATGTGATGCCTCTGTAGTTGGCACACACTCTCCGGTCCCCCTTTTTGAACAGGGGAACCACCACCCCGGTCTGCCACTCCTAAGGTACTGTCCCCGACCTCCACGCAATGTTGATAAGACGTGTCATCCATGACAGTCCCCTCAACACCCAAAGCCTTCAGCATTTCTGGGCGGATCTCATCAACCCCTGGGGCTTTGCCACTGTGGAGTTGTTTGACTACCTCAGTGACCTCCGCCAGGGAGATTGATGCTGATCCCCCATCATCCTCCAGCCCTGTCTCTACTATGTAGGGTGGGTTTGTCGGGTTCAGGAGTTCCTCAAAGTGCTCCTTCCACCTCCCAATCACCTTGTCAGTTGAGGTCAACAACGTCCCATCCTTACTGTATACAGCTTGAATGGTTCCCTGCTTTCCCCTCCTGAGGTGTCGGATGGTCTTCCAGAACCGCTTTGGCGCCAGCCGAAAGTCCTTCTCATGGTTTCTCCGAACTCCTCCCACACCCGCTTGCTTTGCTTCTGCCACAGCCGAGGCTGCAGTCCTTCGGGCCTGTCGGTACCTTGCAACTGCCTCCGGAGTCGCCCGGGACAGCATGTCCCGGAAGGCCTCCTTCTTCAATCGGACAGCTCCCCTGACCACCGGTGTCCACCAGGATGTTCGAGGGTTACCGCCCCTTGAGGCACCTAAGACTTTGAGACCACAACTCTCAGACGCAGCTTTAGCAATGGAGGCTTTGAACATCGCCCACTCCGTTTCAATGCCCCCAGCCTCCACAGGGATGCCAGAGAAGCCCCGCCGGAGGTGTGAGTTGAAGGCCTCCCGGACCGGGGACTCCTCCAGACGTTCCCAGTTCACCCGCACTACACGCTTGGGCTTACCAGGTCTGTCCAGAGGCTTCCCCCGCCACCTGACCCAACTCACCACCAGATGGTGATCAGTTGACAGCTCTGCCCCCCTCTTCACCAGTGTCCAAAACATATGGCCTCAGGTCCGATGATACGATAACAAAATCGATCATCGACCTTCTGCCTAGGGTGCTCTGGTACCAGGTACACTTATGAGCATCCTTATGTTCGAACATGGTGTTCGTTATGGCCATTCCATGACTAGCACAGAAGTCCAATAACAAGCCACCACTCGGGTTGAGATCGGGGAGGCCGTTCCTCCCAATCACGCCTCTCCAGGTGTCTCCATCATTGCCCACATGTGCGTTGAAGCCCCCCAGCAAGACTACAGAGTCCCCCTCAGGAGCCCCATACAAGGCTCCATCCAGGGTCTCCAAAAGGCCGAATACTCCGAACTGCTGTTCGGTGCATAGGCACAGACAACAGTCAGAGTTTTCCCCCCCCTGACCCTAAGGCGTACGGAGGCGACCCTCTCGTCCACTGGGGTAAACTCCAACATAGAGGCACTTAGCCGGGGACTTGTGAGTATCCCCACACCAGCCTTGCGCCTCTCACCCTGGGGAGCTCCGGAGAAAAATAGAGTCCAACCCCTATCCAGAAGTGAGGTTCCAGAGCCGAGGCTGTGCGTAGAGGTAAGCCCCCCCAGATCCAGCTGGTAGCGCTCCACCTCCCGCACAAGCTCCGGCTCCTTCCCTCCCAGAGAGGTGACGTTCCACGTCCCCAAAGCCAGCCTCTGCCACCCGGGTCCGATCCGTCAAACCTCTGCCTTCACTGCCACCTTTCTGGCAGTGCACCCGACCCCCTTGGTTTTTCCCGCGGGTGGTGAGCCCACGGGACGGAGAAGAAGAGATGTTGTTGTTGTCCACGTTGCTTTTTCGGGCTATGCCCGGCCGGGCTCCGTGGCAAGCCCGGCCACCAGGCGCTCGCTGACGGGTCCTCCTCCTGGGCCTGGCTCCAGAAGGGGACCCCGGGCTACCTCCGGGCCGGGTATCGTCCTCTTTTATAGGTTTTTCCATGAGGGTTTTTGAACCATTCTTAGTCCGGCCCCTCGCCCGAGACCAATTTGCCATGGGAGACCCTACCAGGAACACAAGGTTCCAGACAACACAGCCCCCAGGTTCATAGGGACACACAAACCTCTCCACCACGATAAGGTGATGGTTCCCGGAGAGGCACTAAAAATTACTAGTGTTATTCATAACACAACACAGGGTCAGCCAAACAAGCCATAACCATATCGCCCATAAGGGGGCGCTACAAACCACACATATGTGTATCTCATAACCTGTTTGTGTCAGAGCCATGAAACTTGACAAGCATGGCTACATGACTGAGTAAAGGTGACATTTTGAAAATGATATTGTTTGGTCGAAAGGGGGCGCTGTATCAACCACACAACTAATCTTCTGTGTTAAATGGCTTATGGCAGCCATCTTGTTTAAGAAACAGACTTTTCAAAACAAATTTTTAAAGATCTATCTTTACAGATGCAGCTTACCAATTTGCATCAAGATTGGTTGAACCATCTAGGTGGAGTTGAATTTTAAGTGTTGGCTGGTAAGCGGTAATAGCAGTAGCAGCCACCGGGGAATGTCCAAAACTTTAGCAATGTGTATGTCAATTGCTAGGACAAATACATAAACAGATGTAACTTTGCATGAGCATAAACAACCACGTGCCACACCCAGCCATATAAGTGAAATACCAGTTGACCCTAAGGGGGCGCTATTCCAGCCCACCAAAACACGCCAAATTTGAAAGATCATGCCCCGCGTCCTGTGTCCTGTAAAATTTGGAAATTGCTGGACAGGTTCCTGCCCCTATTAGGAACATATTTGCCTCAAGAACCCATTAGTACGCCTTGATAGATTTTCTGCTATTTTGGATTTTGTGAAAAACAGTCAAACCACATTTCCTCGCAGACCATTATAGATGTGCTCACTAAACTTTTCGAACAGTATCTATTTGAATAGAGCTTTAAAAGATTGAAAGGAACAGTCTGCACCTTAAAAAACATGGCCACCACAGACCAATGAAATTTCAAACGAGTGTGTCTTCAAGCTAAAAAGCTAATAAAATTGGCATGGATATAGTTTTGAAGCTAAACCTGACTATTATCCTTCATAACACTACAAAGAGTAAGCCTGTCAAGATTTAAGAATAATATGTCGTGGTTAGTTTTCTCTGTGCAACCAGTTGGATGTAATCTGTCACCTTATTGCCATAAAACTTACAATTACTTATTTTACAAATACATACGTTGTCAGCAACACACACACATTTTACCATGTGTCTGCACAAATGGTTCAACATTGTGTTTTTTGTTTTAAATGCTGTTATTAGGTCAGTGCTGGACACAGAGTTACTAATATTGACAAAGCTTTGCTAACAGCATATGTCTTTTCAATACCATAAAATTGTTCTGACACTGTCGTGACATTGCTATCTTGTCCCAATTGCATATTGTTAATCATGGCAATATGCCATAAAGTGCCATAGCATAGACCCTGGTAATGGCTGCCATTGCAGCTATATTTTTAGTTTACAATTAATCCTGGTTAAATTTAACCCCTTGGCAAAATCAATTTAATTTCCATTTAAACCGAGACTAAATTCAAGTCTGTTGCACCAGTAATTTTAACCCTATAGTCTAAACCTGGATTTGCATTTATATTTAAACCACCCCTGGTAGAGGTTTATGTTAGGTATACCTCAGTTTTATTGAGAACATCGCTACAACCAAATAAAGAATATCAATTAACTTCTTTGACAGAGGGTCTATATAGTCATTGGTGGTGATCCTCCGCCGGTTTGAAACTTCCTCTGCCTCTCTTCTGCCGCTGTGACTGTCCTTTGTCTCCTAATAACAATTTAGCCATTAAGACAAAGCGCTTGGCTCTAACTGGACCCAATCAGGTCCCGTTCTCCAGCGTACAGCTGTCAGTCCTTTCTCATGACCCCAAACTCTTCCGACAACTCGGCAGAATCTTTTCACATTTCGAAAACCTCTTTGGCGTGCCATATCGTTATATAAACAACTAGCTAGCTGTAAAATTAAGATGCGCAACACATATCGGATTAATTATAAACCAGTTTAAACCTAGATTTATTAACCCTTAATCTAAACCAGGATTAATTTAAACATGTTGGTGCAACCCACCCAGTCTTTGACTTGCTCAATGCACTGACACAGTGAAATTTTGTATCATGTCCCCTTTTGAACCATCTTTGTTTATTTAGGTTTCTCAGTCACTCATTTTATTCCTTCCACAATACAGGAATGGGTTTTTATCTGCCTATGTCCAAATATTAAGGGTTGAGACTGTATATATGTTCTCAATAGTGTCACTTCAGCAGGCTAGTTTAACACATCCTTATAAACTTGATGTTTGTGGAAAGCTATTGGTGCCATCTTTCAGATACTTTAAGTTAAATAGCAATTTCAGTGCTGACCGTGGAACATGTGGTTCTTATCAATGTAACAGCAGTTGTATATGCAGAAAGTTATGGTTATGCACAAATGGTTTCAGTTGTAAGGTGGAACACTAAAGCACAGAGCTTGCCAAACGGTTGTATGCTTATTTAAAATCACATGGTTATATCATGGTCATTCCCAGGCACTGCCCCTCTACAAGCATCAATTTACATTAAAGGGAACCTATTATGCTTTTTGGGATTTTCCCTTTCCTTTAGTATGTTATATAGCTTTTTGTGCATGAAAAAGGTCTGAAAAGTTACAAAGCCCATAGTCCACGCCAAAGGGTGCTACTCTCTCTCACAGAAAACACTGCTGCTGAACAGCTTGAAACGCCTCGTTTGTAGTCCGGCGTTTTCTTCCATAACTTATCTACGTCACTAAGTCAAACATTTGCATAATGCCCACCTAGCGGCTAGTTTGGAACGCCCTCAAATAGAGCCAGTCAGAGCGGAGGTCGGTAATTTTGTATAGTGGTTTTGCCATGTCGAGAAAACGCTGTTTTAGTCAGCGCAAAGGCAAATTCCCTTTGTTTGACCAGCTGACCAATCAGAGAAGACTGGGCTTGTCGGGAGAGGGGCCTTAAAGAGACAGGAGCTAAAACGGAGCGTTTCAGACAGAGGGTCAATGGAGGTGCTGCAGACCCAAGCAGTTTGAAAACAAAATTATTTATTGAACATTAAAACGCGTAAACCTATTCTAGTAGAACTCCTAAATAAAGGTATGAACCTGAAAATGTGCATAATAGGGCCCCTTTAAATTAAACATTCCAACTGTGATTGCTTGAGTAAATTAAACTTTTTTGTGTCCATCAGTCGTTTAAGTCTGCTCCCAGATCACATGAAGAATTCCTCTTATGTTAACATGTGAAGATTGACAGCCCTACATAAATAACCCATTTTGGCGCCCTGCTGCTTCAATTTCAGTCCTTGTTCCTTGACGCAATGTGTCCAGTGGAGATCTGGAGGTGACTGTGGACTTCTTAATGGAGGTTGACAAGCTGGTTCAGCTTATCGAAAGCCCCATATTCACATGTCCGTCCTACACACACACACACACACACACACACACACACACACACACACACACATTCACACTAAATAAATATATTTTTGTTATAGCTAGCAGTTTGAGTGATTGCAAACAGGGATAACACTTTTCTTCAAAGGTATCCTACAAAATGTAAGGAAGCCCTACTAAGCATACTTTTCATTTATTCTGATCTAATGTGTTCAACATTTTCACGACCGGTTAAAGCCTGCATGCAACATGGGATCGTTAGTCCTATCTTTTTTTCACAACCATCTGAGGCTTTTTTTTCAGGCCAGTCAAATTTTTTGTCCAGATAGAATGGCCTATCAATCAGTTTTACATTTGTGTAATCCAGAGCTGGTTTAGAGAAGGATTAGATAGCGAAGTGGCTTACTTCACACACACACACACACACACACAATAATAACCTCTGTGCATTTGTGCAGACTTGCGGCTGCAGCTCCTAGATGTGGAGAACAATCCATACCTGATTAAGGCCCTCTATGGTTTGTTAATGCTGTTACCTCAGTCCCAGGCCTTCCAGTTGCTCTCTCACCGCCTGCGCTGCGTCCCTAACCCAGAACTCATGAGGACTGTGTAAGTGATAAAGATGCACCACTTTATACTAAAAACAAGCCAAACTAAACCGAAAAAATATATATAAATAACGCTGCCAGTTATTGTTAAAACAACACAATCCTATAGTTTTAAATTAATTTGGAGTTACAAGCTACAGTCCTGGAGTAAATGGCTAGATAAGGTTAGAAGTCGCAGTGGCTACCTTTTCCCTTGCTAAAGCTGTTCTGAAATATTTTGCACATTAACTGTGTGTGGAATATGACTCAAGGGCTGGTCAAATTGGAGTCAGTGTCCCATTGTATAATTCTTATGAACTTTTGAATTATAAGAGGCCACGAGTGTTAACTTTTTAAATGTTTTCATCTGTGAATTTTTATTGTTTCAATGTTAGTTTGTATGTGAATGTGTGTGTTTTTGTATCTGTGTTCTACTGTGAAAAAGGCCATATTAAATTTTTTGGGTGTATCAGTGTATAACAATCCTTAAGTAAATGGTACTATACATACATACATACATACACGCACACACATACATACACACACACACACACACACACACACACACACACACACTAACTATACCTATTAACTCACTGTTAGAAGTTTTTGTTTCCAGTTAAAGTTTGGGGGTTTGTGTTTGGAACTAATCTATTTAATTTCAAGAACAATTTATTGTAATGTTGATGCCACTGCACCATATTTTAAGTCTTTAGCTATTTAGGTGGTGGCTTTCAATCTTTTCATTTAGCATTTTTGTTTTTTGTCTAGATAAACTAACATTTGGCAGTCCAACTTTATTTTGTTCTTGTCCTCAGAGACGAGTCCAAGTATTTGGATTCCAAGCTGCAGATTGCGACGAAGCGTACTTCCCACAGTCAAGTGGACTATACTAACCTGCTGCAACACTTTGATCATGTTCAGAGAAAGCACCTAGAGGTTCGACACCAACGTGGAGGTCGCACTGACCACCCAGACAGAAAAATGTGATTATGATTATAGAAACAAAAGGTCATTAAGTGTGTGAAGTTAAAATGGGAGATAGTAGAGTGTTGCTTTGGTTAATACAACCAACATCACGGGTGTTTCCAAAGAGAATGTTATTTTTTTATCTCTTAATTTTTACCTTTTATAAATTGGTTTAACTGCTTAAGAAATATTGGTGATACAGAAAGAGTTATTGTCAATGTCAGACATTACTTGCATGGTTGTCCTGGATTTCACAGTTGGGAAAACAGTGTGATATATTCCTAGAGTGAGTTCAATGGGTGAAACCCTATTACTAATACAGATCAAGATCTAGATTGAACATATTTCTAACAGCAAGCTTTGTGTGGTTACGCTTTCTTAAATTGACTCCATGAGCACATTTTGCAATCAGGAAACTGTTGCTATGTAACATATATATATATATGCCCACTGTAGAACTGAAATAAGTTGGAGACTGTGTCAGGCCACAGTATATGCATGGTCACAAACATCCCACTGCTAAACCAAGCTATATGCTGTGCTGGGCAGCCAACCAAAAAAAAAAATATATATTTCCTTTAGGCTGCCTGAAGTTTGGGACTGTGTCAAGTAATTTCAGTGTTGTGTCATTTATTGCAGTGTCATGTCATTAAATGCATTGTGTCATGTAAGTTTAATGGGTAAACAGAGGCACTTATTCAAGAAATGGAGCATCCATGTACTTTGTAGTGCTGTCAATGGTTGAAAATTGTGTCATTTTCTTCTATGTAGGTTTGGTTTAGGAGAGCATATTTGGTTTCACTTGCACTTGTGACACACACACACTTAGAAAGCACCCATGACTGTATTGACATTGACTGTATGCACACAACTTCATTCACGCGAACAGACTCCTGGATGCATTCACAGGCACACTAAGTTACTATATAATTTGTGTAACTGCATTGGGCATTACTAATCACCCAAGTCGTCATGAAATTGTAGCTTGAATTAATTGTGAGATGGTTTGGCTTATATATTATTCCTCATTTTAAAAAGACGAAACCACATGTTTCTAATGAGGATGGCACGGTCTTACCAGTGCGTTTAGATGTTTTTAAATATATTATTGGATGTATGTAATTCCTCATGCTTATTCATCATGTTTAACTGTATGAAACAAAACTACAAATAAAGCAGCAATAAATCAATTACGAGTTATTTTCTCCACTTATATTTTTATATCCTAACCATGTTTCTGTTGTTTAGGGATGCACCGATAGCACTTTTTTTCCCAGGCCAAGTAGAAGTACTTACATTTGGGTACTTGCCGATAGAGTACCAATATGAGTAATTAATAATACTATTACAGTTCTTACACTGACTTTCAGAACGTGTGGAAATGTATGCGGTGCCAAGTGAAAATTAAAAGAAGCATTCACATTTTAATGTGTATCTATCCCAGATCAACCAATGAACTTAAATATAGTTATTTTTTTCCAGATTTAATTAAAATTTAAATTTTTTCATAGATTTATACATGTCTGAAAATCATTTAAATGTTTAAATTTGTAGGTTCAGATATAATTTATAAATCTTTAATGTGGAAAAGTTTCTAAATATTTTAAGTCCAGCTTGTGAAATAATGGAGATAAAAGCTTGCTGTATGTGAGATCGACATATAAGGTTTTCAAAGGCGCAAAAAATTTGCAGTTACAATTCCCTAAAGGGCTTTTCTGTGTTCATTAGAGTGTCTCATATGCCCTTGCATTGGTTATATTCAAGAATAAAGCCAATAGTTCATTTTATTGTGATTTATATGAATGTACCCTTGTAAAATGTCATTCAGTACAAGTGGTTTTTTCCCAAAGATTTATTTTATACGTATTTTTCATTATCTCAAAGTTATTTGCATCCATGCTTAGAATGGCAGAAATATACATACCCAGAACCAATTACATTATTTCACTTTGAATACCAAATAGTTGATTTGTCATGGGTATGACTCAAAATCTGTTGAAGGTTTTTTACAAAAACTTCCTGCCTTACACTGAAAAAAAGTACACTTTATCCTTTCATATTTGTTTTTGTCTCTGAGTCAACAATACAAAGTTATTATTTTTTTAAATATAAAATACTGGTGTTATACTGTATGACAATATTCTGTTACTCTGAATGATGCTTGAATGATCACTACGGCCCACAAATATTGATTAAACGTGATTCCTTCACTAATAACAATAATGATCCTATGGACTTGTATTAGTAGCAGCAGTAGTAGTTTTTTTCTTTTAGCTATAAAAAAAAAGAAATTTCCAGCTTCTCCTGTGGGATCCGGAGGCGTTCCCAGGCCAGATGAGATATATAATCTCTCCAGCGTGTTCTGGAAACTTGAACTCCCTCGCTTGGGGCAGCAACTCACTCCGAACTCACAGAGTGCACTCCACCGTTTTCCGGCAGAGAACCATGGCCTCAGACTTGGAGGTGCTGACTCTCATCCCGACCGCTTCACACTCGGCTGCAAACCGCTCTAGTGTGTGCTGAAGGTCACGGTCTGAAGAAGCCAACAGAACCACATCATCTGCAAAGAGCAGAGAAGCAATTCTGAGGTCCCCAAACTGGACACACTCCTCCCCCCGGCTATGCCTTGAGATTCTATCCATGAAAATCACGAACAGAACCGGTGACAAGGGGCAGCCCTGGCGGAGTGCAACACCTACTGAAAACATTGGTTTGGAAACGACTTTGTGCCGAGAATACGGACACAGCTCTCACCCCTGTTATAGAAGGACCGGATGGCTCATAGCAACGGCCCCGGTACCCTATACTCCCCCCACAAGACTCCATGGGGGACACGGTCGTAGGCCTTCTCCAAGTCCACAAAACACTTGTAGACTGGATGGGCAAACTCCCATGACCCCCCCCAACAGCCCTGCGAGGGTAGAGTTGGTCCACTGTTCAACGACCAGGACGGAATCCGCATTGCTCCTTCTGAATCTGAGGTTCAGCAATTGGTCGGAGTCTCCTTTCCAGCACCCTGGTATAAGCTTTCCTAGGTAGGCTGAGAAGTGTGATACCTCGATAATTAGAGCACACCCCTCCGGTCCCCCTTTTTAAAAATTGGAACCACCACCCCGATCTGCCATTCCATAGGTACTGTCCCTGACCTCCATGCGACACTGAAAAGGCGTGTCAACCAAGACAGCCCAACAATGTCCAGAGCAGTAGTGGATCTAGAAAAGTATTAATGGGGTGGCAAAGGGGTGGCATGAAGATCATAAGGGGTGGCATCACCAAGGCGTAGTTCTCTTAGATACTAGATAGTTTTCTTATACCCCTTTTCCACCAAGGATGTTCCAGGGCTGGTTCGGAGCCAGAGCCAAATCTTGAACCCTTTCTTCACTTTTCCACCGCCAAAAAGCCGGCTCTCGTCCAGGAAAACAGATTCCAAGCTGGCCCCAACTCTTTGCTGGTCTAAGACTAAGCACCACTTACGTGTCAAGTTGGGGACGGGATTATCATGACCAACAAGACCAACTAAATGAAAGCTTAATTATCGAAGCAGGAAATTTACCTAGCTAACAGCTAAGTAACATCTTTAAGCCTTTTTTTAAAACCAGAAACACATAACGTAGTTAGTTCTTTTTATGAGACATGGCAGAAACAAAATCAAATTTATAGCTATAGTAGCAGGATTTAACAACTTTACTCGATTCTCCACATACGTCTCCCTGGCCGATCTGACGTCAGTCCCCCCACCTTATTCCTCACACTAGCCAGAAAGAAGTCACCCACAACTTTAATACAGAGCAGAATCTTTCGAATTAATAACTCAAATGACTCTCTGAAAAAGAGTAAATATATATTACAACGTGCAGACGCCGGAGGCACCTGGTGAACCGGCAGGAGGCACAGACAGCGGAGGTGCCCGGAGAGCCGGCAGGAGGCGCAGGAGGCCCGGGTCGGGCACAGGAGCAGCCGGGGACCTTGGAGCCGGCTGGAGCACAGGAGGCGCCCGGGGAGGACCCTCAGGAGGCGCCCGGGGAGGACCCTCAGGAGCAGGGTCAGCCTAGGGAGCAGGGTCAGCCCGGGGAGGACCCTCAGGAGCAGGGTCAGCCTAGGGAGCAGGGTCAGCCCGGGGAGGACCCTCAGGAGCAGGGTCAGCCTAGGGAGCAGGGTCAGCCCGGGGAGGACCCTCAGGAGCAGGGTCAGCCTAGGGAGCAGGGTCAGCCTGGGGAGGAATCTCGGGAGCAGGGTCAGCCTGGGAAAGAATCTCGGGAGCAGGGTCAGCCTGGGAATCAGACTTCGCTAGAACAGGCTCTGGAAGGTCAACAACGGGCACTGGAACAAACTCTGCAGAGACAACAGTGGGTGCTGGAGCTGCGAGCTCTGCTGGTACAGGTGCTGGGACCCGAGTGCGGGTTCCCCACCTTGATGAGGAATTGGCCGGGGTATGGGCTTGCTGTTTGGATAGGCGCGAGGCTGGGTATTAAGCAGTCGCATCCGACTGGGTTGGAACAATCACTGGAGCAGAGGCTGGAGTTGCCTCAGGCAAAGCAGCAGTCATGAACAACATGGGATTCACCAATGAAGGGCATCCTTGCCACGACAGCTCCATTGCCCAGTCTCTAGCGTCACCGGCAAGCTGGCTTACCATGAAGTTCACCTTCAGGATGTCTGATTCGACATGCGCCGGGTAACGCCCAAACTCCTGGCACCTTCCTCTCTCACCGTCAAAAGCTGACACGCAGCTAGTACCTGCTGGGTCTGGTATGGTTTCGACATTCTGTCACGGGTTCAAAGGATTCAGATTCAGGGGCAGGTAGCAAGAACATATACTTTTAATAGGATTTGCTAAACAACACAAAGAATAGAAACCGGTACAGGAAACAATGTCGAGAGACAGAACTAAACTAAGGCAGAGCTTCAATACAAACCAAGGAGAACAATCAACCAATAGAAACCAGGAAAAACTAAACAAGGTAACAGGAGGCAGGTGCAAACGATAACGTAATCAGTCCCTAGAAGGGCCAGACCGTGACAACTGCTGATTGGATGTCATTGTGCGCATAACCTTAATTGTTACTGTAGATAGACAGATAATCATATACGTTTAAATTTTTTGGTATCAAATAAAACACCTGATGGGCCAGTATTGTTGCATTTGAATAAGGTTTAAATAAACTATATCAACAAGGTTTATAATAATTTTTAGATCTAATTTAAAATGTAATCTCTAGAATAGCGGTCACCAACAGCATTTAGACCAATTGCATGATGATATATGAGAAAATCAACACTTTTTTAGTCAAGTCAATTAACTATTGATATTAAACCTTTATATTGATTGATATTAAAAGTTTTCAAAGTGCACATTGATATTTCAATTAGTCTAACATTTATTTGAACTAGGCAGTCAATGCTCAAGTAACAGAAATATTCCAACGAAATACAGGTACCAATAAACTAACATTCACGAGATGCCTTATAACATTAAAAAAAGAAAGAAAAACAGCGCCCGACACAAACACTTTGTACATATTTTTTTCATCAACAGGCCTAGCCAAAAGATGGCCATTAAAGGCCATGTCTAGATTTATGACACGGACAATTATGAACTATCGAGAACAATAAACATTTTGGTCCAACAATTAATTCGTTCAAATACATAGTTGTTGGGTGAACATCTGTGTAATAAATAAAAGTGCTTTAAGCATAAAATTATGGAAGCTTGGCTTCCTGCAAGTGCTTTTCTCGAATAATTTATTAATTCAAGATAGGTTTAAATACATAATATAGACTACTTCAAAACATAAACATTTTACAAGCGAAAAGTCAGAAAATAAAAGCCGACAGTAGGCTGCAGGCAAGTCCTTCCTGTGTCGGACTATGTAGGTTGCCTGACCAAAAACACAAACGAAATGAAAATGCATATTTTCAGTGAGTACTGAGAAGCTTCTCGAGAACTTTTAAAATGTGCTCAACTTCTGCCGGTGTTAGATCCTCCAAGTCTTGTATGTCCTCGGGGAGTAACCGCCTTTTTCGGACCCAGTCGCCCGCGGTCTCGTGGTTTCTCAGCGACGCTGTATGAATGTCGCGCAGTTTCGTCTGAAGCCAGTCTTGCCGCTCACCCACATGCTTGAGTTCTCCAAGGTTGTGCATAAATTGAACTTCACTCACAGACCTTTTTCTGCAACAATGAAGGTAAACTGTTAAACTACGGACACTTCACATGGTGTCTTGTCAGTAACAATAGGCCTATGCAACAAGACATGGTATTTTTTTTATCTTACTCTAAAAGTCTGCACAAGCAATTTGTTTCAAAATTACCCATTGGTAAGATACCCGTATCTTGTTTTTTGACATCAAATACAAATCCTACCTTACTGGTTTTTCTTCAGACAGCATGGAGAAATGTAAAATACAAAGTGCAATAAATAGAACCTTTAAGTCCAAACAATTGTAACAATTGTTCCTTGTAGAAAACATTTTGACCTAAAAAAGAAAAAAGTTATAATACATGTGTGTAATTTCAGTTTAAATTCAGTAAGCCATCTAACTACTTTATCGTTTTTCATTTATAATGAAAAAGTACATTTTAATTATTGTCGATATTCCAAATTGGCCTATGAAAGGTGCAACTTGCCTTGAGTGAAGCATAAGTTCAATAAAATGCAGAATTGTATGTGACGCTGATTCTTTGGTGGTTCTCTCTTAGTTATGATTGCTGTTGGTTTCACAACGTTTCTTTTATAACCCCCTGGCCACTGATGAGCCCCTCTCATTATCGCTGTTGATGTCACCCTCGAGTCTTCGGGACAAGCATGCGCATGACAACACCTCCACTGAACTCTCAGTTTTCAGCACCTTCACATACATTTGACTTGACTAATTACGCTACATTGCAACCATAAAGTCGCCCTGACAATATAAAAAGACGGCTACAAGATCGAATCGAATGCTTGTTATTCTGTGTAGGCCTGTGTGCTTCATTGTGTAGCGCTCCAAGTTGATTTGATCTCTCTCTCTCCCTCTTTAAATTATGGTAATTGTCATTACCACACTACACAAAGCCATATGGTAAATATCCATTGGCAGCAACTTCTCACTCTTCAAGTCTCCCGTCTCCCAGAAAGTCATCGCTGGTAGGCCTATAGGCGTTTCGCAAAGAAGAGTAGTCTAGGCTGTGAAAATTCAAAAAACGTGTAATAAAAAAAATTTATTTGTAGTTTCAGATATAATTTATTACTTTTCTACATTTAAATCCAACTTATGAAAGATTCGAGAAAATCAGCTTTCTTTTTGTACGCTTGGCATTTGAGATTTAGTCAAAAAATATATGTACAGTTTAAAATTAAATATTTATTTCTAGAATCGAGATTTAGTAGAAAAGCACATAAATGTGTCATTTGTGAATTTACATATCCATCCTTCCATCCATCCATTAGCTATACCTGCTTATCCTTTGCAGGGTCTGGAGTCTGGAGCCTAATTCAGCCTAACTGAATTTAAATACATAATTTGAAAATAAATATCTGCGCTACATTTCAAATTATTTATATAATTTATTTTAAAATGAATGTATAATTTGGTAACTAAAGCTGGGAAATCGCATGCAAATAAGATCGCATGCAAATTAGCTCTGACGTCTACATAATCACCCTTCGGAGGAAGAGGTCCTATCTGAATCTGCATAATTCAAACAGGCACAGCGTATTTGCTAGATGATTGAACACGCTGTTTTTACGCAGGTTAAACGGGTTGAAGGGATATCTTTTCTATGTGATACGGCCAAGCACTGTATTCTGGAAAAATATATAACATTTTTAACTTTTTGGCCCTAGCCAATCATGTTCAATATGTAGATGTTTTTCTGTATGAGTACATTTTTTTTTTTTGTGATTTGTTCTTTAGAATTGTCCATATCTCTCTCTCTCTCTCTCTCTCTCTCTCTCTCTCTCTCTCTCTCTCTCTCTCTCTCTCTCTCTATATATATATATATATATATATATACAGTATACATACTGTGTATATGTAGAAGTACAAAAACGAATACATGTCTGCTGCATGCAGTGACGACCCCAAACTGCACAAATAATTGTCACGCGCACTACCTCGCTCGTCTCTCACGCTAAGGTTTTCGGAAAAGTTGGCAGCCCTGTTAACCCTGATCACAACAATCAGTCTGAGTGACGCTGATACCACGACAGCCAATTTGCGCCAGACATATTGCATCATACTTGCTCACACACATCAGACACACACACCAACGCCAGTTCTGTTGGCAGTGCCTTGGTATGAGTATAACCCTGACATGTTTTTTGATAGTGGGAGGAAACTGGAGCACCCGGCAGAAACCCACACAAGCACGGGGAGAACATGCAAGCTCCACACAGAATATAACAGAAGGGCCATTGGGTCAGCTGGGTAATGTCGAATGTGTGCATTTTTGGCACATACTATCTAACAGTGAAGGAGTCATCTTTACTTTATAGAATGTAGGCTTACAGAAGAAAAAATTAATTTTAAGTGACAGATTTGCTATTGTAAAAACTTTAGTACTGTAGCTACATACAATTGCTGCCAGTGATCAACAAAAAGGTTCTTTAGAGGAACAAAAATACACTGTGTGTACAATGTATTTGCATTGAGACTGGTGGCCTACAGTTGCTGTGAGACAAAGCAACTGTAATGCTAGAACAAGTGTGAAATGCATTAATCATCTGTGACGTAGTTTGTTAAAAACTGGATAACGGAAGCCACGGTTGACTTCCTGACATTACAGTAGGCTGGACTCTTTCACTGCCCTCTCTCAGTGATGCACCATGGTTCACTGTGTTACATGGTCTGTGTTGGTGGCATTTACAGTATATAGAGGGACAACAACTCTTACTATCCATTTTCACCACCAGATATTCTTACTCCTCTCCCCTACCTCTCCTTCTCCATTGTCCTGTTCCAACTTCACCTCTGCTTGGTCCAGCTACTCCTCCACCTCATCCTGCTATTCCTCTCCCTTGTCCAGGCCTTATTTTTCCGTCACCTCTCCTTTGTGTTGTTCTATATCCACATTGAACAAAATTTATCCAAAAAGTTCCCTTTTTACTGTTTGTCCATGTCATTGAAATAACTTTAGTAACCTGGCTATGTATTTGATTGACATTTGGACTCAGATGTGGTTGGTTTACCTTATACAACTTACTCAGCTATTTTCCAATGTTTCAATGATATACAGTGCTGTGAAAAAGTATTTGCCCCCTTACAGATACTTATTGTTTTTGCACATTTGTCACACTTAAATGTTTCAGATTATCAAACAAATTTTAGTATCAGACAAAGATAACCTGAGTCAATACAAAAAGCTGTTTTTAGATGATGATTTCATTTATTAAGGGAAGAAAGCTATCCAAACCAACCTGGCCCTACATGAAAAAGTAATTGCCCCCCCTTGTTAAATCATGAATTAACTGTGATTAACCATATTTTTGGGAAAGCTGAGTTAAATTTCACTAGCCACACCCAGGCCTGATTACTGCCAGAACTGTAGAATCAAGAAATCACTTAAATAGAACCTGTCTGACAACAAGTAGGCTAAAAGATCTCAGAAAGCAACACATCATGCCCCGATCTGAAGAAATTCAAGAACAGATGAGAAACAAAGTCATTGACCTCTATCAGTCTGGAAAGGGTTACAAAGCCATTTCTAAGGCTTTGGGACTCCAGCGAACCACAGTGAGAGCCATTATCCACAAATGGAGAAAACATGGAACAGTGGTGAAACTTCCCAGGAGTGGCCGGCCTACCAAAATTACTCCAAGAGCGCATCGACGACTCATCCAGGAGGTCACAAAAGAACCCAGAACAACATCTAAAGCACCGCAGGCCTCACTTGCCTCAGTTAAGGTCAGTGTTCATGATTCAACAATAAGAAAGAGACTGGGCAAACATGGTATCCATGGGAGAGTTCCAAGGCGAAAACCACTGCTGACCAAAAATAACTCAAAACTCAAAAATAACTCACATTTGCCGAAAAACATCTTGATGATCCCCAAGACTTGAGAAAACATTCTGTGGACTGACGAGACAAAAGTGGAACTTTTTGGAAGGTGTGCGTCCCGTTACATCAGGCGTAAAACTAACACAGCATTTCAGAAAAAGAACATCATACCGACAGTCAAACATGGTGGTGGTAGTGTGATTGTCTGGGGCTGCTTTGCTGTTTCAGAACTTGGGCGACTTGCCTAATTGATGGAACCATGAATTCTGCTCTCTACCAGAAAATCCTGAAGGAGAATGTCCGGCCATCAGTTTGGGACCTTAAGCTCAAGCGCACTTGGGTTGTGCAGCAGGACAATGATATGAAGCACACCAGCAAGTCCACCTCTGAATGGCTCAAAAAAAACAAAATTAAGGTTTTGGAGTGGCCTAGTCAAAGTCCGGACTTAAATCCGATTGAGATGCTGTGGCATGACCTTAAACAGGCCGTTCATGCTCGAAAACCCTCCAATGTGGCTGAATTAAAACGATTCTGCAAAGAAGAGTGGGCCAAAATTCCTCCACAGCGATGTGAAAGACTCATTGCCAGTAATCACAAACGCTTGATTGCAGTTGTTGCCGCCAAGGGTGGCACAACCAGTTATTAGGTTTAGGGGGCAATTACTTTTTCACATAGGGCCAGGTTGGTTTGGATAGCTTTTTTCCCTTAATAAATGAAATCATCATTTAAAAACTGCATTTTGTATTCCCTCAGGTTGTCTTTGTCTGATATTAATATTTGTTTGATGATCTGAAAAATGTAAGTGTGACAAAAAAGCAAAAACAGAAGAAATCTGTAAGGGGGCAAATACTTTTTCACAGCACTGTATGTTCATTCCAAAATTCTTATCAGATGTTTCAATACAGCTTTTGAGCTGTTGTTGTTGCAGAAGTACGGGATTTATACTGTATTTCAGGTTTTGAACATTGTGCTCTCATTTCTGGCATGCTGCGTGAAATCATTTGTAAATAAGTCAAGAAAGATCCATCAATTTGGTATAGGGTGAACTTGTATGGTTCCTCTCCGGGAACCATCACCTTATCGTGGTGGAGAGGTTTGTGTGTTCCTATGAACCTGGGGGCTGTGTTGTCTGGAACCTTGTGTTCCTGGTAGGGTCTCCCATGGCAAATTGGTCTCGGGCGAGGGGCCGGACTAAGAATGGTTCAAAAACCCTCATGGAAAAACCTATAAGAGAGGATGATACCCGGCCCGGAGGAAGCCCGGGGTCCCCTTCTGGAGCCAGGCCCAGGAGGAGGACCCGTCAGCGAGCGCCTGGTGGCCGGGCTTGCCACGGAGCCCGGCCGGGCATAGCCCGAAAAGCAACGTGGACAACAACAACATCTCTTCTTCTCCGTCCCGTGGGCTCACCACCCGCGGGAAAAACCAGGGGGGTCGGGTGCGCTGCCAGAAAGGTGGCAGTGAAGGCAGAGGTTTTCGACGGATCGGACCCGGGTGGCAGAGGCTGGCTTTGGGGACGTGGAACGTCACCTCTCTGGGAGGGAAGGAGCCGGAGCTTGTGCGGGAGGTGGAGCGCTACCAGCTGGATCTGGTGGGGCTTACCTCTACGCACAACCTCGGCTCTGGAACCT
Source organism: Galaxias olidus (assembly GCA_026901105.3). Classification (NCBI taxonomy): domain Eukaryota; kingdom Metazoa; phylum Chordata; class Actinopteri; order Galaxiiformes; family Galaxiidae; genus Galaxias; species Galaxias olidus. The sequence goes on from JAPMUY010004386.1 coordinate 170,106, forward strand.
CACTTCTGGATAGGGGTTGGACTCTATTCTTCTCCGGAGCTCCCCAGGGTGAGAGGCGCAAGGCTGGTCTGGGGATACTTACGAGTCCCCGGCTAAGTGCCTCTATGTTGGAGTTTACCCCAGTGGACGAGAGGGTCGCCTCCCTACGCCTGCGGGTCATGGGGGGGAAAACTCTGACTGTTGTCTGTGCCTATGCACCGAACAGCAGTTCGGAGTATTCGGCCTTTTTGGAGACCCTGGATGGAGCCTTGTATGGGGCTCCTGAGGGGGACTCTGTAGTCTTGCTGGGGGACTTCAACGCACATGTGGGCAATGATGGAGACACCTGGAGAGGCGTGATTGGGAGGAACGGCCTCCCCGATCTGAACCCGAGTGGTGGCTTGTTATTGGACTTCTGTGCTAGTCATGGAATGGCCATAACGAACACCATGTTCGAACATAAGGATGCTCATAAGTGTACCTGGTACCAGAGCACCCTAGGCAGAAGGTCGATGATCGATTTTGTTATCGTATCATCGGACCTGAGCCCATATGTTTTGGACACTCGGGTGAAGAGGGGGGCAGAGCTGTCAACTGATCACCATCTGGTGGTGAGTTAGGTCAAGTGGCGGGGGAAGCCTCTGGACAGACCTGGTAAGCCCAAGCGTGTAGTGCGGGTGAACTGGGAACGTCTGGAGGAGTCCACGGTCCGGGAGGCCTTCGACTCACACCTCCGGCGGGGCTTCTCTGGCATCCCTGTGGAGGCTGGGGGCATTGAACCGGAGTGGGCGATGTTCAAAGCCTCCATTGCTAAAGCTGCGTCTGAGAGTTGTGGTCTCAAAGTCTTAGGTGCCTCAAGGGGCAGTAACCCTCGAACATCCTGGTGGACACCGATGGTCAGGGGAGCCGTCCGATTGAAGAAGGAGGCCTTCCGGGACATGCTGTCCCGGGCGACTCCGGAGGCAGTTGCAAGGTACCGACAGGCCCGAAGGACTGCAGCCTCGGCCGTGGCAGAAGCAAAGCAGCGGGTGTGGGAGGAGTTCGGAGAAACCATGGAGAAGGACTTTCGGGTGGCGCCAAAGCGGTTCTGGAAGACCATCCGACACCTCAGGAGGGGAAAGCAGGGAACCATTCAAGCTGTATACAGTAAGGATGGGACGTTGTTGACCTCAACTGACAAGGTGATTGGGAGGTGGAAGGAGCACTTTGAGGAACTCCTGAACCCGACAAACCCACCCTACATAGTAGAGACAGGGCTGGAGGATGATGGGGGATCAGCATCAATCTCCCTGGCGGAGGTCACTGAGGTAGTCAAACAACTCCACAGTGGCAAAGCCCCAGGGGTTGATGAGATCCGCCCAGAAATGCTGAAGGCTTTGGGTGTTGAGGGACTGTCATGGATGACACGTCTTATCAACATTGCGTGGAAGTCGGGGACAGTACCTAAGGAGTGGCAGACCGGGGTGGTGGTTCCCCTGTTCAAAAAGGGGGACCGGAGAGTGTGTGCCAACTACAGAGGCATCACATTACTCAGCCTCCCCGGGAAAGTATACTCCAGGGTGCTGGAAAGGAGGGTTCGACCGATAGTCGAACCTCGGATTGAGGAGGAACAATGCGGTTTCCGGCCTGGTCGTGGAACAACGGACCAGCTTTTTACCCTCGCGAGGATCTTGGAGGGGGCCTGGGAGTATGCCAATCCGGTCTACACGTGTTTTGTGGATTTGGAGAAGGCGTGTGATCGGGTTCCCCGGGAGATACTGTGGGAGGTGCTGCGAGAGTATGGGGTGAGGGGGTCTCTATTCAGGGCCATCCAATCTCTGTACTCCCAAAGCGAGAGCTGTGTCCGGGTCTTCGGCAGTAAGTCGGACTCGTTTCCGGTGAGGGTTGGCCTCCTCCAAGGCTGCGCTTTGTCACCTATCCTGTTTGTGGTATTCATGGACAGGATCTCACGGCGTAGCCGCGGGGGAGGGGGGCTGCGGGTTGGTGGGCAGAGGATTGCATCACTGCTTTTTGCAGATGATGTGGTCCTGATGGCATCATCGGTCTGCGACCTGCAGCACTCATTGGATCGGTTCGCAGCCGAGTGTGAAGCGGCTGGGATGAGGATCAGCACCTCCAAATCTGAGGCCATGGTTCTCAGCAGGAAACCGATGGATTGTCTACTCCAAGTAGAGAATGAGTCTTTACCCCAAGTGAAGGAGTTCAAGTATCTCGGGGTCTTGTTCTCGAGTGAGGGGAAAATGGAACGAGAGATGGGCTGGAGAATTGGAGCAGCGGGTGCGGTGTTGCAGTCGCTCTATCGCACCGTTGTGACGAAGAGAGAGCTGAGCCAGAAGGCAAAGCTCTCAATCTACCGGTCTATCTTCGTTCCTACTCTCACCTATGGTCATGAAGGGTGGGTCATGACCGAAAGAACGAGATCGCGGATACAAGCGGCGGAAATGAGTTTCCTCCGGAGGGTGGCTGGCATCTCCCTTAGGGATAGGGTGAGAAGTTCAGCCATTCGTGAGGGACTCGGAGTAGAGCCGCTGCTTCTTTGCGTAGAAAGGAGCCAGTTGAGATGGTTCGGGCATCTAGTAAGGATGCCACCTGGCCGCCTGCCTAGGGAGGTGTTCCAGGCACGTCCAGCTGGGCGGAGGCCGCGGGGCAGACCTAAGACCAGGTGGAGGGATTATATCTCCACACTGGCCTGGGAACTCCTTGGAATCCCCCAGTCAGAGCTGGTTAATGTGGCCCGGGAAAGGGAAGTTTGGGATGCCCTGCTTGAACTGCTACCTCCGCGACCCGACCCCGGACAAAGCGGATGACGATGATGATGATGATAATGATGTGAACTTGTATGTAAAGAATATTTAAGCATTTTAGAAATGTGTTGATTGTATATTGTGTGAAAACAACATGGATTGTGTTAATGGTACAGTCCACAAAGATGGGTGTGGTGCTTATTGTTTCGAGTTTTGAAAATGTGATAACAGATTGGACAAAAGTATGTTAGCGACTGTAAAAAAGCTGTAAATCGAAACATACTGCCTGTATTCCATACACCTCATTTATTAAGTTGGCCTAATTAATCTGTAATTTTCTGTCATTCGGAATTGTATAATTGTATTTACTGGAGTGGCATTACAACTTAATTGTCACATTCGTGCTATTCGATTGCCTATTAGACATCACAGAGACAGTCCTCAGAGTCTGAAAGCGTGGACTACCTTAAATCAAATATCCAGAGTCATTGTTTACCTTTACCTTGGTTATCTAATAAACACTGCAAAGGGCTAAACATATGGGCACAGACATACTCACTCAAGGTGACCCTAATGTCAACCTGCATTAGTAACCAAATTAAGCAGTGATAATAACTATCAAAACAACTCAAAATAATGGGCAGAAATATATGTATGAAGAACGGTAATACAACAAAGCCTACAGCAAATGCACCCCTGAGGCCTATACTACAAAGCGAGGTAACTGGCTTACCCCGGTAACTTCGGGAGTAACTTTGTGACGTCGGGGGTAACTTCCCAATTAAGATTTACCCGAGGTATGTTGTCATAGCAATTTACGCTGCATCTCTAAACTGCTCCGAGCAGTTTATGTTTGTGGTTAACTCGATGTTAAGCGCTCTAGTCGGGAAAATTGCGCTGCATACAGCATTGTAAAACTTCTGGAGTGGACACATGTTTTTTATCGGCAGTCATTTAAAATTAACACTTGGTTATACAACATATATGACTTATGAAATAATTAGTAAATTTATGAAGTGACAAAAATGTATATTCTTAAACAAACATAGGCTAATCTAAACTGTATCCCCCAAATAGCATAGATTTATTAGATTAAGGCAACACTTCACAACTAACGACAGTAGTTGTCTGAACCTCCTGGCTGCCGGTGCCGTCGCATCCAAAGCGGTCACAGTTGGCAGGTCAGACTTTGGCCATTTGGGGTAATAATAAAGGATTGAGGCCCTGTGATAGACTGGCGACCTGTCCAGGGTGTACCCCGCCTCTCGCCCTGTGTCGGCTGGGATAGGCTCCAGCCCCCCCGCGACCCTGCACAGGATAAGCGGTACAGCTAATGGATGGATGGATGGATAAAGAATTGATACTTAATAATAATACTTAAGAGTCAATCACTATCAGAAACAAATGCCGCTTCTATGTATTTTCTATTTACCTATCTTCACCTACATATCTGTAACAAACTAGCTCCTATTTAGTAGTTAGACTACAGTAGTAGCTGGCTAGCAAGTAACTTATTGTAATAGACTAGCCTACTTTAACCTAACCGTAAAAAAACACGTAAAAACCAATTGCTTTGTAATTATAACAGCATGGTGTTTGGACAAGATACAACATTTCAAACCATTTAAAAACTAGATATTTTATTTAAATGCTCATCGCTGTCATAAAGAATAATTTGTTTATAGCCGTCTCTCTACATTGGAGGCGATACTTCCGCCACCCGGAAATTAGTTTTTTGTTGTTGTGACGTCAGGCTGATCTCTCCTATAGACCAGAGCAACCATGCGTCACTCCCCTGTTGTCAGAACGACCACGCCCCCTTTTGGGGGAAAACAATCTTATAGGGGGAGGCTGCAGACCTGGAGCCCAGACAGCCTGAGTCCCCTCAGACAGCCCGAGTCCCCTCAGACAGCTTAAGTCCCCTAAGGTAGCCACAGTCCCCATGCCGTTTAGGACAGACATGTCATACTCAAGGCCCGCGGGCCACTACCGGCCCGCTGTACAATTATATCCGGGCCGCGAGAAAATATCGTATGTCTATAATAACGGGACCCAACGGTATATAGGACGCACGCCTCTGATGCTCAAAGTCCCAGAATGCACCGCAACAGCTAGCATGCCAAGACCTGCAAGCCCAGCTGCACCTTCCTGCTTCTCTGTTGCACATCTTCCTCATCAGAGGTCAGAAGTCACCCCAAAAGAAATGACCAAACGAAAAGTGGACTCTGAAAACAGGGGCTTTTAAGACAGGTGGGAGGCAGAGAATCTGTTTACTAGCATTAGCATCAAAGCAGTTTGTCTTATTTGTGGAGCTAGCGTGGCTGTATTCAAAGAATATAACTTAAGACGGCACTATGAGACAAAACACCACGACAAGTACAAGGACGTGGACAGACAGCAGAAGGTAGAGGAGTTAAAAAAGACTGGTGGCACAGCAGAGTTTGTTCACAAAAGCAAAATCATAAAGTGAGGCTGCCGTTAAAGCTAGTTTTGTTGTGGCCGAGGAAATAACAAAATCAGCCCGGCCTTTTACCGAGGGAGACTTTGTAAAGCGGTGCATGATTAAAGTGTGCAACGTCATGTGTCGAGACAAAAAGCAAGCATTTTTAAATGTAAGCTTAAGCAGAAATACTGTTGCTGATCGTGTATGTGTGCTTGCCACCGACTTACAAGCACAGTTTATGGAAAAGGGAAAAGACTTCATTGCATGTTCCCTTGCTGTGGATGAGAGCGCTGACGTGACTGATAATGCACAGCTGTCGATCTTCATCCATGGAGTGGACTCCAGTTTATGCATTAAACAGGAACTTTTGGGAATTAAATCACTACATGGCACAACCACGGAAAAAGACATATGAAGAAGTATCTAAATGTGTGAATTAAATGAAACTGCCATGGGACAAACTGACGGGACTGACTACAAATGGAGCGCCTGCGACGTGCGGTCAAAAGAACGGATTAGTGGGGAGGATGCGGGAGAAGATGCATCAGGAGAAATGTGCAGGTGAGCTAACAGTGTATCACTGCATCATACACCAGGAACGCTGTGTGGTAAAGCTCTCAAAATGGAACATGTCATAAGCACCATAACACTTACAGTTAACTTTATAAGCACTAAAGGCTGAAATCACCACCAATTTCAGTCTTTTCTTGAGGAGATAGATTCTGGACATGCCGATGTGCCTATCACACAGAGGTGCGATGGCTAAGTCGAGGGAAAGTGCTGCAGAGATTTTTTCACTTGCATGAGGAAACCTGCCAGTTTTTGGAAAGCAAAGGGAAAGACACCACAGAGATCTGGGACGAAAAGTGGCGATGTGAGCTGGCCTTTTTGTGCGACATAACGAAGCATCTCACTGCGCTAAACCTCCAGCTTCAGGGACGGGGACATGTGATCACAAACATGTATGATGCCGTGAGAGCTTTCCAAGCAAAGCTGCGCCTGTGGGAGACTCAGATGCAGCAAGGAAACTTTCCGTATTGCCAAACACTGACAAACCATGACCCCACCGCTGTGTTCCTGACTGCGCATTTTGCCGATAAACTGGGCGTACTTGGCACAGAGCTTACTCGGCCATTTGCCGATTCTGCGGCTCAGAAATTTAAATTTGAACTGTTCAGCAATCCGTTTGCAGTTGACATGGAAAGAGCACCTGTTAATCTCCAAATGTAGCTGATAGACCTCCAGTGTAACACACTCAAGGAAAAGCATGAATCTGTGGGCGCTACACAGTTTCCAAGCTTCATCCCCGAAACAATGCCTCAACCGCCTACATACTGCTCAAATGCTGTGCATGTTTGGAAGCACATACCTGTGTGAGCAGCTTTTCTCTGTGATGAAGATGAACAAAAACCCACATAGGAGTTGTCTCACTGATGCACACCTTCACTCCATCTTGAGGATGGACAGATGCACAGAACCTAACTCCAAACATTAATGAACTGACAGCCAAGAAAAGATGCCAAACATCTGGTTCTGACACATGAGCATAAAAGAAGAATGTAGCCTACCTAAATATGTTTTGTTTTTGCACTTTATCCAATATTCTGTCTATACTGTTCAATAAATGTTGACACCCTGTTTGGCTCTCGACGTGGTCCCAGTTTTAAATTTTGTCCCTCTCTGTGATTGAGTTTGACACCTCTGGTTTAGGACACTGACAGATAACCATATGCGGTCCAAACGTAAACGTTTACATTAATAATCGTCTGTACAATTAGACGAATTGATTTTACACTTAAAAAAAAATTTAAGTTAAAAAGTTATTTCGCTTTACTTTGCGATTGTTTAGTGAATTAAAATATAAACAAATTAAGATAAAAAGTTATTTAGCTTTACTTTGCATTTGTTTAGTGAATTAAAATGTTAACATTAAGATATGAGATGAAGTATGCTGCAGCAGTCGATACGTATACATTAATAACCCTCTGTAGACTGCGACGAATTGATCTTACGTTAAAAACAGTCTATAGACGTTGACCATTTTTTTAAATGATATTTGGCTTCACATTGAAATGGTTTTGTTAATTTATATATGATTGTACAATGTAATGAAAAGCACTATGCTATTGATTAAAAAGGCTGCCTTAGTGTTTTAGCATATAGTTATATCCACTTATGTTTTTTTGATACACAGGAGCCAAGTGCAATTGAGTGATCCATGTAGTTTCAGTTCAGAATTTATATATAAACGTTCAATTCAAATATATAACCCCTCAAGACATACAGTGTAATGATATCCACCATTGATTAAAAATCTGCTGTACTACTCACTATTGTTTTTCATACAGAACAGAATTCTACATAGCATTTTACAAAGACAAACAATTCATCCCTTTCTGACATAAAAAGGAAAATAGAAAGAAAGACAACTTTTTCATGACCCATGAAGTATTTATTAAAACTTTAACCAATGGGAATTGACTCCTGGCCCTCACCTCTCTTAAAAGAGATGTTTAATTTTTTTCATTAAATTACTCTTGTTCACTAAAGAAAGAAATTGAAAGTAGGAAAGAAAATGGTTATTTGTAAATAATGTCAGGTTGTCAATGTTTGATCATTGCGTGCGCGCGCGCGAGAGAGATTTATATAGATGAATAGGCCTATTGTAAATTTGTCTTTGGTGTGTTCACATATCCAGCGTGTACTCAAATGATGCTCCAAAATCAATGTGGAGTAAGTTTTTATGTGGTGTAAACGGGGTCAGAGGAATTTCTTACCCAAAGAAGCCATCTCATGTATGGAAGCTAGAGACAGATAGCAGAAAATGGAAAATATAAATACACATAAAAAAGGACTGAGGGTTAGAGAGATAGCTAAGGGCAGAGGGGGTTGGATAGGTCTATGTATACATTAGATAGGTCTAATGTATCGAGTAAATAAACTAAACCTTTCAGATTTCGCTCCCAAAACTGATTAAGAATTCACAAATTGTTAACACATTCAGTTAACAATATCGATGACTTCAGCTAAAATAATCTTTCATGCCCACAAATTATTAAAGTTGGTAACGTAGTTAACTCGGCTAATTGGAGACAATTGTTGGTGCAACTAAAAACGTTGAAATCACGAGATATAGCGCAATAAATTGATATCAACACTAAGCGAGTTTCTTTAAACAACCCAAAATAACCTTACGGGACTGCTGAACAACAATAATTTTTATAAATAAATTTTTAGGAATTCGCATACCTCTAACTTGTGTAGCGTGTGTAGCTTCTTCGTTTTCTTTTTGGTTCTTTATTGGCGGTTGGCAAACCAGTTTAAGGTGAATTACCGCCACCAACTGGACGATAAGTAAACACCTAAACAGGGGACTCAGGCTGCCTGAGGGGACTGTGGCTGTCTGAGGGGACTCAGGCTGTCTGGGCTCCAGGTCTGCAGCCTCCCCCTTCTCAATCAATCGGCAGAATCACTGTAAAACTACCGGTGTCAATTGGACAAACTAGTGTCAGCGTCACTATGCCTAAAAGCTGTCTGACCAATTCAGATTTAATTTATAAACACACCCATAACTAAACAAGCAGCTGGCTAATGGTTACTTTTAATCATTAACCCATATTCGTATAATTTAGTTAACTTTGTGTGTGGGGGCTCTAGCTTGGCGAGGCTGCTAGCATGCTAACACGTAACGTTGCAGGTTGGCAATGTTAGCAATTTTCTTAGTTCACATTAACATCACATTGTATAGACTTAACTCAACAACAGAAAAAGTGACATATCAGACAGATTCAATAAGGTATATGTCAGGATCTGGCATGTATGGCCATTTGCTGTTTGTCCACTTTGATGTTGGAAGACTAAACTAAGGACACCCATCCTTTTCTTACATTTTTAATATATAAGAACATCGATCGTTGATCGGCAACAACATAATATAATTGTTTGCCTAACTGGCCATGGGATTTGGGCTCTTGATAGCTAAAAAGCAACACCGTGTTCTTACTTTATGCTATGATATTGTCAAAGACCTCAGATTTTGTATTGACCGCCAGTCAAAATGGACGGGATGTTTTCCCCCAAAAGGGGCCATGACGCAAGGGCAAAGTTCCCGGATGATTGCTCTGGTCTTTAGGCCTAATCTCAAACACGCTTTCCGCTGTGGTTGCAGGTGATATGATAGTTAGAAAGTCATATGACATATTCTATTCATATACAGCCTTCGTGCTTTAGGGAGTAGCCCATGTGCAGGCTATCATTTAATAGCCTAATACCTAATACTACTTAATTTCACATCTTAGATTCATTATTTTATGTAGGCATATCCTTTCATTTCAATTATATAACAAATTAAACAAGTGTCTGTAATGCAAAATAGGACACATTGGTTAAAATTCTAAATCATAGGGGTTATATTATTTAAATTTGGGAGAGCAAAGTTGATCGCAGAAACATGACATGAATACTGTTACGACTTTACTCTCTGCAATGCGCTGCCAAGATTTAGCCGTTTACGTTTATTTAAACTAGTCATATTCTGACATTATCAACGTGCTCTCTTCCGGGATCTAAAATAGGAAGCATAAGCCATATGCCTAAAAAACTGCTTATGTTGCCAACCGCGCCACTTTTATGCAAACGTGCAAATACTCCATGGAGTTAACACCGACTTAACTAACACACATCATAATCACCGTTGAAGTACAGTTTAACACACATTTGGATAGTCAGTTTGTCAACTCCGACTTTCCTTGTTAACCCCGAGTTAGATCGGAGTAGTTTAACCTCCGTTCGTAGCATAGGCCCCTGGTGTATGTTGGGAAGGCCCCGCCCCCGGAACGCTACATCATACCTCATTATACATCTACTTCAGCCTCAACCTGGGCTACTGCGCATGCTCAGACCCAAGCGTTTGTTGCTTTTTCTTTGTCTTCTTCTTTCCGGCAGACTAGGGACAGTTTAGTGCGTGGCGGCCCCCCATTGGTGTAATAATCTCATTACTTATTTTGCTACTTGATTGTTTAAAGTTAGCTTCACTCTAAACAATAAGTAAAAAAATTATTCACCCTGCTAGTAACTCTAACTTCATAAAAACAAGTGAGAAATTCATATTGTTGATAAGTTGAATTTTTTAAATGTTTTTTACGTTTATTACATACCTCCTGGAGGATATCATTAAACCAAACGCTCAGAGAGAAGGTGCGCTATATATGAGCGCCCTGGGCCCTGTATTCAGCTTTTTAAAAATCTCGGGACGCCCGCCCAACCCTAACCAATCGGGAGTTTTTTGCAAGGAGTAAGGGCTGTCAATCACCTCACGTGCACACTCCTAGGTAAAATACAGGTCTGCTTACAGCGTCACCCTCCAAACAAGCTTGTTGTTACAATTCGCGTCGCAGACAAAAATAGCAGCGGTGTGAACTAGTTGCAAGGTGGCTGAATGTCCTTGCAAAAAACTTGGCTTGTCAAATCGCCAAGTGAAGTTTTAGAACGTTAGGAAATATCGCGCCAGATTTGTCAAAAAGGCATTATTTGTTTACATGCATATGTTGGATATACTCGGCAACAAATAGTAGCTATGGTGCCAATCAAGATTCAAGAAACTTTATTTTTCCTGAGGGAAATCGCAGCTAAACAAAAACTATTGCTCATACTAACAGGGGAATACAATTGTGAAATTGTTTTTGTTAACGTTAGCTAACTATGTCGTTACTATGGAAACGGTAATTTGTGTCTCTGCTCGTTGCTTTGGTGTGAACCACTCAGTTTTTGAGCGTTTATGATCAGACGTTCGGGATTCTTTTGTTTCTCACCTCCGAATGAGACATCGCTTTATGCATTCTTGGTAAGAACCGGAAATATGCAAAACACAAGTCATAGCGCGCACGAGCATGTGTGGGATGGGCCTTTGAGAGGGATAGGAGGGACCAATGACTCAGGAGGTTGGCTTTTTTGAGTGTTGTGATTCAAATTCTTGCAGTTTTTTTCCCAATTCTCTAGAACTACATACTGCACCTTTAACTAGTGTTAGTCAGGATAGCTATTAGATTTTAGTGTAGTTGTGCCATCTAATTATCCTTTGTTCAAATAATGTATCTTTCATGTTTAAAAACTTCAAATTTTAAATTTTACATACTAAGAATTTCAAAAAACAAAAGTTGTGCCAACTAATTATCTTTTGTTCAGATAATTTATCCTTAACATGTATAAAAAAAATTTGTTTAACATTCTAATAATTCAAAACAAAAGAGGTGCCAATTAGTTATCTTTTAACAAAACACACAACAACACAGTTCAATTAACATGTTTATTTTAAACATGACACAGTAATAATGCATATAATAAAATGGTTAACAGTAACAAAATTTAAACTAGACAGTGCTATTGTGATAGCAGCACATTCAGCTTCTGTTCCATAAGCCTACGGCATATCAAACATGATCAACAAGAATCAAATCCACAAATGTACAATGCAAACTACAATTCAGCACCAGCCAACTGTTGAAACGATGCTAGCCAATCCCATATTGCTGGACATTTATCCATCAGGTTATGTTCCGGACTAGGGCTGGCCAAAACTTCATACACTCGACTAAAAGTAACAGGACTGACAATTAGTCTATTTGTTTAACAAATATGTTAATCCAATATTGTCTACAAATTAATGCATGCATCTAGCATTTATTCAAAGTTGGTACACAGCACAATATGACACCAAACACCTTATCATCGCAAAGGACATAACCATGTTTGATATCTTTAACTTAGATTATTCTAGCATTGTGCCCTGTGCTTTACTTTTTTTGAGAAGTCAATGTTTTATCAATGTTCAAGGCACAAACATAAAGCAAGTCAACAAACATAGGCTAGACAATAGCCTCTTCCAACACAACAATACTTATTTTTGAGTGGTCATGACATGCTCACCTCTTCCACAATACAGTCAAAAGCTCTCATGTCCTTTCATAAAAAAACAGGCCCATATCTCAAAAACTGCAGTACAATAACCGTAAAAGCTGTGGCCAAAAAATGTGGAACATGACAAAATCAAAGAGGGTTTCCCGTTACTCATTTCCTTAGAGCTTCATGTGCCCTGATTAGGTAAGCCAGCATAAGAAAAAAGTAAAGTAAAAGAATGTAAAAGAAAAAGACCTACTTCTAACTTAGTAAAAGCTTGGTCTTCACGCTCCTGACAAGTTGTGAGCTACAGGTGGAAAGTTCCACGAAGATGTGCTGAATAGCTTCAAGAGTGTACTTATGTTCTTTTGGAAACTCAATGTTCAAGGCACAGAGAAGTCTGAAAAGGCAGGCAAATGTTTGGATGTCCGGAAGATCTGTCAGGACAATGGTCTCTTCCAACACAATGTGGGCAGCGAGGTAGGTGCAACATCTTCAAGAACAGTGAGGATACCCATCTTGACCCCTTTGGTCTGCCTATCATCTGGATCGGTGTCCTGTTGAAACAAGGAAGTTGTACCAAATTCAGACTGAATACTGCTGTACTGTAATCACCCTAATAAAAATAAAGTGTGAAAAGAACATATTTGCAATAATAGTAGTTGCAAGATTAGCTGGTCTCGTGTTTATCTTGAGATTCTTGCTACATTTGAATGCACATTTTTTTTACCCAAGATCGTGGTCATAGAAGAAGATAAAGAGTATGTTGACATGACAGTCAAAAACCATGATGATTCGGCAACAACGGAGCTGTAGTACCTCAGCCGGAATAGGGAGACCGGGGCTACCCCCTGGAGCCAGACCTGGGGGGGATGCTCGCCGGCGAGCGTCTGGTGGCCGGGCCTTGACCCATGGGGCCCAGTCGGGCACAGCCTGAAAAAACAACATGGAGCCGCCGCCCTGTGGGCCCACCACCTGCAGGGATTGGCATTGGGGTCGGGTGCCATGCCAGACGGGGACCTGGGCGTGCTGACCCCTGGCATCGTAGACTGGTTCTAGGGACGTGGAATGTCACCTCTCTGGTGAGAAAATAACCAAAGCTGGTTTGGGAGGTGGAGCAGTACCAACTAGATATAGTTGGGCTCACCTCTACGCATGGCACTGGTTCTGGAACCAAACTCCTGGAGAGGGGCTGGACTTCTTTTCCGGAGTCGCCCAGGGTGAGAGGCGCCGGGCAGGTGTGGGGATTCTCACAAGCCCCCGGCTGGGCGCCGCTGTGTTGGAGTTTTCCCCGGAGAACGAGAGGGTCATCTTATGCGACTGCGAGTTGCTGAGGGGAAGGCTCTGACTGTTGTTTGTGTTTATGCACCAAATGGCAGCTTAGTGTATACAGTTCAGAGTAAGTTCTGCTGGGGGACTTTGTTACGACCCTTCAGCTATATGGCTGATCTAGGGCGCTGAAAGATCGAACACTTAACCAGATGTATACACGGTGGTGGAGAGAGTGAAACACAGGTAAGCCAAACCCAGATGGAAGGAATATAAGTATTTATTTACAGGGATAAACAAAAGCAAAAAGGGATACCACGGCTATACGAACGGTGCCAAATCAAAGAAACAAACAGAAGAGCTAAGCTGCCTACCACACGCTTGCTGTCAAAAGTACAGAGGGGGGCACCGCTCCTAACCTACTGTTCCTAAACAGAGTATGATACTACGTGATGATTAAATGTAAACCCACGGGTATCTAAACTAGCCGCGCTCCAGGAGAAAACAAAGCACCGTACCTTGTACGGGCGAAATAGGGGGGAGTGGGAGAAATACAAACACAAAACACAGTACCGAGTACTGGTAAAACTGGGGGAAAACGGGAAAGGAACAAACTAAACACTGGATATAATACAGGACTAAAACAGGCAATATAACGAACCAGACAATACGCTAACCAACCAAACAAACGAACAACACAGGGACTAAACCTACACAAACGAACAAACGAACAAACACCAAATAGACAGTTCTAGCGAAGAGAGCGAGTTGAAACACTACTAAACACATACAGCATACAAGACTATCGCTCTTCCGAGACTGGCGGGGAGAAGGTTTAAATCGAGACGGATCGGCTCTTGATTGGTCCGTCAACAGATGGCTGATGGTGGGTGATGAGGGGGAGGGAACCAACGGCAAGCAGGCGGCAAATCTGAATGAAGGGAATAGCGAAGGGAAAAACAAAAGGGAAGACAAAAACTACACATACACACATACACAATGCAAACAATACGGACACCAAAATATGGGTGGCCGTAACAGACTTCAACGCTCACGTGGGTGACGATGGAGAAACCTGGTGGGGGTGATTGGGAGGAATGGCCTGCCCGATCTGAACCCGAGTGGTGCATTGTTGCTGGACTTCTGTGCTAGTCATGGATTGTCTATAACGAACACCATGTTTGAGCATAGGGAGGTTCATAAGTGTACTTGGTACCAGAACACCCCAGGCCGCAGATCGATGATCGACTTTGTGGTCGTATCATCAGACCTGCGGCCGTATGTCTTGGACACTCGGGTAAAGAGAGGAGCTGAGCTGTCAACTGATCACCACCTGGTGGTGAGTTTGATTCCGATGGCGGGGGAGGCTGCCAGACAGACCCGGTAAACCCAAACGTGTAGTGAGGGTAAATTGGGAACGTCTGGCTGAGGCCCCTGTCCATGAGGTCTTTAACGCCCACCTCCGGAATAACTTCTCGGGCATCCAGGGGGAGGTTGGGAACATTGAATCCGAGTGGGCCATGTTCAAAACCTCCATTGTGGAAGCGGCTGCTAGGAGTTGTGGTCAGAAGGTCATCAGTGCCTGTTGTGGTGGCAGCCTAAGAACCCGCTGGTGGACACCAGCGGTGAAGGAGGTTGTTAGGCTGAAGGAGGCCTTTCGGGCTTGGTTGGCCCAGGGGTCTCCTGAAGCAGCAGATGGGTACCGGGCGGCCCGAAGGGCTGCGGCTTCGGTGGTCACAAAAGTAAAAACCCGGGTGTGGGAGGAGTTCGGGGAGGCTATGGAGAAGGACATTCGGGCAAACCGTTAGATGGCTCAGAATGTGGAAGCTGTTGAGCAGGGGAGGAGAACTGCTGACACGGACTGGAGATATCATTAGGCGGTGGAAGGAGCACTTTGAGGAACTCCTTAACCCCACCAACATGTCCTCTGTGAAGGGGGCAGAGTTCGAAGACTCGGGGGATGCCCCAAGCATATCCCTGGCAGAGGTCACTGAGGTAGTTAAGAAGCTCCTCAGTGGCAAGGTGCCGGGTGTGGATGAGATTTGCCCCGAGATGCTGAAGGCTCTGGACAATTTTGGGCTGTCTTGGTTGACACGCCTCTTCGATGTCGCGTGGAGAACAGGGACAGTACCTTAGGAGTGGCAGACCGGGGTGGTTGTTCCCATTTTGAAAAAGTGGACCGGAGGGTGTGCTCCAATTATCGGGGTTTCACACTTCTCAGCCTACCTGGGAAAGCTTATGCCAGGGTGCTGGAAAGGAGGCTCCGACCGATTGTCGAACCTCAGATCCAAGAGGAGCAATGCGGATTCCGTCCTGGTTGTGGAACAGTGGAACAACTCTTTACCCTTGTGGGGCTGTTGGGGGGTGGGGGGTGGGGTGGTCATGGGAGTTTGCACATCCAGTCTACATGTGTTTTGTGGACTTTGAGAAGGCCTACGACCGTGTCCCCTGGGGAGTCCTGTAGGGGGTACTGCGGGAGTATGAGGTGCCGGGGCTGTTAGCATATTTGAAGTTAGGCTGCATTTGTGACTTTTCTACCATGGTGTCTGTTGGCAAATACAATAATTTTGCAGATCGTGTTAGAATTAAGAAACTTGCTTCAATCAAAAATCGGAACTTTAAGGCACTTGAGCTATGCACTTAATAGCCCGGACAACCCCAACAGCTACAACATAGTATTTGACAACATTCCCGCAGGGGTGACGAAAATCGCGCTGTGTAGCGTCTTTAAACTGTTCGAATCAACACAAATATAACGTATTTGTTGATCTGAGTCTTTTAAGTCATTCCAGAGTAATACTTAGTTTGACAAAATAGAAGTGTTTATATCTATAGATCTCTTGCTAATTGGCTGTTAGCTTCCAAAGAGCATAGGTTTTGTTATATGAAAAAATCCTCAACTTTGAGTAGTTTAATAAAAAAAAAAAAGTTTATTTACTATCAACGATTGATGGACTGGTTTATGAATAAATGCTGAAATCACTGATAATTCCAGCTTTCAATATTTCTACTGTTAATAACATAATTTTATCATTTCAAAACTTGCCTCTGCGTGGTGGTCAACGCTGGGCTTGGTCGTAATGCTCTATTTTCTTTCTCAAACGGGCACGAAAAAGTGGAGCACTCCTTGTCTTCAAATGAAATTGCCTCGCTGTTCCCATTATTTTTGACGGTAAAACTTTGATTAATTTTGAAGTAAACCCCTGTCCGGACATGGCATTAAGGGGACTAACCAATCAGTAAACAAGTATACAGTATATTTAAAATACGTGTCATGCACTTTACTGCATTCACGCTACTAACTTTAATCAAAAGGTTCCATCGTGGCCTTTCAACCGTGACTAGAGCAAGGTCTCTTGAAAATTTTCAGCAAAAAAAAGAAAAAGTTTTTCAAGGCAAAAAAAAGACCTGCCCCCTCAAAGTTTTCCGTGCCTTCAGCTTCACTTCGTCAGGACAGCGGTAAAACAAACGTCATTCTTTACTATGGCTTGCCAGCAAGTTTCTGTTTAGATTTCAGTAGGCCTATCAAGGCAATTAAGAATATATTAATGATCCTAGAGGATTTGAAAAACTTTTCATATTTAAAATACTTCTGCTAATGAAGAACTATGCATGATAACAGTTTGAGGTGTCATATCAATTGCCGTAGAAAATCAGGACCTTTGCTTTCATATTTTGTTTTCCTGTATTTGTTATGTCCACCAAAGCGTTGGTTTCTTTAAAGATTGCATTGAGTGGCATGTCCAATATTTGTGACCACGGATGCGTGCATGAAAAATCAATGCATCAAGAAAACCAAAAAAGCTATTTATTAGTCAGATGGTTTATTGTCTTGTGTAGGTTTGCAGAGCAGACTGCAGAAATGAGAAGATCGGCTACTCATATGGAATTAGACAGCTAAAAATACAAGATCAATACAATACAAGATCATCATCGTATAATAAATGAAATATAGGCTTATAATATAAGAGTTTGTGGGGTAGAGAGTGGTGACTTTTGCAAGCACGAAAACGGAAAACGATAGTATTTCAACGAGAGAATTTTCCTGTTAATTGCAGCTTTATAGCCTAAGAAGCAGATTATGTACAAATAATATTGAGCAATGATCTTGCAAATGAGATCTATATTTTACGGAAATTGTTCTGACTGAAATGTATTTTCGACACGGTGATTATCTGGCACTGATTTGATTATGCGTGTACAAATGCAATTGCAAGCAATAGGCTCTGTCATTTGGAGCCGTAGAATTTTTGTTGTTTAGGACTGCGTCCTGGAAAAGCTAATCCGATGACACATTCGTGGTTTTCAGAGTACACGTTTTTAATATTGTAGCCTTAATTTAGGTAAACGACTATATAACTGTAAAGGCAGTGAGTTTTTCAAAGTATCTGTAGCAACATATTTCTTATTTCTCCCACGATAAAGAAGCAAACTAATGTTAAAGTTGGCCATAGGTTTCAGCTTTTTGAAGACAGCGCTTGGCTACACTGAAGTATCAACTCAGTAAAATTAACAATCTTTTTTCGACACTAAAACTGTCACTTTTAGAAAAACTGAAAATGTATTAATTTGTTTTTATTAATAAACGTTTTTTAAGTAACACAAATTCAGAGCATTTCACTGTTTAATCAGTTGATTTAAAAAAACACTGAAAACGCGTTTGTCCTGCCTACACTTAGTAGTGATGAAAACGATAATAATTCCCTTTCTGGATCGTTACTTTCTGCTGCTCTCTTTACTCTGCCCACCTCAGTCTGCTGCAGTTCTATATATATATATACAGTGCCTTGCAAAAGTATTCACCCCCCTTGGCATTTTTCATGTTTTGTTGCCTCACAACCTGGAATTAGAACGGATTGTTTGAAGGTTTGCATCATTTTATCCACAGAACATGCCTACAACTTTGAAGATGTGATTTAATTTTTTATTGTGAAGCAAAGAACAAATAGGACAAAATAACAGAAAACTTCAGCGTGCATAACTATTCACCCCCCTAAAGTCAGTACTTTGTAGAGCCAACTTTTACGTCAATTACAGCTGCAAGTCGCTTTGGATAAGTCTCTATGAGCTTGCCACATCTTGCCACTGGGATTTTTGCCCATTCCTCAAGACAAAACTGCTCCAGCTCTTTCATGTTGGATGGTTTCCGCTTGTGAACAGCAATCTTCAAGACTGACCACAGATTCTCAATTGGGTTGAGATCTGGGCTTTGACTAGGCCATTCCAACACATTTAAATGTTTCCCCTTAAACCACTCGAGTGTCGCTTTAGCAGTATGCTTCGGGTCATTGTCCTGCTGGAAGGTGAACCTCCGTCCCAGTCTCAAATCACAGGCAAACTGAAACAGGTTTTGCTCAAGAATATCCCTGTATTTAGCACCATCCATCTTTCCCTCGACTCGAATCAGTTTCCCAGTCCCTGCTGCTGAAAAACATCCCCACTGCATGATGCTGCCACGACCATGTTTCACTGTGGGGATGGTGTTCTTGGGGTGATGGGATGTGTTGGGTTTGCGCCATACATAGCATTTTCCTTGGTGGCCGAAAAGTTCAATTTTAGTCTCATCTGACCAGAGCACCTTCCTCCAAACATTTGGGGAGTCGCCCACATGCCTTTTGGCAAACTCAAAACGTGCCATCTTATTTTTTATATATATTTTATTCTCATTTCACTTCACCAACTTAGACTATTTTGTGCAGATCCATCACATAATATTCAGATAAAAAAAACATTTAAATTACAGGTTGTAATGTAACAAAATAAGTAACAAGCCAAGGGGGGTGAATACTTTTGCAAGGCACTGTATATATACACACATACATACTGTATATATGTATATATATATATATATATATATATATATATATATATATAGAAACAGGTATATAGTATATATATACAGTATATATGCTAGGGTGCTGCTCTCCTTGGTGGATACTACTTATTTTAAGTCTGTGAGTGTTTATAATGCACAATATTGGTAACATTCAAATATAAATCCTCGTGTTTGAGGGAACATTATTTTCTGATCATCCCCTCTGCTAGAAACTTTGCCCAGTCAGAGTAGCATGGCAGCCAATTGCTGACACGAGAAATGCACATAGCAACATACATTTTGCCAAACAGTCTCTTCAAATCTGAGGCACAATGGCCAGCGCCCCAAGCAGTCAGTCTTTTGTGGCCTCTATAACATTTGCTGAATATTAACTAGTAGCCATATTTTGTCATCATCATCATCATCATCATCTTCATCCGCTTTGTCCGGGGTCGGGTCGCGGAGGTAGCAGTTCCAGCAGGGCATCCCAAACTTCCCTTTCCCGGGCCACATCAACCAGCTCTGACTGGGGGATTCCAAGGCGTTCCCAGGCTAGTGTGGAGATATAATCCCTCCACCTGGTCCTGGGTCTGCCCCGCGGCCTCCGCCCAGCTGGACTTGCCTGGAACACCTCCCTAGGGAGGCGGCCAGGTGGCATCCTTACTAGATGCCCGAACCACCTCAACTGGCTCCTTTCTACGCAAAGAAGCAGCGGCTCTACTCCGAGTCCCTCACAAATGGCTGAACTTCTCACCCTATCCCTAAGGGAGATGCCAGCCACCCTCCGGAGGAAACTCATTTCCGCCGCTTGTATCCGCGATCTCGTTCTTTCGGTCATGACCCACCCTTCATGACCATAGGTGAGAGTAGGAACGAAGATAGACCGGTAGATTGAGAACTTTGCCTTCTGGCTCAGCTCTCTCTTCGTCACAACGGTGCGATAAAGCGACTGCAACACCGCACCCGCTACTCCAATTCTCCGGCCCATCTCTCGTTCCATTTTCCCCTCACCTGAGAACAAGACCCCGAGATACTTGAACTCCTTCACTTGGGGTAAAGACTCATTCCCTACTTGGAGTAGACAATCCATCGGTTTCCTGCTGAGAACCATGGCCTCAGATTTGGAGGTGCTGATCCTCATCCCAGCCGCTTCACACTCGGATGCGAACCGATCCAATGAGTGCTGCAGGTCGCAGACCGATGATGCCATCAGGACCACATCATCTGCAAAAAGCAGTGATGCAATCCTCTGCCCACCAACCCGCAGCCCCCCTCCCCCGCGGCTACGCCGTGAGATCCTGTCCATGAATACCACAAACAGGATAGGTGACAAAGCGCAGCCTTGGAGGAGGCCAACCCTCACCGGAAACGAGTCCGACTTACTGCCGAAGACCCGGACACAGCTCTCGCTTTGGGAGTACAGAGATTGGATGTCCCCAAGTAGAGACCCCCTCACCCCATACTCTCGCAGCACCTCCCACAGTATCTCCCGGGGAACCCGATCATACGCCTTCTCCAAATCCACAAAACACGTGTAGACCAGATTGGCATACTCCCAGGCCCCCTCAAAGATCCTCGCGAGGGTAAAAAGCTGGTCCGTTGTTCCACGACCAGGCCGGAAACCGCATTGTTCCTCCTCATTCCGAGGTTCGACTATCGGTTGAACCCTCCTTTCCAGCACCCTGGAGTATACTTTCCCGGGGAGGCTGAGTAATGTGATGCTTCTGTAGTTGGCACACACTCTCCGGTCCCCCTTTTTGAACAGGGGAACCACCACCCCGGTCTGCCACTCCTTAGGTACTGTCCCCGACTTCCACGCAATGTTGATAAGACGTGTCATCCATGACAGTCCCTCAACACCCAGAGCCTTCAGCATTTCTGGGCGGATCTCATCAACCCCTGGGGCTTTGCCACTGTGGAGTTGTTTGACTACCTCAGTGACCTCCGCCAGGGAGATTGATGCTGATCCCCCATCATCCTCCAGCCCTGTCTCTACTATAGAGGGTGGGTTTGTCGGGTTCAGGAGTTCCTCAAAGTGCTCCTTCCACCTCCCAATCACCTTGTCAGTTGAGGTCAACAACGTCCCATCCTTACTGTATACAGCTTGGATGGTTCCCTGCTTTCCTCTCCTGAGGTGTCGGATGGTCTTCCAGAACCGCTTTGGTGCCAGCCGAAAGTCCTTCTCCATGGTTTCTCCGAACTCCTCCCACACCCGCTGCTTTGCCTCTGCCACGGCCGAGGCTGCAGTCCTTTGGGCCTGTCGGTACCTTGCAACTGCCTCCGGAGTCTCCCGGGATAGCATATCCCGGAAGGCCTCCTTCTTCAATCGGACGGCTCCCCTGACCACCGGTGTCCACCAGGATGTTCGAGGGTTACCGCCCCTTGAGGCACCTAAGACTTTGAGACCACAACTCTCAGACGCAGCTTTAGCAATGGAGGCTTTGAACATCGCCCACTCCGGTTCAATGCCCCCAGCCTCCACAGGGATGCCAGAGAAGCCCCGCCGGAGGTGTGAGTTGAAGGCCTCCCGGACCGGGGACTCCTCCAGACGTTCCCAGTTCACCCGCACTACACGTTTGGGCTTATCAGGTCTGTCCAGAGGCTTCCCCCGCCACCTGACCCAACTCACCACCAGATGGTGATCAGTTGACAGCTCTGCCCCATCTTCACCCGAGTGTCCAAAACATATGACCTCAGGTCCGATGATACGATAACAAAATCGATCATTGACCTTCTGCCTAGGGTGCTCTGGTACCAAGTACACTTATGAGCATCCTTATGTTCGAACATGGTGTTTGTTATGGCTATTCCATGACTAGCACAGAAGTCCAATAACAAGCCACCACTCAGGTTCAGATCAGGGAGGCCGTTCCTCCCAATCACGCCTCTCCAAGTGTCTCCATCATTGCCCATGTGCGTTGAAGTCCCCCTGCAAGACTACAGAGTCCCCCTCAGGAGCCCCATACAAGGCTCCATCCAGGGTCTCCAAAAAGGCCGAATACTCCGAACTGCTGTTCGGTGCATAGGCACAGACAACAGTCAGAGTTTCCCCCCCATGACCCGCAGGCGTAGGGAGGCGACCCTCTCGTCCACTGGGGTGAACTCCAACATAGAGGCACTTAGCCGGGGACTTGTGAGTATCCCCACACCAGCCTTGCGCCTCTCACCCTGGGGAGCTCCGGAGAAGAATAGAGTCCAACCCCTATCCAGAAGTGAGAGGCTTTGCGTAGAGGTAAGCCCCACCAGATCCAGCTGGTAGCGCTCCACCTCGCGCACAAGCTCCGGCTCCTTCCCTCCCAGAGAGGTGCCGTTCCACGTCCCCAAAGCCAGCCTCTGCCACCCGGGTCCGATCCGTCGAAAACCTCTGCTTTCACTGCCACCTTTCTGGCAGCGCACCCGACCCCCTTGATTTTTCCCGCGGGTGGTGAGCCCACGGGACGGAGAAGGAGAGATGTTGGTGTTGTCCACGTTGCTTTTTCGGGCTATGCCCGGCCGGGCTCCGTGGCAAGCCCGGCCACAGGGCGCTCGCTGACGGGTCCTCCTCCTGGGCCTGGCTCCAGAAGGGGACCCCGGGCTTCCTCCGGACCGGGTGTCATCCTCTCTTATAGTTCTATCCATGAGGGTTTTTGAACCATTCTTAGTCCGGCCCCTCGCCCGAGACCAATTTGCCATGGGAGACCCTACCAGGAACACAAGGTTCCAGACAACACAGCCCCCATGTTCATAGGGACACACAAACCTCTCCACCACGATAAGGTGATGGTTCCCGGAGAGGTTGCTAATTGCTCAATACCCTGGGCATTATTAGTGCAAAAGGATAAATATTTATTTTATCGTGAACACGTATTACATTTGTGTTTTAGTAAAGGCTGCTACTTTATTCATAGGCTATAATGAAGTTAAAAACGTGTATGTCATTTCACTCATGGTAGGGATTAGTAGCCTACTAAAAGGCTAAAATCCCATATGGAAGCTTTTGTGCCAATTGCTTCTGATGGTATAGCTGAAAAAGCTTTAAGGAAACACAAGGCATTGATAGGACATGGGTACATACAGAGATGTTCAAGAGTAGGGTGACAGAGGGTGAATAGAGGTGCTGCAGATCCAGGCAGTTTGGGAAAAAAAAATTGTTTATTCAACATTAAAACGCGTAAACCTATTACAGTAGAACTCCTAAATACAGGTATGAATGTGAAAATTTGCATAATAGGGCCCCTTTAAGGTGGAGGGTGTGACGGCCCCTGCTTTGCTTTGCTTTGCTTTTGTCTGTCTCTCCTTGTTTCATCACAGGTGGCTGCAGCAGGCAGGCACCTGGTATCAGTGAGATGGGAATCACCTGGGCTGTTTTTTTTTAGTTTTGTTTGTTACTTTCACCAATGGTCACAATCGAGAGGATAGCGGAGGGGATAAAATAATTTGATGTGTAGAATAGTTACGAATAGTATTCCTTTTGTATATTAAATACCTATGGCATGTATTGGATTATGCTATTAACTTGGGTATTGTTTAGATAGGGAGATTATGTTTATGGGACTATTCTATGTTTTCTTGTAGGTATCCATCCATCCATTAGCTATACCGCTTATCCTATGCAAGGTCGCAGGGGGGCTGGAGCCTATCCCAGCCGACACAGGGCGAGAGGCGGGGTACACCCTGGACAGATCGCCAGTCTATCACAGGGCCGACACATAGTGACAAACAACAACTCACACTCACATTCACACCTATGGACAATTTACAGTCACCAATTAACCTGCATGTTTTTGGACTGTGGGAGGAAACCGGAGTACCCGGAGGAAACCCACGCAAACACGGGGAGAACACACAAACTCCAAACCCAAGTTGCAATTGTTTGAATGTTTACAATGGGGAGTGATTTGACTACGCATAATTCAAGTAATAATTTAACAAAAACATGTTTTACAACTATTGCAGCAGTAAAGTAGCCTGTTGAGATGTCACACATCAGATACTGTAAATGGATTATGTTTGCAACACATAAAATGCTCACACACACACACATTTACCCTATACAAATGTGTTTGCTTGATTACAAAACTAGGGGTTATGTATATAACCCAGGTTCTAATAAGGAGAGGAGTGAGACTCCTCTATATGGGAAACGCTCTTAGAGTGCACATCATTCACTCAACACTTATACCACATCGCCTGAAATCAACAAGGCTCGTGAGACTTTAAGGGTCAGGCGCACCTGCGTCAGCTACTCTATAAATACAGTAGCAGACCCATCTCACTCCAGATTTGAATCCAGTCATCATTCAGCCATGGGGCAGATTTTGGAGAGGAGTCTCACTCCTCTCCTCATTAGAACCTGGGTTATATACATAACCCCTAGTTCTATTACAGTCGATACGTTCGACTCCTCTCTATGGGAGACATTGTACCACAACGGTCGTGAACATCGAACAACCCCTGATGACAGGAGGTCCATCCTTCACTCCTGACCACCCACACCAAGCACCGCCTGCGCCAAAGAGGGCCCCGTCACACCCAATCTTTACCAAGATACAAAGGTGTAAGGCATAGCCCAGCTAGCCACAGCACAGATGTCCGAGACGGACACACCCTTGGAAAGTGCCCACGAGGAAGCAATTCCGACAGTGGAATGTGCGCGTAAGGCCATAGGCGATGCGCATTCCAATAGCGCCATAGGCTAACTGAATAGCCTGCACTAACCACTTAGCCAGTCTGATTTTGGACAGCGCCTTCCCATGGAAGAGTGAGCAAAACAGACAAACTACTGATTTGTGGAACGGGATTCCCTTGTCCTATCCATGTAACAGCGCAGTGCGCGTACAGGGCACAGACACTCCAGGGAGCGCAGATCCGTTTTGGGACGGAGCCGGAGCACCTCAACAGAGTTACAGGTGTAAGTCATGCTCAGGACTTTCGGTGCAAACACTGAGTTTGACTTTAAGGACACCTTGGCATCTCCGAGAGCAAACTGTGTACACGAAGGATGAACGGAGAGGGCCTGTAAATCACTGACATGCTTGGTGGTGGCCAAGGCCAACAACAAAGCCGTCTTGAGTGACAACGCCTTTATACTGCAAGTCTCCATGGGCTCGAACGGAGCCCTAGACAGCTCGTCCAGAACCAACCCGAGCTCCCAGGAGGGAGTGAGTGGTTTAGACATCGGGCGCAGCCTGCGTACACCTCTCATGAAGCGAGACACGAGCGAATGAGCACCAGCAGCCTTTCCATTAAAGCAGACATGGCAAGCCGTCAAGGCTGCCAGGTGAACCTTCGACTGTGGAAAAGACTCTGCCGTTGTCCAGTAGCCCCTGGAGGAATAATAGGATATTCCCCAGGTTACATTGGAACAACACCAAATTCCGCTCCTCGCACCAGGACTCGAACACGCGTCATCTCAGGTCACACAGAGACCTAGTGGACGCTGCTCAAGTGCTCTGAATAGTGTCGACCACCCTGGGGTGTACCCCATCAGTGGTCAACCTCAGCCTTTCAGGGGTTCTCGCCGTTTGCCTGGGACAGTAAGTTTGGTTGCAACAGGAGCAGCCAAGGCTCCCCCAACACCAAGCTGTATATATCCGCCACCCATGGTTTGGGTCAACCATCGAGGGGCTAATAATATCAGCGACAGACTGTGACCTCACATGGGCCAGCACGGTTCAGTGCTGTCGGCAGTTCCAGTTTACAGGGTTTTAAGGGTTTACTTTTGTGTTTAATATGTTTTTCCTGCACACTCGGCGTGCGCAGGCTGCCCCAGTGTGGGGGGAACACAAACACTTTATTAGGTGGGGAACAATAACACTTGGTGCAGCTGGCTGAGGATGGAGTGCCACCCCAGACAGTGTGCTTAGCGACTGTATGGTGAACCGGTCCCTGACTGCCCGTGTAGTCAACGGGGTCCGAGGTTGCACCGACAGGAGGCTGTTCCGCACATCAGGGCCGCTGCGGCCTCTTCCCTCAAGAAGAGTCAGACTGGGACCTCTTTGGCGCGAACCTATTCTTCGCCCATGGTCATCGGCGTTGGAAACCCACCGGCGCCTGCATAGCAGAAACCTGGGGGGCAGCACGTGGAGGACAAGCAGGTGAAGCCCACGCCGCCGCGGACGGGGGGTGAGAAGGCTTCGCCTTTTTCTCAGGCTGAGATGGGAGCAGTGGAGTCAGGGCCTCCCCTGTCGACTTCCGCTGCTCCATTCGGGCCGTCAGCTTCCCCACGGAGGCGCCGAAGAGGCCAGTGGGGTCCAACGGCTCGTCGAGAAAAGCAGCCCTCTCTCTAAGTGGGGTGTTAGCAACGTCCAACCAGATGGAGCGTTGCGCCACCACCGTAGCTGCCATGGACCTGCCCGTCTGCGCTGCCACTCCTCTGAGGGAGCGCAGAGAGAGGTCCGTAAGCATACGGCTGACGCCCCACAGCTCGGAAACGTCATCGTCCGGGACAGACTCAGCCATCTTCTGCTGGACCACGGCTTGGTACGCCAGGAGAATCGAAACCACGTTCACACTCCTGGCTGCCAAGGTCGAGGCCTTGTAGGACGCCCCCAGTACAGAAAAGAGCTCTCTCTGCTGCTGTTCAGGGAGGCGGGCTCCCGAAGCATACGAGGAAGTAGTGGGGGCAAGGTGCTCTGCCACTACAAGCTCCAAAGGGGGTGGGGTGTCTACCCCCAACCTGGCTTGGTCCTGCACCTCCATAGCTCTATATCCAGCCAACTGCACACGTGCAGAAGCTGGTCTAGACCATGAGGCACGCAGATCCGAAAGGAAGTTCGGCATCATGGGGATGGACTTTGTCAGGGGAGGAGAGACCACCGGCATGAAGCAACCATCTATCAAGGACCGGGTTGGAAGTGCCGGAGGGGACGGCCAGGGGAGGCCCACGCAGGCGCACGCCTGGCGGCATGCCTCCCAGGTTGATAAGGACCGGTAACGAGACGAGCCCACCTCAGCTGGCTGAGAGAGCTCGTCCGTCATCGAGTCCGTGTCCCCCAGTGAACCGGCTGACACTGCTCCCGCAGCGCATGGCTGGCACACTGGCACCTCATCTTCCTCGTCTGCCATGGTCACCAGGTTCCCAGGGGACCTGTACACCATGACAGGCAGGCATGAGGGAGAGGGGAGAACTCCCCAATGGAGAGCTCGTCTCCGGTTGGAGGGGCAGCCTCAGCAGGCAGAAGAGCGGCAGCCTCCTTGGACATTGACATTCCACTACTGGGTAGGGGGGTTGACAGCCCAAGCCAACCAAGCTAACCAGGTAGAGGCAAACAACTTTGCTAGCTCAGAGAGCAGCAAGGTTGTCGACACCACGAGGCAGCTGTAGCTAGCTAGCTCGGGGAACTAGCTTAGCAGTAGCTAGCTAGCTCCAAGTTAGCTTAGCAGTAGCTAGCTAAATAGCTAGAGGTACCCCGTAGGCCCGCAGATAAGACGGGGAGACTCTAACCACCTAGCTTACTACACACTCAGACCGATAGAAAACAGCAAGGCACACGTTCGAAAACGGGGCACAGGCTGTTAGCTAACACCCCACGAGGTCACCAAAGCAACAGGGGGTGAGGCACCAAGGAGGCCGTTCGCTAGTTAGCCCCCACGTGGGCGCTGGCTTAGCAGTAGCCTAGCGGTTAGCGATGCCCCGCCGTCTCGTAGTCAAAACGGGGTATACTAACCGGGGTTACGACTGTAACCAGAAAAACAGCAGGCACATGTTTGAAAACGGAGCAAAGGCTGTTAACTGGTCACCGTAGCAACAGGAGGTAAACTGCCGAGGAGGCCGTTTGCTAGCTAGCCACCGCAGTAGCCTAGCAGTAGCTTAGTAGTAGCTAGCTAAGCGGTTAGCGATGCCCCACAGGCCTGTAAGCAAAACGGGGGACACTAACCACGTTGCCGACTGAAAGAAAACAGCAAGGCACATGTTCGAAAATGGAGCACGAGCTGTTAACTAACAGAAAGAGAAAGGCTGTGCTGAAAAACCACAACGAAAACTCAGAGGAGGAACGAAGTGGCTAACAGGCACGGTGGAAAGGAACTAGCTCGACACCGGGAGCTAGAAACCTCGCCTGCTGTGGTGCTACGTTAAGTAGTGTAACGGAAAGCAGAAGACTCGCCGAAGGCAAGAGAAAACTTTCTTACTTTGCTAGCAAGGAGAAAATCCTCTGACCGAACAGCGGATTCACCGAAGATAAGGTTCACTAGACAGGAGGACACCGTTAATGTTCACACCTGACTGAATGATGAAAATCTGGAGTGATATGGGTCTGCTACTATATTTATAGAGTAGCTGACTCGGGTGCGCGTGACCCTTAAAGTCTCACAAGCCTTGTTTATTACAAGGCGCTGTGGTATGTGTTCAGTGAATGATGTGCACTCTAAGAGCATTTCCCATAGAGGAGTCGAACTGTAATAGAACTAAACCTTATAATAAATTATTTTTCCTTCATTATATTTTTCAGTCAGGACAATTTACAATATGTTTAAATGTTTCTTAAAATAGCATGGTAATACAAGTTTGGCGTTAAGGGACTGCTGCTCTGAATTAATTCCCTGCCCAAGGTCATATTCACACTCAATTGAAACCATGGGTAGGGAGCAGATTTTTGCAGATACCTCTGACAGACACTGAACAACAGACCCGAAGTAGATGGAGACTGGGGTGGAGGTGGGTGCTAAGCAGCAAGCAGTAGTGTGTATGCAGCAGTGCATTGCTGCAATTGTAGAAGCCAGTGTGGTGCAGCAGTGAGGATGAAGCGTTTGTAGGAGCCACGTTGGTGAAAGAAAATGCGGTTTAAGAAGACCGAGTTAAACAGATATGCGACAGGTTTATTGCTTTTGTCTGAGTTGCCCACTTGAACTAGCTCTATGAACTATCAACTATTATTGGAAAACACATTTTTGGGGTAAAGTAATGAACAATTTGCTAAACTATATTTAGAGTATTTTCCCCAACACTAATTGTACAATGTGAAGTGTATACAAATCTTTTGAAACATTGAGGAACCTTACATATGCATACATTCATGTACATACACACACAAACTGTCTCTCTTCGATGTCCATTCAGGGCAGTGAGGCTTTTGAGGGTTGGGAGGGGGAGTCACAGCTGTATGGGTTGATGCCTCCATGGGACTACCACAAGCCGTTTGCATGGTCCTAATTTTATGGTAGCCCTAACACATTAGGTAATTGTGAGGGAATGGCTTTTCTAAATGTGGATGAAGCGAGGAATGGCATGTCATGACATGTACAGCAACAGCAGCACCCCGTCCCCAAACAGGTCCCACCTTCTTTATCTGGCCCCTTGGTGGGCTTTGTGGTTGGTTAGAGTTTCTCATGGACATTATGACATTCTCAGTTAGGGCCTCCACTATGCCAAGCAGACTAAAATACAAGTTAAAGGATGGACATATAGAGACACAAGTAATAATCTGAAAATGCAACTTGGAAGATCAAACCTTACACGCTATCTGCAAAAATATGTATTTTGAATGAGCTTAAAGTTTAAAAAAGTGTGTTAAAAGCAGTTGGATATTGTCTGAAGTAACTAATAATTATTATCTATACTCAACATTTAAATCAAGCAACATTCATAATTCAATAAACTGAAATAACCACCACATTTTAAGTAGACTGCACCTGTTGATAGGTAAACAAACTTCACAGGTGGTGAGCAATTAAAGTTGTTACATACCAGTCCGACAAAATTTATGGCTTCTAGGGCCCCTTCCCATCAAGAGGTTAACCTCCCTCTGCTTTCCTGTCATACTATAACCAACCGCAGTGGGTACTGCCTGTTTAGATGACACTCACCAAACAGCATGACCTTTGATCTTAGCAGAGGATCCTAAACCTCTAAGTTCTCATTACCTCATGCTGCTTCAACGCTAGCCTTGTCACTCTGTCATGTGACAGTAACAGCAAGCAAGGTGCATGGGTACAGGGATGAGTATTAATAGTGAAACCAGGAAACAATGGGTTAGAAGCTTCATTAAAGCTTGCAATCCTTAGCCTTGAGAAAATGTACTGATAAAAAAATTAATGTTTGCAGTCTTTTGGACTTATTTAAAGATAAAAACAGGTTCTGTGGTTTGGGTCAGTCGCTAAATACAGTGCATTGCAGAGATGCTCCTCATATCACAGAACATTGAAATAGTTTATGGGGTTACTAGAAATACACTTAAAGATATTGGTACAAGAACATCGTTTACATATGATTCTTAGATGTGTAAAATACATGTAAAGTGATTGATAAATTGAAGGTGGAGGTGGAAATTGGAAATAGATCAAACTTAAAAGGATAGTTACACTTTTTGGGAAATAAGATATTTTCCTACTTACCCATATTCAGATGAGATCATCAACATCAATTTTATGATTGTACGTCCAATAATGAGTTATTTAGAGGTAGGCATGTAAATGTCGCCAAGCACAAAAACTGTAAGCCATCGGTAAGGGCTAGCATCTCCTTGTCAAAGGTGACAAAATACACCTTAGAAAAACTCAAAAGCTGTTATTTACATGTAGTATCTTCTATATTTCACACCTGCAGAAATTAAAATGTAAAAGCGAGACATTGTTAAGGAAACAAATTCGGCCTATATTGCAAAGCGGAACCATTTTTACCATATACCTTGTGTAAGTTCATTTTGGATGGAGCCATGCTAGCCATTATTGATGGCTTACATTCTTTGTGCTTAGCCCTAACCTTCATTGATACTGAACTGGAGCAACATATTTTTTGTTCTTATCTAAATCCACTGGTGTGATCTTACAAACCATGGACAAGCTACAAAAAAATCACACTGGCAGGACTGTATTTGCTAATGTTGCAACCAACTTACAGGCAATGTCAGTCATCAAACAGCCTACACATTAACTCAACGTCGATTATACTAGCTAACTAGTCACTCTAAATGTCAACACGTTCTGGTCATTCTTTTGTGTTATTTTGACCAGGATGGTAACATTATTAATTAGCTCATAGACATTTACTGTAATACTTTAGGATAAGCTTTTTGGAAATTATGCAATATTATAATAACATTTTGGGAAACATACAAGACAAGGTCAAAAGAGTACCTCTCATGATGAACTACTTTGAGATGGCTATTTCTGACAAAGCAGATAGCACATTCCTCCTACTTTAATAAAATCCTCACCTAAACTCATCCAGCTAGGCCACACCTCCACCAAATATACTAACTAACCAGTGCTTATATCAAATTTTTTTATTCAAGAATAAAATCTTAATAAAGCTGCTGGCAGCGATGGATGGGCTCTAGTCATATGTCAATAGCAGCCAATATGTGGGTCAATAAGTGTTGGCATCAAAAATGAAAAGTCAATTGGGACTGCGAAGTCATTTGAATTTTGTCACAAAAAGGCGTGACACTCAGAAAATTAAATCTGAAAGGAGAATAACGCTTTAGCGCCATGCTGGCAAAGAAAGAGCATTATTATTACTTATTATCAAATGGATATTGCTTTTCCAATTTAAATTTGGCATACATGGGCTATACACCAACATGAAAATTAAAATACAAACAAATATTTTGGATTTAAATTTTGAACCAGATTATGCGCACATAACTTGAAATCCAAATTGAAATCCCGTTACTGCTCTATAATTTTCGACTTTTAATTTCAATATTGGACGCTGTACACTTCCATATATGTCAGGTCATGTGATCAATGTAGGACGTGAAAACGAACGTGACCAGACAAGCCTCAAGGGGGTACGCCTTGGGTGTACGCGTACCCCTAGGGGTACGTTGGAGAACTGCAGGGGGTACGTGAGATTTCTTTTAAATGAAAATGTAATCAGTCATGCATAATTCTTCAAGTAATTATAGTGTAATCATTTAAATAAAAATGATTAAATATAAGTTCAATAAACCACATTTTCTACTCAATATTCTTATTTTTAAAGCAACAAGAAATTGATTTCCAAAGTCAGGTTCACGATGACGATGACATTTGTTCACTGTGAGGTCCATGTGCCGTGGTGGTCTTGTGAATTACCAATTTTGATTTGACAGTATTTGGAGGGATGTATGCAGAGAATGATACAATTTGTATGATTCCTCAGGCCCGGTTTCCCGTACAGGGATTAAGTCTGGTTCTAAACTAAATCTCGTTGTCAATGGAGATTCTCCATTGAAAAGGTTTTTTAGTCTAGGACTTGGCTTAATCCCTGTCTAGGAAACTGGGACTTCGAGTCTATGAAGCACATTTATTATTGTTATTTTTGAACACAAAAAAATTATATTATATTTTTTTATTCATTATTCTAGGGTGCCTCTTTCTTCCCTTCCAACTCACATGCCATTTTCAGTGGTGAACGTGAGTTTACGCCCATTGCTCATTAATATCCATTAGCTGAATTATGTTATTGGCTAGGGATAGTAACATGCTGCTGTCATGGCTGCTGCCATGTAGTTCGACCTTACACTAGCCTGAGTCCATGATTGGTCAATTAGATTGACTTAAATTTTTTACGTCACAAATGGCTGCGATAAAGAACATCTTGTAAAATAGGGTAGACGTGCATTTTCTCTAGTTCACCTCTGACAACACAAGGAACAGATTTAACGTTGTTGGTACAATCCCTCTGAGTGATAAAACAATACTAGACAAAGAAATATTCAAAATCTTACTTTGTGGTCCCTTTAAAATGTTCTTCTCTGAAAACAGTCTGAACTTGGAATCCTGCACCATGTCTGTGGAAGGCCATGTGAAGGGAAAGTGCATATTCGAAATTAAAACCCTGAAGTGCAGAGAATTATGGAAGCCCATAAGGGACTTTATTCAATTGAAAATGTAAACTTGAAAATGCAAATGCAATTCCACAATAGCGTTATCATTTTCCACATTCGTATGTGTTATTTGAGACAAAATGTAAGTGAAAATGCAATCATTTTCAAAGGCTCCAATGGGCATTCTGTGTCAATATTCAAATTCAAATGCAAAAGCTGTTTGACATTACATTTTTAAAGTCCTACCCCGCCATACTGCGGACACTATTCAAATGTTAATACAAACTTGAAAATTTAAATGCAACATTAAAAATGTATTCTCATTTTCTATTTGTGCAAGCATTATTTATGTCACAATTAAAATTAAAATGTAGTTGTCAAACAATATGAAAATGAAAAGGAAATCGCATTTGCCATTGCATTTTCAAACACTTCATCTTCAGTACTACGCTCTGGAGTGGACAAAATTCAAATGCAATACGCGAATCAGTGCTATAGGAGTCAATTGCATTTGCATTTTCAAGTCACCACGTTCTCTTTGGGACAGAACATGAAAATTCAAATGCAATCCGTCAGTCCTCTTATCAAGGCGGGTCTTTAGTTTGGACCTCACTTCCTCCTTCAGTCATTTAGTATAGTGCAAGCTGTAGCTAGCGGTGCGTCCGGTGCGCCGGGAGATAACCACTTTGGCTATTTGGGAAACCTAATTTTGTCATTAACAGATGTTCGCGACAGAACAGAGAAAGTATGTATTGCAGAGTAGGTCTACTCCATTTCTGGCACCGACGTGGACGTGTCTCCCGCACCAGTCAAGCCTATGCCATTGCTGCAGAGATGAACACTCAGTGTGGCTAACTCTTGAAAGACAAATGAGCAACCTCACCTTAATAAAATTACCCAAAACAAGCACAACACTACCTATGGGCACATATTTATAATACAACATTATTAAAACTATAGGTGTGAACGTTTATGAAAACATTAAAACCTTTTCCAGAAGAAATTTGCAGCGTTTATATTGCACCTTCTAATTAAATAGCTTTGTCCAATCTAAAGTGGTACAATCCTGCCTTCATATTATCACCCATATCCCACATTGTGCTATAAGTTTATTTATTCAGTATGATTCTGATAATTAATATTGTGTAAACATGCACGTGAAAGTTGAAAATAATGTCCAATCTATTGGCCCACAGCAAGCGTTCAGCTATATGACTGTCCGGCTTCTCTTCTATTCAGCACTGTCATTGTGAATAATTAGAGAGAGATTTTAATAAATGTACTTCTTTTAATAAATGCGAAAACAGAACTTGCAGCGCAAAAATATGACTAAGGAGTTGGTAAAAATGGTAATGAAGCAAGCCACTAAACGAGGAAGTGACATCCTAACTAAAGACCCGCCTAGATGAGAGGACTGACGGATTGCATTTGAATTTTCATGTTCTGTCCCAAAGAGTGCGTGGTGACTTGAAAATGCAATAGATGCAATGAAAATGCAATGAAATGCAACGAAAATGCAATAGACTCCTAGCGCTGATTCGCGTATTGCATTAGCATTTTGTCCACTCCACAGCGTAGTACTGAAGATGAAGTGTTTAGAAATGCAATGGCAAATGCGATTTCCTTTTAATTTTTTTAATTGTTTGACAACTGCATTTTAATTTTAATTGTGACATAAATAATGCTTGCACAAATGGAAAATGAGGATACAATTTTTATCATCATCATCATCATCGTCGTCCGCTTGGTCCGGGGTCGGGTCGCGGAGGTAGCAGTTCAAGCAGGGCATCCCAAACTTCCCTTTCCCGGGCCACATTAACCAGCTCTGACTGGGGGATTCCAAGGCGTTCCCAGGCCAGTGTGGAGATATAATCCCTCCACCTGGTCCTAGGTCTGCCCCGCGGCCTCCGCCCAGCTGGACGTGCCTGGAACACCTCCCTAGGGAGGCGGCCAGGTGGCATCCTTACTAGATGCCCGAACCACCTCAACTGGCTCCTTTCTACGCAAAGAAGCAGCGGCTCTACTCCGAGTCCCTCACGAATGGCTGAACTTCTCACCCTATCCCTAAGGGAGATGCCAGCTACCCTCCGGAGGAAACTCATTTCCGCCGCTTGTATCCGCGATCTCGTTCTTTCGGTCATGACCCACCCTTCATGACCATAGGTGAGAGTAGGAACGAAGATAGACCGGTAGATTGAGAGCTTTGCCTTCTGGCTCAGCTCTCTCTTCGTCACAACGGTGCGATAGAGCGACTGCAACACCGCACCCGCTGCTCCAATTCTCCGGCCCATCTCTCGTTCCATTTTACCCTCACTCGAGAACAAGACCCCAAGATACTTGAACTCCTTCACTTGGGGTAAAGACTCATTCCCTACCTGGACTAGACAATCCATCGGTTTCCTGCTGAGAACCATGGCCATATTTATATTGCATTTTAATTTTCAAGTTAGAATTAACATTTGAATATTGTCCGCAATATGGCGGGGTAGGACTTTGAAAATGTAATGTCAAACAGCTTTTGCATTTGAATTTGAATATTGACACAAAATGCCCATTGGAGCTTTTGAAAATGCAAATGCAAATGGGATGATTGCATTTTCACTTACATTTTG
Source organism: Galaxias olidus (assembly GCA_026901105.3). Taxonomy (NCBI): domain Eukaryota; kingdom Metazoa; phylum Chordata; class Actinopteri; order Galaxiiformes; family Galaxiidae; genus Galaxias; species Galaxias olidus. Next base: position 205,592 of record JAPMUY010004386.1, read on the forward strand.
TCTCAAATAACACATACAAATGTGAAAAGTGATAATGCTATTGTTGAATTGCATTTGCATTTTCAAGTATACATTTTTTTCCTCTCCGGGAACCATCACCTTATCGTGGTGGAGAGGTTTGTGTGTCGCTATGAACCTGGGGGCTGTGTTGTCTGGAACCTTGTGTTCCTGGTAGGGTCTCCCATGGCAAATTGGTCTCGGGCGAGGGGCCGGACAAAGAATGGTTCAAAAACCCTCATGGAAAAAACTAAAAGAGAGGATGATACCCGGCCCGGAGGAAGCCCGGGGTCCCCTTCTGGAGCCAGGCCCAGGAGGAGGACCCGTCAGCGAGCGCCTGGAGGCCAGGCTTGCCACGGAGCCCGGCCGGGCATAGCCCGAAAAAAGCAACGTGGACAACACCAACGTCTCTTCTTCTCCGTCCCGTGGGCTCACCACCCGCGGGAAAAACCAAGGGGGTCGGGTGCACTGCCAGAAAGGTGGCAGTGAAGGCAGAGGTTTTCGACGGATCGGACCCGGGTGGCAGAGGCTGGCTTTGGGGACGTGGAACGTCACCTCTCTGGGAGGGAAGGAGCCGGAGCTTGTGCGGGAGGTGGAGCGCTACCAGCTGGATCTGGTGGGGCTTACCTCTACGCACAGCCTCGGCTCTGGAACCTCACTTCTGGATAGGGGTTGGACTCTATTCTTAGGACACTCGGGTGAAGAGGGGGGCAGAGCTGTCAACTGATCACCATCTGGTGGTGAGTTGGGTCAGGTGGCGGGGGAAGCCTCTGGACAGACCTGGTAAGCCCAAGCGTGTAGTGCGGGTGAACTGGGAACGTCTGGAGGAGTCCCCGGTCCGGGAGGCCTTCAACTCACACCTCCGGCGGGGCTTCTCTGGCATCCCTGTGGAGGCTGGGGGCATTGAACCGGAGTGGGCGATGTTCAAAGCCTCCATTGCTAAAGCTGCATCTGAGAGTTGTGGTCTCAAAGTCTTAGGTGCCTCAAGGGGCGGTAACCCTCGAACATCCTGGTGGACACCGGTGGTCAGGGGAGCCGTCCGATTGAAGAAGGAGGCCTTCCGGGACATGCTGTCCCGGGCGACTCCGGAGGCAGTTGCAAGGTACCGACAGGCCCGAAGGACTGCAGCCTCGGCCGTGGCAGAAGCAAAGCAGCGGGTGTGGGAGGAGTTCGGAGAAACCATGGAGAAGGACTTTCGGCTGGCGCCAAAGCGGTTCTGGAAGACCATCCGACACCTCAGGAGGGGAAAGCAGGGAACCATTCAAGCTGTTTACAGCAAGGATGGGACGTTGTTGACCTCAACTGACAAGGTGATTGGGAGGTGGAAGGAGCACTTTGAGGAACTCCTGAACCCGACAAACCCACCCTACATGGTAGAGACAGGGCTGGAGGATGATGGGGGATCAGCGTCAATCTCCCTGGCGGAGGTCACTGAGGTAGTCAAACAACTCCACAGTGGCAAAGCCCCAGGGGTTGATGAGATACGCCCAGAAATGCTGAAGGCTTTGGGTGTTGAGGGACTGTCATGGATGACACGTCTTACAACATTGCGTGGAAATCGGGGACAGTACCTAAGGAGTGGCAGACCGGGGTGGTGGTTCCCCTGTTCAAAAAGGGGGACCGGAGAGTGTGTGCCAACTACAGAGGCATCACATTACTCAGCCTCCCCGGGAAAGTGTACTCCAGGGTGCTGGAAAGGAGGGTTCGACCGATAGTCGAACCTCGGATTGAGGAGGAACAATGCGGTTTCCGGCCTGGTCGTGGAACAACGGACCAGCTTTTTACCCTCGCGAGGATCTTTGAGGGGGCCTGGGAGTATGCCAATCCGGTCTACACGTGTTTTGTGGATTTGGAGAAGGCGTATGATCGGGTTCCCCGGGAGATACTGTGGGAGGTGCTGCGAGAGTATGGGGTGAGGGGGTCTCTACTCAGAGACTCTCTGCTGTGTCTCTGTACTCCCAAAGCGAGAGCTGTGTCCGGGTCTGCGGCAGTAAGTCGGACTCGTTTCCGGTGAGGGTTGGCCTCCTCCAAGGCTGCGCTTTGTCACCTATCCTGTTTGTGGTATTCATGGACAGGATCTCACGGCGTAGCCGCGGGGAGGGGGCTGCGGGTTGGTGGGCAGAGGATTGCATCACTGCTCTTTGCAGATGATGTGGTCCTGATGGCATCATCAGTCTGCGACCTGCAGCACTCATTGGATCGGTTCGCAGCCGAGTGTGAAGCGGCTGGGATGAGGATCAGCACCTCCAAATCTGAGGCCATGGTTCTCAGCAGGAAACCGATGGATTGTCTAGTCTAGGTAGGGAATGAGTCTTTACCCCAAGTGAAGGAGTTCAAGTATCTTGGGGTCTTGTTCTCGAGTGAGGGTAAAATGGAACGAGAGATGGGCCAGAGAATTGGAGCAGCGGGTGCGGTGTTGCAGTCGCTCTATCGCACCGTTGTGACGAAGAGAGAGCTGAGCCAGAAGGCAAAGCTCTCAATCTACCGGTCTATCTTCGTTCCTACTCTCACCTATGGTCATGAAGGGTGGGTCATGACCGAAAGAACGAGATCGCGGATACAAGCGGCGGAAATGAGTTTCCTCCGGAGGGTAGCTGGCATCTCCCTTAGGGATAGGGTGAGAAGTTCAGCCATTCGTGAGGGACTCGGAGTAGAGCCGCTGCTTCTTTGCGTAGAAAGGAGCCAGTTGAGGTGGTTCGGGCATCTAGTAAGGATGCCACCTGGCCGCCTCCCTAGGGAGGTGTTCCAGGCACGTCCAGCTGGGCGGAGGCCGCGGGGCAGACCTAGGACCAGGTGGAGGGATTATATCTCCACACTGGCCTGGGAACGCCTTGGAATCCCCCAGTCAGAGCTGGTTAATGTGGCCCGGAAAAGGGAAGTTTGGGATGCCCTGCTTGAACTGCTACCTCCGCGACCCGACCCCGGACCAAGCGGATGACGATGATGATGATGATGAGTATACATTTTCATTTGAATAAAGTCCCTTATGGGCTTCCATAGAGGATAGTGGCAGCTTGTGAAAAATATTCTAGGTGGAGCTGTGCCATATTCAGTCAGCTTCACCAATGCAATTTAACATTAACTGCAGGACACCAGTGTTCTGTGAAATAGTAAGTATTAATTAAATGCCAATATTAAACATGTGAGGCATTGTTAGACAATAAAATCTTATGCAAAAGTCAACTATACACAAAAACAAATGTGTGAACAGGTGTGTGTCTGGCATCTTATTTGTAAAGGAATTTGGCCGTTCTGTCCTTCTGAATGGCATACCTCTCAATTACTTAAATATTAAAGTCAGGGATGTAATTGATTTGTATTTTCTCCATGGAGAGCATAGCCAGAGTATTCAGGCGATCTTGTGTCATGGTGTTTCCTCAGGTACGTATTCATCCTTTTCAAAGAAGAGAAATTTAACCCCTCTATTCTTGATGACCGCTTCCATTAGATTCTCACACGAAACGTCGGGTGCTTTCAGTTTACTGCATAATCGTCTGGCAAAGGCTTAAACATACAGATAGTCAAGGTTCAGAGGTATTTGACACTTTGTGTTTAATTAAACAATGTGATCATATGGCTTTACAGGCATAACGTTACCTACTAATGCTAAAAACCCACATCGCCACCCATTTCTTCAATGCAACAGTACATCTAAAATAACAGTCACAACTTTGTTTAGACCGTATTTTGTGTCTTGTTAGCGAACATTCTAGAATGTGGTTAATTAGCTTCTATACATTCAACAAAGCAAAACAAGCTAAATATATGTTTACAATTGTCTGATCGGTCTGTAGTGTTGCCCACGTACATTCATAAGGCACTTTACATAGTTAGATCAGACTTGTATGGGGATTATAACATTATTGCAATCCAGTCGCGTAGACTTTAACTCTGCATAGCATGGCTAGCTTGACCATATTCTCCCTATCATGTGTACCCTCGAACAGTCATGTATCTTAATCTTCTCTGATAGATGTTTCATATCCCTTACTTCTGCAATAGTCCATATTGTTGTATCTGTCCTAGTTGTTCTAACAAGTAGGCATGGGAAGAAATATATGGCATTTTCAGGACTGCATCCAGCTAGCCAAGCCTTTTTGTCATACGAACAACGGGTGTTAAGGTTAAACCACTTAGTTACATGTATTGTGTGCTGTGTATTAAACCACTTAGTCACATATATGGTGTGTTGTGTATTAAACCACTTAGTTACATATATGGTGTGCTGTGTCTTAGACCACTTAACTTCATATATTGTGTGCTGTGTATGAAAAGTGGAATCTTGCACATTCCGATCTGTTCAAGGTCTTCTTGCCCTCTCTGCTCTGTCAATGGTCTCATTGCTACTATCTCGGTAGACTCTTTCCCCCTCCCTTACAGCGCACTCATGAGTTCTGTACAGCAACTCAGGACTGGACCAGAGGAGTGCCCAGAGGCCTAGGACTAGGCCTGCGCACCAACAAGGGAGGGTCAAAAGTCTAAAACCAATGATTTCTCTCCATCCAGTTGTTTTATGAACTTGTGTTGTATCACAGTATAAAAGCAGGGCGCACCCCTCCCAAGGTGTGGCATTCGGTATACTGGGTCGGTCGGTGTGTGTGTAGGACAGCAGACCGGTATAGGCGGGGTGCCACCCTTTGATATCTTTATATTTAGTCATCTTTTGATATCATCGTATTTTGTCATCATTAGATATCATTATATTCTTGACATTATTATTCTGTATTGATTACTTTATAAGCCTGTATTGATTAAAGCTTGCTATTGCTCACACCTCTGGTCCTGTCGTCTCTCAGAACTGCGGGACACAACACGGGACAAGCATCAAATGTACTTTTTTTTTTTTTTACTAGCCTATTCTATCTTAATACAAGGTTGATCTGGTCCAAGCTCTATAACTCATATTTTCTGCACCAAAGTTCCCCTCTCAAATGGGTTTTGATGAAGAGATAATATCGAATTAGGGGGCGTCTGAGATCCTGCATATCTGCATTCATCATCGTATTCTTCTCTCTGGATTCGATGGCAGATCGCAAACCAACTTTCTCTACCACAAGCTGGACTTTGGGCGATACGTTCTGGCACTGGCAGCAGATTCGAGGACGCTCATTGGCTAAATCTGTGTTGCTATGTGCATTTATTCTGTTAGCTATTGGCTGTGATGCACTGAACGGACGATTTTTCCATCGCCCCAGAAAAGATATTTAGAGAGAGTGGATGAAGCATAGACATACAGTAGATACATCTATGGAATGAACAATCAGCAAATTTTACCCCAAATATAATGATTTATGTTCTACATATTACACGTTATGGTGCATTTTAAATACACACAATGCTGAAAATAAGTAATTATTGTTTATTTTTAAACTAAATAAAAAAAAACATTTCCACCAGATAGAGCCAGGGAGGCCAGGGAGGGTGGTGCCCTATCGCCCTCTGCTGGCTAGCCGCCACTAGCAGAGGATTCAATGTCATACACAGGGAAGCACTGGCCTCAAAGAAAACGAGTCCTGTTTTGCATGACGTTTTGCTAACGTCAAAGTAATTAACTTAATTAAGTCAAAGCCACTTGTTTCGCGTGAAAAAAATTGGAGCTGAGATAGTATAAATGTTTTTACTTCAGCAAAAAAAAACTCTACGCAGCTGTCCAAATATGAATGTTCAAAACTTTTAATCTGGTGTCACACAATATGATACCCATCCATTGGACCAAATCCTTTTAACCAGAACTGACCCCAGTATTATGCATGAAGTTTAAAAACAATATTTTTGATTTAAAAAAATACGCTTCTTTATTCTATACAGTACTTTGTGGACAGTCCATTTGGTTGTTTAGCTAAATATTTTGGATAAAATGTTTGGCCACTGATTAAAATTCTACTACACTGTGTTAATGCAACATTTTATTGTATTAAAATTTTTTTATAGCCATAATATAGCCATGTAATTATAAGAAAATGTTATCTTCTTTTTCCTACCAAAATTGTTTTGCACTGGTGAGGGGGTACTTTGCAGAAATACATATTCCAATGGTGGTACATAATAAAAAAGGTTTGAGAACCACAGCAATAACAATCTTCTTGTAATTTTTGACTTAGACTCTACCCTAGAGCCCATATGCAGGCCCGGCGGCAGGATGAAGTGACTGAGAGGGCAAGGGTTGCTGTTTATGGGTGTTGGCTTTGTTTCAGAGGGAGAAGGGGTCCCAGCGGGCTGACCACAGCCTGCCGGCGTGGGAGGCAGCCAACTTTAGGGTGGTGACCAGGGTAATTCGGGACCGGCTTGGACTGAATCCCGACTAACAACGGTGCCGGTTCCAAGCCCTGGCCTTCAACTGGACCGGGCCTGAGGCCTAAGGAGTTGAGACCGGGGGAGATGCTGGAGCAGGTGGTGATGGAGGCCTTCAGTGAGGGGCTACCATCGAGGACATCCGCCTGGGTCCAACGCCATCAACCCACCACCCTCAGAAGACCACCTGGCGGTGTCATCTCAGCCGCCACTTGTTCCAGCGCCCTGCAGATTCCGTGGCGGCTGGCAGCACAGAGCTCGGGGCTTGTTCCTGTTGAGGGGAGGGAGCCGACACTTGTTCTAACTTCCCCCACCCCGCAGACAGGTGCTCTTTCGCCAAGTGAGGGATGCTGGCAACGTAGGCAACCAGGCCATGTCTGGAGGAAGTGCCCACAGATGAAGGTGGGCCAGGTTGGCATGCCGACCCCTTCCCCCGGTCCAGGGGCGACGTACCGCATTCCGGTAAGGTTACAACAGGTAACACACCAGGCTCTACTGGATTCTGGATGTATGTGGTTTTAAAAGTGGTTTAATCTCAGGACAAAGGTATAAAAGGCAAGTCTTTCCTGCAGAGTGTCCTTTTTCAAACCTGCAGGAGAGTAGGGAAAGATTATCTTCTTTTCAGGTGGTAAGTATCCCTGCAGAGTTGGCATAAAGTGCCTGCAGGAATAGGTAATAGGGATAGGTATAGGGATATCTCTCGGAATAAACAAAAAAATTTTCTTTCTCAATATCTGGCCGTGCCGAGAGTGGATATAGGGGGGGTGGAGGGGTGGGGGGTGGCTCAGAGACGTCATTGCTCACCGTTAAGCCTTCTGGAGGTGTTGTGGGCTCAAATTAACGAAACATCCGGGATGGAGGGTGCCCACTTGAAAACCCCAATGACATATCTGCTCTCAACCCAAGTCCATTCTAAAATATTGTCTTTTGAAGTGCTGCTCTTGGAGTATGACATAATGAATATTATAGCATCCTATCCTGTGTATATTGAAATATGCAGTTCATGTTCCAAGAGCGCCTGGTTCAACCCGCGGCATTAGTAGAAGCAGCACGGTGTTTATTAGGTGTATACAATGTGGAGAAATGTGGGGGTGTGTTCACGACAGGCAGTGACGTGTGAGATGTGTGCTGTTCTACGCTGATGCAAGGGCTCCCAATTTGTCCGAGTCCGGTCGGGGATGTGGGGGGGTCTTCGTCTGTGGTTCCCTTTCCGGTGTTTCCCACATGCAGGATCTTCCTCTCGAGCAGTCTCGTGATACCACTACGCTCAAACATTTATGGCGTGCTGGTACGACGCCATCTTATCCGTATTTTTCACACATTTTTCACAAATTAGGGACACTCAGAGACAGAAGGAGTGGTACAATTATTGGTACCAGAAAGTCGTCGGAAAGAGGTATTTCAGGCAGCTCATTACAACCCAAATGGCTGGCCACCTGGGATTTGCTAAGACAATACATCGTATAATGGCCCGTTTCTACTGGCCAGGGATCCAGGCAGTAATACGCAAGTGGTGTAAGTCCTGCCCGGAATGCCAGCTAGTGAATGCCCTGGCAATTCCAAAGGCCCTGTTGTGCCCTCTTCCGCTGATTGAAGTGCTATTCGAAAGAATTGGCATGGATATCGTCGGGCCATTAGACCAAAGCGCACAGGGCTATCGGTTTGTTTTAGTCATAATTGATTATGCAACCCGGTACCTAGAGGCATTGCCATTGTGCAACATTTCTGCAAAGAGCGTTGCACAGGCACTGTTTACAATCATCTCCTGAGTGGGAATCCCTAAAATGATTCTCAGTGACAAGGGCACCAATTTCATGTACACTGAAGGATCTTTACGGTTTATTGGGGATTCAGGCAATTAGCATAAGTGTTTATCATCCCTATCACAGACAGGCTTTAATAAGACGCCGAAAACCATGATCCATACATTTATACACAAGGATAGTCAAAATTGACATAAATGGCTAGATTCCCTGTTGTTCGGTGTGAGAGAAGTACCCCAGGCTACCACTGGGTTTTCCCCCTTTGAGTTGTTACATGGACGACAACCTTGAGGTGTCCTGGACCTGGTTAAGGAAAGCTAGGAGTGTGGGTTTAGCGACAGTAAGGACGAGATTCAGAATGTCTTGGACTTGCATGCAAAGCTGCACTCACTGTATAGGCTCTCACGAGAACCTTTGCAGCAGCAGAAGCACCGTTATGACAGGGGAACTAAGCTCAGACAATTTGCACCAGGAGAGAAGGTCCTTGTATCTCTGCCCACTTCTAGCTCGAAAGTACTTGCAAAGTGGCAAGGGCTGTTTGTGGTCACACGGTGAGTTGGGAACGTAGACTAGTAGTGCACATGGAGAGGGGAAATAGCACACAGATATACCACATTAAACTCCTGAAAAAAATGGAATGATGAGGTCCCTGTCTCACTGGCCACGGTGATATCAGAGGGAGATGAGTCCTGACCGGAAGTCCCAAATTTAAAAGATAGCCCCCCTCTTTAGTTTGATGGCAATCTCTCGCCAGGCCTGCAAGCGAATGTCACCAGATTACAACAACAGTTCGCTGATGTGTTTTCTCCCTTTCCCGGGTGGACCAAGCTCATAGAACACCACATAGATACGATGGCAGGTTTGACAGTAAGTATGTGTCCCTATAGACTGCCCACTCACAAGAGAGAAATTGTGAAGCGGGAGCTCAAGGCTATGCTAGAAATGGGCGTGATAGAAGAGTCATATAGTGCCTGGAACAGCCCCATCGTACTGGTGGCGAAACGTGATGGGTCTATTCGGTTCTGTGTGGATTACCGTAGGCTGAATGAGGGTTCTAAGTCTGATGCGTACCCAATGCAATGGTTGACAAACTCCTTGACTGGCTTGGCACTGCAAAAATTTTGCACCACACTGGATTGTACCGAAGGCTACTGGCAGATTCCCTTGTAGCCAGGAGCCCGCGAGAAAACGGCCTTCACTACTCCCTTCGGTTTGTATCAATTCACAGTACTTCCGTTTGGGTTGTCCGGGGCTCCAGCCACCTTCCAGAGCATATGCAGACTAGCAGCTGCCCTAAGGGTGCTTTGGGAGGCGGGGCTCACAGCCAACCCAAAGAAGTGCGTGATTGGTGTGAGAGATACGGTATCTGGGGTACCACTTGGGCAATGGAGAGGTGCAGCCACAGATAGAGAAAACTACAGTAATTGCAGCTTCCCCATGGCCCATCTGAAAAAAGGTGAGGGTTCTTGGGGATGGCTATTTGTTCCGGGGCTTTCAGAGCTGGCCCTCCCCCTGACTGATCTCACTTGTAAGAGTGCCCCAGATCCGGTCCAGTGGACAGTGCAGTGCCAGATGGCATTTGAGAAGTTGAAAAATGGCCTCTGTGGAAACACAGTTATGTATGCGCCTCCGCAAGTTGTCGGACCATGACAATGGTGGAGAAAGAGTGCCTGGCCAACAAGTGGGCGGTCGGCACCCTCCGCTACTATTTGCTGGGGTGCGCCTTCACCCTGTACTCCCCACTTTGCACCCGTCCAGTGGCTCTACATAATGAAGCTGACCAACATCAGGATCACTCGTTGGTACTTGGCTTTGCAGCCCTTCAACTTCAAGGTGATCCACAGGCCGGGAGCACAGACGGTGGTGGCCGACTTCCTCTCTTGCTCCAGTGGTGGGAGGAGTGAGTTGCTGGCCGGTGATGTCCCCGGCCTGCGGCTAGAGGCGGGGACTGTGAGGGTTGTGACGTATCTGTCGAGGAGAGGGCACTGCAGGACCGTGGTGCTGAGGCATTTCTGTGACAGATCACCAAGTGCAACCAGGTGAGTTCTGGTGATGAGTTGGAGGGATGCTATGCATGGGTGTCGCCTTGTTTCAGAGGTAGAACTGCCCAAGGAGAGTTGAGTTGCAGCGGAGAGTGCTGGGAGACAGTAGGGGAAGCCACTTCAGCAACTACAGCAGCAACTACAACTACTGGCCTGTGTGTGTGTGTGTGTGTGTGTGTGTGTGTGTGTGTGTGTGTGTGTGTGTGTGTGTGTGTGTGATGCTGGATGTAAATACACCCCCTGAGGGAGATAAAGGTTACTCTAGCAGTGCATTTTCCAATGACCTCACATCAAGCGGGACGTGCCAATATTGATAACATGCAGGGAAGCGTCTCATAACTCTGATACATTTTGATGTTGCCTTGGATTGATGTCTCCGATCTTTTGATAATGTCTCATTGAGGCCTTCGTCTAGTCAGAGTTGAAAGGCCCAACGGTCGTGACTTAAGTTAGTAGCTATTCGATTGAAGTACACAGCGCATATTTTAAATAACACATTTTTGACTGAGTGGTGCTTATTCCACTTAAAGCTATACTTCACCCATTTTCAATCTTTGAAACCAATGTTGTATTTTGCACAACTGAACATTAGTCTCCAGGCAGTAAAACAGTAGTCTCCAGGCAGCTGGTTGGAGAGCAACTGGCAAGCCAGCAATCCATGTGCATAACCACTGAAGGTGTTTTGGAGACAACTGCTATCCCCACGTTACCCACCACACTAGAGGACCCCAAGGTGAGCACCCTAACCCGAGGCCTATACCCCAAAGCAGGATTTTGAGTTAGGGAGGTAACTTTTGGTGCAGTGCTTTTATACTTTTTGATCTGTTATCTCGAACAGTTATCTTTTACTGTTTTACGGTCAATCTGTAAAGTCAGTGGTGTTTGAAATGTATGTGTAAAGAGAAGTGTGTTGATTTGTGGAACAAAGAACAAACAACATAAACCAGTCAGCTAGCATGTGGTCGGAGTGAGACCGATAGAGACGAGAGCCATCTTAATTACCACTACCCAGGTACTCCACATCTTGCTGACAACCGTGCCGGTGAGTCACCTGTTGGAAAGGCATGGAACAGCAAGACAGCAACCAAACAAGGCAGCGGACACTTTATTAGGTCCACTTGTTCAACTGCTCGTCAAAGCAAATACTGTATCGAAGCGGCAGTAGCAACTCAATGCATTTAGATTTGTAGACATAGCCAAGACGATGTACTGAAGTTCAAACCAAGCATCAGAATGAGAAAGAAACGTGATTTAAGTGACTTTGAACGTGGCGTGAGTCTCAATTTCTGCTTCAACATTCAGATGGGATGGTAGTGTTAGCCTAGTGGGTAGGACTGCTACCTGGTGATGAAAAAACCATGAATTCAAATCCCATCTGGGAACACCACCACTTGTGTGCCCTTGAGCAAGCACTAAATTGCTCCAGGTGGACTGTCCCTGTGATCTCATTGTAAATTGCTTTAAATAAATTACGAAAATTCTATGTAAATGTAGGGTCAGAATTTGCCGTAAACTACATAAAAGCATGCATCATTAACTTGTCCCTCTTGACCCCCCACTTAAAATGTCCTGTACACGCCACTTCTTATCATGAAAATATATTTGCTGTATAGTTTAGCCGCTAAACTATTGTAAACTTTAGCATAGCCTACTGCAAATGCCTGCGGTTCTTTCTTTGGCAGCATGCATACAAGGTATGCGTCATTCTTCCTTTGGTAAAACGTTTTTAGTAAAAAAAAAAAAAAAAGAAAACCTTGGAAAGAGCCCACCATGCAGTATTTATCATTAAACAGAAAATAGCATTTTTTTCTTTTTATAAATATGTTAATTCATCACGATATCCATGATATGGTTAAATCCATATCATGGCTCAACTTCATACCGGTATTGATGTTCATACCGGTATACCGCCCACTCCTAACACTGACTCAGATTTGTGGGTTATCAGCGAGCAATATGAATACTTTAACAGAAGTCTGTATTTGGTTATTTAGAGAGTCAGTGACTACAGAATGTGACCTTAACAAAACCCTTAAGCCTGTCAAACTGGATGGGGTATGATGCCTTTAAAACAGAAGGATCATGTGACTATTTAAAAGTACTTCAGTTGGCAGAGAGGGTCACACATCTGTACACACATACAGTCACGACCATTTGGTCAGTCATGGGCAGCGTTAAAGCATACACTCCAAAAAAATAGGTTCTCAACAGAACCAACAAGGGTTCTTTGGTTCTTATCATAGGGGCACCACTATAAAAAATAACATTCAATATAAGTGTTAAGATACAAATACAAAATGTTTGAGTTGCACATGGATTAAGGATCACAACAGTTTAACCAAGTTAAGGATCTTAAAATTTAAGTTATATAGTTACTGAAAAAAAAGACAATGGGCTTTAATACAACTCTTTATTGTCGTCAGTGTTCACCTATGAGGAAATCCTTGGGACTCCAAAATTTATTTGAACAAAAAAAACATTGACAAATACATGCCAGTATTTAGATTATTGATAAATTGACTAACTTGTAAACTAACTTTGTTTTCCCAGATCTTTGGAAAATGTTTTGGTTAGCTCTTTCAGATGGTCAAGCCCAAATATAAAACACAGAGAAGACTCAATTCCATGGATAATTTCCTTACTTCCAACAAGTACGGAAGTGTATTGCTGCCATGCCAGAAAAATAAAACAAGATCAGTATCACATTATAACGTGTTAGTGTAATGTTATAACAATATGTTTTTCATGTTAAAACATTATATTTTCATGTTATAAGATGATAACTTATTGTTTTAACAAAAAACGTTTCACGTTATTTCGTGATAATTGATGGGTTAACTATAGTCTACAAGGTCTAACGTGAAACTCATGTTTAAATGAGGAAGCGGTGGGAACACCACCATAGTAGGGCCTTCAGCAAGGCACTTAAACCATAGGTTATACTCCACCATAGAGGGACCGCTTTGGATAAAAGCATCTACTAATTGACTCTAATGTAGGCCTAAATGTAATGTGTGCGAGAACGGATTGATGAATATGGCTCATTGATGGTGTAGCTTGTGACCATGGTCAGTCTCAGCCCTCCGTGTCCCCCCAGCTGATCAATGAGAAATATGACACTATCTCGGAGGGGTGAACTCATTCTTCCTTCTGTTCAGCCCCATGTATTTTTAAATCCTTCTTAGTGTACGCATACTTATCACAATATTATTATTATCTAATTTATTGTTCATAAATTATTGTTTGTACATTATTGTATGCTCTAAAGCAGCAGAATTCCGCCATGTCTCAGTCTGAGAGGTTATAATGTTTAAACGTGAAACGTTTTACGTTATAACAATATAAGTTATTTATAACAATTAGTTATCATGTTATAACGTGAAACGTTTTATTTTATAACAATTAGTTATCATGTTATAACGTGAAAATATCATGTTATAACGTGAAAAACATATTGTTATAACAATAAACTTATCACATTATAATGTGATACTGATCTTTTTTTATTTTTCTGGTGTGGCAGCAATACGCTGCCGTAGTCAAGCCCAAATATAAAACAAAGAGAAGACTCAATTCCATGGATAATTTCCTTACTTCCTTCATTGATGACTTTGTGTTTGTGAAAGTGTGATGTATTCATACTTCAGTGGTGGTCCTTGATGCAGCTTTTGGAAAATCTTAGGTTTCATCATGGTGCCTGTGGTTTCTGGAAGATTGGGGCAAAGGCAAAATACCGAGAGGAAGTTTAATAAATTTGGGTGTACAAGGTCTTAACTAATTCCTTAACTAAGCCCATGACATTACACCAAGAAAATATATCTGCACTACATACTTACAAGAGGGTATAAATCCAAAGGTTTACTAACAATCAAAGCTTTACCAAAACTGACAATACAATCCACATATCTTTAATATTGAAATACAAGACTCCTTACACATAAGAAAGACAATCCAGTTAGAGCAAATGAGCTGTCACCTGGCTTGCACTATCAAGCTTTTGGGTTAAATGCATTTGCTTAACTTACACCTTTAAAAGTATGATGTAAACATGTTGAAACACCTTGAAGAGGTGAACTAAACTAAAAAGTCTAAAAATAAACTAAAACTTTAATGGCTCCCCTGTGTTTAAACAGCAACAATGTATCCTGCTTGAATTGTGACGGTAAGATGGCTGTTTAGCTGTAACATTAGTCCTAATACAAGTGGAAAAAAACGTCAGAATCACTGAAAATTTAATTTTTAACTGCAACACTGTTTTTACTTGCTATTGTGTGATGTTAGAGGTGACGTTGGCAGTGTAGCTGCTATCTATCTGACATAAGTTACCACATGTAAATGTCAAAGTAATTGTATGGTTATCTAACGTTGATTAGCTTGCAGTAACGAAATGCAACTTGCCAATGCCAATGTTTAAAGGTGCAGTATGTAAGTTTGAATTTCTAGCGATAAATTCAATTTTTTATGTTTTTTTTACGTTTATCACATACCTCCTGGAGGATATCATTAAACCAAATGCTCAGAGAGAAGGTGCGCTATATATGAGCGCCCTTGGCCCTGCATTCATCTTTTAAAAAATCTAGGAACGCCAGCCTATCCCCAACCAATCAGGAGAGTTTTTGCAAGGAGTAAGGGCTACCTGCCCATCAATCACCTCGCGTGCACACTCCTTGGTATAATACCTGCTTACAGCGTCACCCTCCAAATAAACTTGTAGTTACAATTCGCTTTGCAGACAAAAGTAGCAGCGGTGTGAACTAGTAGTTGCAAGGCGGCTGAAGTCGTTGCATGTCGTCGCAAAAGACTTGGCTTGTCAAATCGCCAAGTTTGAGAACGTTAGGAAGTATTGCGCCAGATTTATGTCAAAAGGGCATTATTCGTTTACATGCATACGTTCGATTTGTTGCCTATAGTAGCTATGGTGCCAATCGCAGCTAATTAAAAACGATTGTCATGCACTAGCTCATACTAATAGGGGAAAGGGAAATACAATTATTTTAGTTAACGTTAGCTAACTGTATGTCGTTACTATGGAAACGGTCATTTGTGTCTGCTTGTTGCTTTGGTGTGAAGTCATAACTCAGTTTTAAAGCGTTTACGATCAGACGTTCGGGATTCTTTTGTTTCTCATCTTGATATCACTGATCAGACATGCTTTATGCGTTGTTGGTGAGAACCAAAAATATGCACAACATACACATGATTCATGAAACACTGCCTTTCTCAGGCTCATGAAGTCAAGTCAGAGCGCGCACTGGCATGTGTGGGATGGGCCATTGAGAAGGATAGGAGGGACCAAACACTCAGGATGTTGGCCTTTTTGAGTGTTATGATTCAAATTCTTGCAATTTATCCCCCAATTTTCTAGAACTACATACTGCACCTTTAAAATAACAATTTGGCTGATGGCCGATGCCGATATCTTTAGGTCTTTTTTGTTTTTGTTATTTATTCCCCCTTTTGTGCCAGTGTAACAGTGTAAATAGGTTTGAGTTAAATTCCTGCATAAATGGGTAAAGAGCCCGTCTGTGTTTTGGTTGGTCAAATCCCTCTGCACAATGTGCAGTGCTATGAATTTGGGCATCTTGGGTAATCCACAGCAGAGATATGAGAACTGCTGTGGGTAAGTTACAATTGATAAATGGTCTGGGGAAAATCCGCCATAAAAGTTATTAAATGAGCCTACATTTTGTTTTGTTATTTGTTTGTATTAAATGCATTGTCTGTAAGCAGTTTAGCGATACATAAGCCATGCATTCGAACTTTAGAAGCAACTTTATCGAATTTCTGTTTCCACATGGGCTTTCTTTAGCTGGCTAATGTGACGAATTTTCTTTATGAGGGCTATATTGAGTATGACCATTGACCATTCTACATGTTGTACCCTATCATTGCAGGAAAATGGTTTATTGATGTATTCATAAATATGTATTGTTATTTAAAAGGTGCTATGTGTTGTCTGTTAGAAATGTTTTTCAATTGATTACATTTCTTACCTGTTGCTATTATAGAATGTAAACAAAGGATGGTAAATATAAATTTAAGTACTGTTGATTTGATAAATAGAAATTAAATTGTCTTGTTTTCTAAGAGATAAATACTAAATCACTATACTATCACCAAATGTAATAATTTTATTAAGAATGCATAAATATAGCCATTGTATTAGTATCAGCAGAGAAATGTGAACTGCTGTAGGAGGGCTATATTGAGTGTGACCATTGACCATTCTACATGTTGTACCCTATCGTTGCAGCTCGTGAATAAATTACCATCCATTCCTGAGTAGTTGACTTGTTGATTTGACGTGACAGGACATATTGGTCACATTGGTGCCGTGACCCGGATCTCCAATCAAGTTAATGATCACCAACTATGGCCGTCTCGTCTCATCAAGGTCGACTGTCCACTGCATTATCTTCTGAGCTCTCCAAAGCTTTCACCTTGGAGCTTCCAACTTGTATGTTATTTTATTTCTTTCTACTTCGCCCATTATTATATTTAGTGAGTTTTGCCTTATGTTGGTAGGGGTAGGGGAGTGCTGGGGCTACCTATACCATTCCAAACTAGCAGTCCTATAGTGGCCAGTGGTGTATCTTTTATCTGATTATCCAGGGGTGTTTTTTTCACCTATTGGGGACAATGCTTTCCCTGTGGATCATTTGAGTGCTAATCCAAATAGTCCAAAAGTTGTAAGCACATCCACTCCAAAACCAATGCATGAAGATGCAGCTCTTAAAGACCAGATGAGCACTATTACACAACAGGTTGGGCAACAGCTAGCTGATAACATCATGACACACCTGATCAAAGGAAGTTTTAAAACTATAACACCCATTGGCCATAGTGGGATGGGTAGTACATCAGAGCCACCACCAGTGACCTTACCAGTCAGGTATTAGACCTCTACCAAGTCCAGTTTGTAACGCAAAGAAAAGTTAAGGAACCACCTACCTTTAGGGGGGAAAGCTCAGATTCAAATTGCCTTTGTGAATGGGAAGATAACATGAGGAACTACTTCAAAAAGAGCAACTTCAAAATAGAGGATCAAGCCGAAGAGATTCTCATCCATCTTAGAGGCAGAGCAAAGGATATTGTCAAATTTGGGACAAGAAACAGTGGTATCAACATACAAAAACATCCCGAGGCTATCTTTAGCTTGCTCCGTAAACACATCAATTCCAGCCAGTGTTCTCCAGTCCCACTTGCAGACTTTTACACGACCCTTCCAAAAGATCAATCAAGAGAATCCATATGAATATTTGCTGAGGTTGAATCGAGCTGCAGATGTTGCTGTTGATTGTCTAAAAGAACAGGGCAAAGAATTGGACAATGCCAAACTTCTAAAAAAACGTGACAGTTCTAGTTTTTATACATTACAATACAATAGGTACCAGGGCTGCAATTCAAAAATATGTATGTAAGCAAACAAACAGCAGCAAAAAGACGTTGCAATGTTTTGTCGCAATGCATAATTTGTTTGGCTCAAACTCAAATCAGAAATAAAGTAGTATATAATTGCAGCCTCTGCGAAAAAGCGAAAAATGAACAGAACACACAGGAAAAGTTCACTTTCTCTTGAAGTATGCTGGGGCCTGTATACTTCAAGAGAAAGCGGACCTTTCCTGTGAGTTAGCAGTAGCTTACGCTCCAATGCAGCA
The DNA here is from genome assembly GCA_026901105.3 of Galaxias olidus. NCBI lineage: Eukaryota > Metazoa > Chordata > Actinopteri > Galaxiiformes > Galaxiidae > Galaxias > Galaxias olidus. The sequence continues at coordinate 223,343 of JAPMUY010004386.1, forward strand.
GGGGGACATTTGGCTCTCCTTGTAATCTCACTAGGATGTGTTAAAAATGCGTGCATATAGGCTATGTTTATAGTTGTTTCCTTTTATTATTATACGTATGTAGACCTATTTATTATTTCAATATTTTTTTAATTTCTTGGCTGGGTACCTGTGACGTCCTGGAACAGCCTCAAACCAGGCAGGGTTCCTGATTGGGGTTAATGTTTTGCACCTGTAGGGTTTTTGGTTTGCTTGTCATTGGGTTTCCTGCACTATATATGTCGCACTGTTTGCTGCATGGTTTGTGCGGTCATTATATTGTGTACGTCAAAATAAAGATACTATTACTTACCTTTTAGATACGCCTACCTCTCTTTTGCCTTCCTCCGGAGTACTGCATGTGGGTCCGTCTCGCTACACCGCTTACCATTGTGACAGAATGACCGCACCAGCCGAGACCCAGCAGTATTGACCAGCCTGCAGGAAGACGTCCGCTCACAGGCGGCCGTCCTGGATCGCCACAACCATATGTTGGCCGAGATCGCCTAGGAGTTGCGGCGATTGAACGCCACGTTACGGGGGCTAGGAGCCGGGAGTCCTCCGGTACCGTCCTCGGGGGTGGCGAGCGCCCGACCTACGCCTTCGACGGACGGTGTCGAGGGGATTCGTGGACTTCCCCTTCCTCACCCCGACAAGTACGACGGCACCCACAGGTTGTGCCGGGGCTTCCTCACCCAGTGCTTGTTGATCTTCCAGAACCAACCCGTGGAGTACGCCACAGACAGGGCACGGATCGCCTACATCATCTCCCTTCTCCGTGGGGCCGCCTTGGACTGGGCATCGGCGATGTGGACCAGGCAGACCCCGGCCTGTTCTGATGCCACTCTGTTTCTCCAGGACTTCCGGATGCTTTTCGACCACCCCGTTCGCGGCCAGGATGCCGCCCACCGGCTGCTGCAGATCCGCCAGGGAGCTCGGAGCGTGGCCAACTACGCGTTGGAGTTCCGCTCCTTAGCGGTGGAGAGCGGCTGGAACACCGAGGCGCTGGTGCCAGCGTTTCAGCGAGGGCTGAACGAGGGCATCCAGGACGAGCTGGCGGGCCGGGAGGACATCGTGGAACTGGAGCCTCTCATTTCTCTCGCGCTGCGGATCGACTGCAGGCTCAGGGAGAGGCGACACCGCAACTCTCCAGGACCAGGGGCGGGCGCTGGAGGACAGAGCGGCGCACCCTACCCTGAGGGACCCAGGCTCTCTCTCGGAGAACCCAGGGACCTGGGGCTAACCGTCCTCCCTACAGAGGAGAGGGAGCGACGGCAGAGGGAGCATAGCTGCCTGTTCTGTGGGCGCACCGGGCATGGGCGACGGACCTGCCCTCAACGTCCGGAAAACGCTGGGGCTCACCCACTACCGGGAGGCCGGTGGTGAGCCTGGCGGTGATAGCCTCCCCTCAGCACAGACTGGTGCTGCCTGGCGTGCTGGCCTGGGCCGACCAGCGAATTTCCCTGGACGTTTTTGTGGACTCGGGTGCTGCAGGGAATTTTATCGACCAGGGGGCGGCTCAGTGGTGGCAGATTCCGCTTCAGTCCTTGCCCACGCCACTTCCGGTGGTGGCCCTGGACGGACGCCCTATCGGGGCCGGGTCGGTGACCCAAGTGACATTGCAGCTGTTTCTCGGGCCCGACCATACTGAAACTCTCCAGCTGTGATCCCGTCTCCTGGGGTTCCTCTCATCCTGGGTCACCCCTGGCTATCCAGTCATAACCCTCGCCTGGACACGCCAGCCGTGAAGGACTGGCCCACGCCCGGCTCCATCAAGCACGTGCAGCAGTTCCTGGGATTTGCCAATTTCTACCGGCGGCTCATCAGGAACTTCAGCACCGTCGCCTCTCCTCTCCACCGCCATGACCAGCAAGACACCCGGTCCGTTCCGCATGACGCCAGAGGCTCGGCAGGCGTTCCAGGAGCTAAAGGTGAGGTTCACCACGGCCCCGGTTCCCTCCCGCTGGTGGGACGCCCGAAGGAGGGTCTCCCGAGCCCAACCCCACGCTCGCCGGCAACGGCGGACCAAGACAGCTGCTGATGGAACCCCTACCTTCACCTCCTGCTCGGGGAAGAGAGGCGGGGCGTAGCCATACTGGCACTCAAAAGGAGACATCCCCAGTCCGTCTCGCTACACCGCTTACCATCGTGACAGTACCGCAATTGAAATTATTATTAAAAGTTTATCATTTGTAATTAAGCACAATATTGTTTGTTTTAAATACTTGAAGACTACATGCTACTGTTCATTTTTGGTAATGTTAATAGTTGCTTCTTTTTATTTATTGCTTGAAGGCTACATGCCACTGTTGTTTTTCTTAATGTTTTTAATAAAGGAGTGTACGTGTAATTTCTCTGGTATTGGTATGGACTACAAAATGTCTGGTACTTTGACATCCCTTTCTAACACATGATTATACTTTATTCAGTTATTATTATGGAAAGGTTAACAATACTGCAGTGCACTACTACTATAGGAGATGCATCCACCACAACAGCCAGTCTCTTAAGCTTACCTGAAGCAAAATTGCACACTTCTAATCAACAACGGTGACATAATTTCACATTTTTAAGACCTTGATCCAAAAGATACATTTGACATAAGCTGTTCTTAAAGTGATGCTATTTTTTCGACATAGTAGAGAAAGTAGCCCGGTTTAACATCGACCTTGGAATAACTTAGTTACTGAAATCTAAATTTGCTTCCTAAATATTATAGTAAAGCTATTTCAACATGAGACCTTGACTGACCAATGGAAGTACTCTGTATAAGAGAGACACGATCCATCATGGCCAAGCCAGACAGCGTGGGTGGCTGGAACAATTCCACATGGATTGAAAGCAACTCTAGACAATCCTCTCTGACCTTCCAACTAAACCAGGGATTTGAATTTAAGCCTAAGCGTCCACTACACAGTAGTTGAGATGACTGTCCTGGTTACTGTAAGACAACAATATGGTCATATTTTCATGCGTTAGACAATAATAAGCGAGCAGATTAACAGGTGCTGTGAAAAGCAGAACAAGCATTCGTTTAAGATAGGGTCTACTGATAAAAACGAATGACGTTTTTCCATATTCAAACACTCTTCTGCACTTAAACACTTATGGTGGGTGGCTTGCATGTTTCCTAAAATAAGCAGAGGCATGTTTGCCATATTCTTCCTTGTGACCAATACAGACAAAACATAAATCCCCAGATGTTTGGTGCTTTACGTTTCTGGTCAAATGTAATGTAACAATCCGGACAAATAGACAATTTAGAGTGGAAAAAAAGAGAAAGAAACTAGGGGTTATGTATATAACACAGGTTCTAATAAGGAGAGGAGTGAGACTCCTCTCTATGGGAAACGCTCTTAGAGCGCATATCATTCACTGAACACTTATACCACAGCCCTTGATAATCAACAAGGCTCGTGAGACTTCAGGGGTCACGCACACCCGCGTCAGCTACTCTATAAATACAGTAGCAGACCCATCTCACTCCAGATTTGAATCCAGTCATCATTCAGCCATGGGGCAGACTTTGGAGAGGAGTCTCACTCCTCTCCTTATTATAACCTGGGTTATATACATAACCCCTAGTTCTATTACAGTCGATGTGTTCGACTCCTCTCTATGAGAGACATTGTACCACAACGCCCCATAGATCGTGAACATCGAACAACCCCTAATGACTGGAGGTCCATCCTTCACTCCTGACCGCCCACACTAAGCACCGCCTGCGCCAGAGAGGGTGCCGTCACACCCAATCTTTACCAAGATACAAAGGTGTGAGGCGTAGCCCAGCTAGCCGAAGCACAGATGTCCGAGAAGGACACACCCTTGGAAAGCGCCCACGAGAAAGCAATTCCGCGAGTGGAATGTGCGCGTATGGCCATAGGCGATGCGCGTCCCGTAGTGCCATAGGCTAACTGAATAGCCTGCACTAACCACTTAGCCAGTCTGATTTTGGACAGCGCCTTCCCATGGAAGGGTGAGCAAAACAGACAAACTACGGGATCCGTGGAACGGGATCCCCTTGTCCAATACATGTAACAGCGCAGCGTGCGCACAGGGCACAGACACTCCAGGGAGCGCAGATCCGTATTGGGACGGAGCCGGAGCACCTCACTAGAGTTAAAGGTGTAAGTCATGCTCAGGACCTTCAGCACAAACGCTGAGTTTGGCTTTAAGGTCACCTTGGCATCTCCGGGGGCAAACTGAGTACACGAAGGATGAACAGAGAGGGCCTGTAAATCACTGACACGCTTGGAGGGGGCCAAGGCCAACAACAAAGCCGTCTTGAGTGACAACGCCTTTATACTGCAAGTTTCTATGGGCTCGAACGGAGCCCGTCCAGAACCAACCTGAGCTCCCAAGAGGGAGTGAGTGGTTTAGACACCGGGCGCAGCCTGCGTACATCTCTCATGAAGCGAGACACGAGCGAATGAGCACCAGCAGTCTTTCCATTAAAGCCGACATGGCAAGCCATCAAGGCTGCCAGGTGAACTTTCGACTGTGGAAAAGGCTCTGCCGTTGTCCAATAGCCCCTGGAGGAATAATAGGATATTCCCCAGGTTGCATTGGAACAACACCAAATTCCGCTCCTCGCACCAGGACTTGAACACGCGTCATCTCAGGTCACACAGAGACCTAGCGGACGCTGCTCCAGCGATCTGAATAGTGGCGACCACCCTGGGGTGTACCCTGTCAGTGGTCAACCTCAGCCTTTCAGGGGTTCTCGCCGTTTGCCTGGGACAGTTAGTTCGGGTGCAACGGGAGCAGCCAAGGTTCCCCCACCACCAAGCTGTATATATCCGCCACCCATGGTTTGGGTCAACAATCGAGGGGCTAATAATATCAGCGACAGACTCTGTGACCTCACACAGGCCAGCACGGCCAGGATCAGAGCTGTAGGGGGAAAACGCGTAAAGCAGCCTGTCTGCAGGCCATGCGTTTGTCAGAGCATCTACGCCCAGAGGAGCGCCTACTTCTCACAGAGAGAAGTAAAGGCGACACTGGGCACTGGCTGCTGAGGCGAAGAGATTGACGGACGCTTCTCTGAAGCGACACCAAATCTCTTGTACCACCTCCGGATGCAGGCGCCACTCTCCGGGCGGGATTTCTCCCTGGGAGAGAAGGTCTGTGCCTGTATTCAGGTGACCGGGGAGTGAGTCACCCTGAGCGACCTCAGGTTCACTGCACACCACAATAATAGCTGCCTGGCCAACTTGTGAAGTGTCCAGGAGCGGGTTCCGCCCTGTCGATTCACAAAAGCCACCACAGTCGTGTTGTCTGTTCTGACCAACAAATCCTGGTTGCCCAGCAACAAGAGAAACCGTTTCAGCACCAGGAAGACCGTGAGCAGTTCCAGGTGATTGATGTAGAGACACGTCCCACACACTGCTCACTGGACATCCCTCGCAGACGCCCTCCCATCCTGTGAGGGAGGCATCTGTCGTCACTACGTACTACAGGGCCCAATAGAGTGCCCGTCAGAAGCAGCGCTCTGTCCCGCCACGCCACCGGCGCCAAAATGAAGCGGTTGGTGACCTTCAGGGATAAATCCAGCCTCCTCGCGGGGTATAACACTGGCCGCCAGCCAGTATTAAAAAGCCCGCATGTGGAGGAGACCCAGTGGGACTACTGCAGTCATGGAGGCCATGAGCCCCAACAGACGCTGACCGAAACCCGTACGCCCTGCCGAGAACCGGCCAGACACTTGTAAAAGGTCTGGGCACGGTCTTGGGAGAGAAAAACGCGGTTCGGAACCGAGCGGATGGTTATTCCCAGGAACGTAACGCACTGGGAGGGAACCAGACAGCTCTTTTTGGGGTTCACCACGAAACCGAGCGAGGCTAGACGGGACAAGAGAACACTCGTGTGCGCCATCGCCTCCTCTCTCGTGCCTGCGCACAATAACCAATCGTCCAGGTAATTGTGTACGGGCATACCCTGCGCCTTCCGCGCACTTAGTTAACGTTCGGGGTGCCAGTGAGACTCCGAAGGGGAGAACCTGGAACTCGAACACCTGACCTTTGAACGCAAACCTGGGGAAGTTCGGAAGTTCCTGTGTGCGGGGAGGACCGAAATGTGAAAATAAGCATCCTTTAGGTCTATGGTTGTAAACCAATTGCCCTGTTGGATATTGCGTAAGAGGCCTCTGATTGTCAGCATTTTGAACTGTAATACAGTCAAGTGGCTGTTTAATCGCCTCAGGTCCTGTCTGGAGCGTGGCGTACCCCCCCCCCCTCCGGCTTTTCCGGCACCAGGAAATATTGCGAGTAGAACCCGCTGTGTGCCTTCGTAGGTGCCACGTATCTCACAGCCCCGTTCCGTAGGAGAGAGCGTATCTCCTCCGCTAGAATAGGGGCGAGCTCGTCTGACACAGAGCCCACAACCCTCAGGTGAGAGGCATAACCCAGCCGAGGCTTTATAGGGTTTACTTTTGTGTTTAATATGTTTTTCCTGCAAACTCCGTGCCCGCAGGCTGCCCGGGTGTGGGGGGAACACAAACACTTTATTAGGTGGGGAACAATAACACTTGGCGCAGCTGGCTGAGGATGGAGTGCCACCCCAGACAGTGTGCTTAGCAACTGTATGGTGAGCCAGACCCTGACTGCCCAGGTTGCACCGACAGGAGGCTGTTACGCGCATCAGGGCCGCTGCTGCCTCTTCCCTCGAGAAGAGTCAGACTGGGACCTCTTTGGCGCGAACCGATTCTTCGCCCATGGTCGTCCACGTTGGAAACCCACCGGCGCCTGCGTAGCAGAAACCTGGGGGGCAGCACGTGGACGGTGAGCAGGTGAAGCCCACGCCGCCCCGGACGGGGGGTGAGAAGGCTTCGCCTTTTTCTCAGGCTAAGATGGGAGCAGTGCAGACACGGCCTCCCGTGTCGACTTCTGCTGCTCCATTCGGACCGTCAGCTTCCCCACCGAGGCGCCGAAGAGCCCAGTGGGGTCCAATGGCTCGTCGAGAAAAGCAGCCCTCTCTCTAAGCGGGGTCTTAGCAACGTCCAACCAGATGGGGCGTTGCGCCACCACCGTAGCTGTGGACCTGCCCATCTGTGCTGCCACTCCTCTGAGGGAGCGCAGGGAGAGGTCCGTAAGCATACGGCTGATGTCCCACAGCTCGGAAATGTCATTGTCCGGGGCGAACTCAGCCATCTCCTGCTGGACCATGGCTAGGTACACCAGGAGAATCTAAACCATGTTCGCACTCCTGGCTGCCACAGAAAAGAGCTCTCTCTGCTGCTGTTTAGGGAGGTGGGCTCCCGAAGCATATGAGGAAGTAGTGGGGGCAAGGTGCTCTGCCACTACGAACTCCATAGGGGGCAGGGTGTCTACCCCCGGCCTGGCCGTGCACCTCCATGACTCTATATCCAGGCAACTGCACACGTGCAGAGGCTGGTCAAGACCATGAGGCGCGCAGATCCAAAAGGAAGTCCGGCATCATGGGGATGGACTTCGTCAGGGGAGGAGAGACCACCGGCATGAAGCAACCATCCATCAAGGACCGGGCCGGAAGTGCTGGAGGGGACGGCCAGGGGATGCCCACACAGGCGCACGCCTGGCGGCATGATCCCAGGTTGATAAGGACCGGTAACGAGACGAGCCCACCTCAGCTGGTTGAGAGAGCTCGTCCGTCATCGAGTCCGTGTCCCCCAGTGAACCAGCTGACACTGCTCCCGCAGCGCATGGCTGGTAGACTGGCACGTCATCTTCCTCTTCCTCTTCCTCGTCTGCCATGGTCACCAGGTTCCCGGGGGACCTGTACACCATGACAGGCGGGCATGAGGGAGAGGGGAGAACTCCCCAATGGAGAGCTCGTCTCCGGTTGGAGGGGCAGCCTCAGCAGGCAGAAGAGCGGCAGCACCCTGCCTCTTCTTCCTAGCCTCCTTGGACATCGACATCCCCAAGCCAACCAAGCGACCCAACCAACCCACTAGCCCAAGCCAACCAAGCGAACCAGGTAGAGGCAAACAACTTTGCTAGCTCAGAGAGCAGCAATGTTGTCGACAAAACGAGGCAGCTGTAGCTAGCTAGCTCCGGGAACTAGCTTAGCAGTAGCTAGCTAGCTCCGAGTTAGCTTAGCAGTAGCTAGCTAAGTAGCCAGAGGTACCCCGTAGGCCCGCAGACAAGACGGGGAGACTCTAACCACCTCACTTACTACACACTCGGACCGATGGAAAACAGCAGGCACACGCTCGAAAACGGAGCACAGGCTGTTAACTGGTCACCGAAGCAACAGAAGGTAAAGTACCGAGAAGGCCGTTTGCTAGCTAGCCACCGCACGGGCGCGATCTTAGCAGTAGCCTAGCAGTAGCTTAGTAGAAGCTAGTGTTATGGATAATTTCAATCTATGACAGAAAATAACCAATTAATGAGGGAGAAACCATGAAAAGATCAAGTACAATTTTATTGATGACTACAGAGTCTGAGTCAGAGTCCGTACACAGAGAAAATACTACAGTTAGATCAGTCTAACGACATAGTAAGTTCTGATTAGTTGACAAGGTTCTAATGAGTATATAGGTCTATAAGATAAACAATCATTCCATTGGACAAGATGGATCACATGTTCATAATCAGCATATCTAAAGACACGTACGCAGGAAACTAAGACATGACTTAATGTTATGACTTAACCCAAACTTCTAGCCTTCAGTGTCTCCAAAAGGCACATACTGTCTCTTTGGTGACCTGGCCCTCGCTCTGACCGTCCCCTCACCCCTGAACCACATCCCAGGCCGGAACATCCGCTAGGATGCCCAAATTTGGCCACAACACTAGCTAAGCGTTTAGCGATGCCCCGCAGGCCCATAGCCAAAACGAGGGACACTAACCACGTTGCCGACTACACTCTGACGGGAAGAAAACAGCAAGGCACACTTCTGAAAATGGAGCACGAGCTCTTAACTAACAGAAAGGAAAAGACCGTGCTGAAAAACCACAACGAAAACTCAGAGAAAGAACGAAGTGGTTAACAGGCACGGTGGAAAGGAACTAGCTCGCCTTACCGGGAGATAGAACCTCGCCTGCTGTGGAGCTACGTTAAGTAGCGAGACGGAAAACAGAAAAAACTCTGAAGGTAAGAAATTATCTTCTCCTTGCTCACAAGAAGAAAAAGCTCAGACCGAATTGCGTTTTAACCAAATATAAGGTTCAATAGACAGGAGGACACCGCCAATGTTCACACCTGGCTGAATAATGAAAATCTGGTGTGAGATGGGTCTGCTACTGTATTTATAGAGTAGCTGACGCGGGTGCACATGACCCCTGAAGTCTCACGAGCATTGTTGATTACGAGGCGCTGTGGTATAAGTGTTCAGTGAAGGATATGCGCTCTAAGAGCGTTTCCCATAGAGAGGAGTCGAACGTATCGACTGTAATAGAACCATATTTTTAATCTTTTCACACAAATTAGTTACCAGCCAATCATCTGCCCAATGAATTTGGGTCTTTGTCGTGCACCCAATTTTTTTGAGGGGGCACAGTTTTTTTTATTAAAGAGGACCTATTATTTTTTGGGGGGGTTTTCCCTTTCCTTTAGTATGTTATATAGCTTTTTGTGCATGTAAAAGGTCTGAAAAGTTACAAACCCCATAGTCCACGCCAAAGGGACCTTCTCTCTCTCACTAAAAACACTGCTCCTGATCTGCCTGAAACGCCTTGTTTCTAGTCCAGCGTTTTCTTCCGTAACTTACATACGTCACTAAGTCACACATTTGAATAATGTTCGGCATGCCCTCAACCAGAGCCAGTCAGAGCGGAGGCTGGGTGGTTTCGCCATGTCGTGAAAACGCTGTTTTGGTAAGCACGAAGGCAAATTCCCTTTGTTTGGCCAGTTGACCAATCACAGCAGACTTGGCTCGTCGGGAGGGGAGGGGGGGGGCCTTAAAGAGACGGGCTAAAACGGAGCGTTTCAGACTAGGGTGAATAGAGGTGCTACAGATTCAGGCAGTTTAGAAAAAAATAAATAGTTGCTTGAACATTAAAATGCGTAAACCTATTCTAGTAGAACTCCTAAATAAAGGTATGTACCTGAAAATTTGCATAATAGGGCCCCTTTAATACCTTTATTTAACCAGGCAATTTAACTGACTTGCGGGGGAATTTGTGGAATTCTATGCATAATTCGAATGAGAAATAATGATTTCAAACGATTTGTCTTTATTAAATGTATTATTGATGAGAATTTAAGCAAAGTACAATCTAGATATATTATGCTGGCCAGCAGGTCAAAAATCCTCTTCTCTCCAGGTTCTTCAGACGTTTGACTAAAGCATAAGACTAACACAGAGTCTTTGTACTAATAATTGCAAACCGTTCAAAGCCTGTGAAATGAGCAGGAGCACATCTGTGAGATAAAGTTGTTTTCGCCACTGTGGAAAGAACTAGAGATAAGACTAGCTTTAAGCAGTTGCACTCCTAATTCACATCACACGGTTTGAACAGAGGTTGCCTAAGTTGGCAAAAACAGGTCAGAGCAACCTTAAAGATAAATTTGCCATCACAATTACCCCTTTGATTATTTCAAAAATCAATCACAGTATGTGCAATTTATCCAGACATCCATCACTACCTTCCTTCACAGGTTTCGGTAGTCACTTCATTAGTGGCAAATGAAAAGTTATGGTAATATGTAAACAACACACATTCAGAGTTTACACAGCATCTTCATAATATGGGGGAAAGGCCATATAATCCTTCCTTATGGAACATGGACTTCCATACACTGGTGAAGCTCCAGAAGTGTTTAGTGCTTTGGAAAAATCAGCAGCACATGAGTCCATTGACCGAACCCTGGGTGTGTGGCTAAACCCATTAAACGAATTGTCAAGTTATCTGACACATTTCGAGCAGCTAAGAGTGGGGTAGTTGAGGTATATGGCATGAGGGAGCATACCTAGCAATCTTTAACCTTGTTCTTTTAGCTTTACTTGCTGCATATCTGTACCAAAGATTAGTTTTATAATGATGACTAGGGTTCCATGTTTCAGTTAAACAATCTTCACCACCTGTCATACATGTGGCTGCTCTTTTAGAGATATTTTTGGGTTGCCCGGTAGGGACTGGCTCCTTGTCACTTTCCTCAAAAACCAAAGGCCTGGGTGACGGAAAGGATGTCATGGTCTTTGTCCTGTTTGCATAGTCGTGATGCGGCGTGTTGGTCACCAGGACGCAACGTTAATTCTACACCTCCGTTGTCTTTCTGGAACGTTGGGGTGACTTGGTTGGAGCCGTAGCAGGCTACTGTTGGAGGAGGACACTTAGTTTCACTCCCCGTCTCGCACGTCTGGAGGGAGGTCTACTGGCTCAGGAACTGACTTACAGTGACTGGCATGGATCCACGCAGTTTTCCCTTGCACTTTGACTGCCGTCGCTGTTGTAAGTAACTTCTGGTATGGACCTTCGTACCTCCATTACATTACATTACATTCATTTAGCACAAAGCTCAAATCATCTCAAACTGGTTTCTTGAACATGACAATGAGTTCGTTGTACTCAAATGGCCTCCACAGTCACCAGATCTCAATCCAATAGAGCACCTTTGGGATGTGGTGGAAAGAGAGATTCGCATCATGGATGTGCAGCCGACAAATCTGCAGCAACTGAGTGATGCTGTCATGCCAAAATGGACCAAAAGCTCTGAGGAATGTTTCCAGCACCTTGTTGAGTCTATACCATGAAGAATTAAGGCAGTTCTGAAGGCTAAACGGGGTCCAACCCGGTACTAGCAAGGTGTGCCTAATGAAGTGGCCAGTGAGTGTATAGCTATAGGCTATAGTAGCCTACAAGCTAAGTGCATAGAAACCCACAAATATGATTCAAAGGCTATTGAAAATCAACCTATCTGCTCCAGTTCATTGTGTCATCTGCGTTTTAATTTGTTTGGATACAGCCAAAACAGAACCGAATATCTACTTGCTTCTTACCCTGCTCAACCAATCAGCGATTGTTCGACGCACTGAGAAGATGCGACGCGCTGTTAGGATTTGGGACGACTCCCCATTAACACGTCGGCAGGCCTCGGTGAGCTATGTTTTCCTAGAAACCCCTTCTCTGCGAAGCAATGCAGAGACGTTTACGTGCTCCTTCGCAGAAGTATAAACCAGGCTTTAGGCAATCTGACCAGACTACGTTTACTGGCTAAAATTCGTTCATAGGCACGTTTCTATATCAGCATGCTCGCATTTTTTTTAAGCAAGAGGCCAGTGGTCGTAAATGTACGAATCCAACTTGTTAATCAAAACATTATATATTAAAGTAGCTGGCTGGATGGAGTAGTCAGTTCGAGTCGGCTGGAAGCCATTGGCAGGAAGCCGGTGTTGTATCGAAGACTGTTTCCTCGTCGAGATATGTTTCCCCACAGCCCCCCCCCCCATCCAAACAGCGAAGGAAGCGCGCGTTCACAAAATGATAGCCCCTTAGACCCTTAGCTGTTCTCACACAACTGAGATACTATAGAGTGCTAAGGCTAGGTTTTCATTATGAAACAGGCTATGGCCCAATCCCAATTGCCTATTTTACACCCCTTGGCTCTAACCCTAGGCCCTAGCCCAGCCCTGTTTTGTTTTTCGACTTGCCCCTCAAAACAGAGTCACAAGGGTTAGGGGTGAATCTAGCGCTGTGGAATTGATTCCAAAAAGAGTCGATTCCCGATTCCAGTGACTCTAAGACTGTAAGAAACACAGGTGGAATTGGAACTTGGTACTCAATACTTGGTATTGCGCTCTTGTGAAAGGTCCGCGTAAGGCTGTCGCGGTGAACGAATTTTCCTGCGGTGATTTAGGGTGGCTCAACACCGTGATATGCAGTATTAGCGAAATTTTTTGCTGTTTTTGCCAATTACTCAATTTATCCTGATTTTAGTGCTATATAAATAAGCTTTATTGTTAGGCTATTATTAGGTATATTGTTGCTTTTTTTTGTGACAAAGATGACCGTTTTAAGACAAATTAAATACTCGTTTATTGTTAAATGCAGAACACAAAAGGGCAATGAGGCGCAATAAGAACGCACGCCTTTTCTCCTTTATGAAACAAAAGGATTAAGCCTAGGCTAGATATACATTGTGAAAATAAAGCAAATTGTTTTGGCAACATTTTTTGAGTGCAAATCTGAACAAGATATGGTAGAAATAAATGAAAACGAAACCTTCCCTTTAGCATAAATAATAAAGTCGATAAGATTTAGACCTGGGTTGTCATGTCCCTGTTGCGCGTTAGGAAAACCAACCTTATGTGGTTTCAGAGAGGATCTGAGTGGAGTAACAATGTTCCCGGCGGTACTAAAAACTCTCTCTGATGGCGTGCTTGTTGCACAAATACACATACTTGCGGGCGACTTTATAGAGCAGAGGAAATCTAGCCTGGTTGTTGCGCCTCCAGGCGAGTGGATCTGCGTTGGAGTCTATGGGCGCCTCCTGTAGGTAGTGGTCCCCAAGAGTCTTGTTTTTGCTGCAGATGGCACCACCACTTGCACAGAGGACTCTTCGTCTCCAACTGACATACTGGCACCGCTCCCTCCGTCCTTCACTCCCAGTATCTCTTCGATGAGTGCGTGTTTTGTCTCCTTCGTGTCATCGATATGATTCCCCCTATATCTAGGGTCCAGCAAGCAGGCCTTTGCCAAAGGTTCTTGTAAGGCAGCTGGTTCATACTTCTACTCGAGAACACTGTACATCTTTCGCTTGATGTTCGATGTCAAGGTGGTGTCCTCTTCTGATGGTTTCAGAACATCTCTAGTCAGGAGTTTCAGGACGGGTTTGACTGATGACACGGTAACATAGCTTTCGCCAGACAGCAGATCCGTAAACTCAGCTGCGGGTTTCAAGGCCGCGTTCACAGACTCAAGGACAGCCCGGAATTTGATGCTGGTGTTGCCGCCGGTCATCCAAAACTCTTTTGATAGCTGGGATTTGCTCCAAGACTCTGTCCACCATTTTCTGTTTGGTGCCCCATCTTGTAGGGCAGTCCTGCACAGAATATTGGCCATTAAATTAGAACTGAAATTAGCCTACATCTATTTAGGGGGCCTTATTTACATAATAACAATGTAGACTACATTTAAAATTATTAGTTTCAATTTATTTTTATTAAACTTAAACTAAATTTAAATCATCCCAGCAAGCCAGAAACAGAATATTCGCAGGCTGCAATGCCATACTAACTGTCGTTAAGTGTTTTGTAAGCCAGGCCTACTGATGAATTGGAATGTAGCCTAAATGACAAGTATTTTATTGAGTGTGATGCAATTTGGTCACTAATAAAAACTTGCCTTTAATAAACCTAATAGTCTAATTTCGTAGCTTACCAGTATGAGGCCATGCTAGGGGATTTGGAGCTCCAATTGGGCTTTCGCCAGATCTCTTCTCTTCAACCAACTCTGAAACTACGTACTGACCAGGGTGTGGCACAGGCCTATTGCTCGGGCTGTGCGGTCCTTAGCGCTTGCCATTGCGTTTGTCACTGCCAAATGTAAATTGTGACCATAACAGTTCAGCCACGACCAGTTCAATTTGTTCAATGCTGCTACAATGTTCGCCCCGTTGTCCGCAGTGATACAGGCCAGCTTCTTTTCATCCAGGGACCACTCATTAAATGAGTGGCGGAGAGCTTCCGGAATATTTGTGTGGTTCTGGGGCCTAAACACTGTTTTGAGGCAACGTGATTTAAGAACCCAGTCCGTGGTCAGATAATGCACCATTAGACCCATATAAGGAGTCATATTGACACTTGACCACATATCAGTTGTGGCAGAGAAGTAGTCGACATTCTTGAGCTCGCTTTTGACCAATGCTTTTACTGTGTAGTACATTTTCGGGACAGCAGTCTCTGAGAAGTAGGTCTTGCCGGGCAACTCGTATTGCTTGTCGAATTTTTATTGCATTGACTTTAATGCAGGTTTCGCCACCGTGCTAAATGGAACCATCTCCTCAACCAGATATTGCGTAACAGTGGCAGTAAGGCATTTATGCCTGTTACTTTCACAGCTGTTTTTGGCAACTTGCGCAAAGGATTCAGCCACTCCTAACTGTCGGCTCCTAACTGTCGGCCTGAGCTGTCCCTTAAGAGGCTGCTCCACGACTTGGTGCTGGTGGGGGCAGTTGCGCTTCGATAGCTGGATGATAGGTAGCTAGGTGAGACCTCAAATTCGATGTATTTCCTCATTTCACAATGACCTTTCTGGTACAGATTTGGATATTGCCTCGTCTAAATTGTCTGGCTCTCCCTTTTCATTTGGTTGAAAGCCGAAATGCTCCCAAACGGGCGAAGTTGCATTTGGTTTTGCGACCAGAGCAGCTGCCATTGTTTCCATCTTAAAAAACAAAGACTGACACTCAGCAGCACCGGATGCAAACAGACAGTTGGTGGGAAAAATTACCCTTAACTCTTGTTTTCATTATGAATTTATTTAACATTCATACACACACATTGAAGTGTAAAACAAGAAGGGCCTCGCCTCATGAAAAAAATAAAAACGTGAACATCGCGGCTGTGGCGGTTGCTTGCCATCCTCTGCGGTTGGCTTGTCAATAGCGCGGTATTGCAAAATTGCGGTTATCGTGACAGCCCTAGGTCCACGAACCTTGTGAGTAAGTATTGATCGACACTGTGTAAAACTTTTTATTCGTAGTGAAACTGCCAAATCCAACAATACAAAGCTGTGTCAGAATGAACAGAACAGACTGGCTGATACACGTAGGCTATTTAAACCAGTGGTTCTCAACCTTTTTGAGTCGCGACCCCCCAGAACAATCAGGTTGGTGTTTGCAACCCCCTCCCCCTCGCGGCTTTGCAGAAGATAAAACAATAGAGCATTATAAAAAAAGATTAGCTTCGAATCCGCAAGTGCTGCCGTTGCATGTAGGCGCAACATAAAGTGGCATTTTGGAAGGTTTTTCAATGGTCTGCAATAGCTTTACGCTTCCGAAAAGCAAATGTGTGAGAGCGTGTGAAGAGGGTCATTTGCGTGACTCTCAATGCGTGAGAGTTGGCAGCTCTGCTAACCCATTAAGCCTTATCTCCATAGTTGTTCCATGTGATTGCTAGTATTGAGCTAACTACCAACTAATCTGCTACAAGCAATTGTGGCACAGTGCACCAAAATTATTTTGTTTGTGTGTGCGCGTGTCGTGTGTGTGTGCAATCTAAACTCAAGTGCAGGCGCACTTTGACTCATGCACACACTCAATAAATTCGAGTAAAATTAAAAAATACATAATTTTCTTTTTTTTTTTTTAAGCAACTATCTGGCGACCCCCAGAACTTATCCCCCAGGTTGAGAATCACTGATTTAAACAGGCGGCAGCACAGTTTCATTAAGATTATTTAAAATGTATTTCAGTGGCAAAATAATCAGTATTGAACAAGCACTAACACTTAAGACAATAGACTACTGCTGATTTTATGTCTGCAGCACTGTCCACTTGTGATACCATCGCCAGATGCCTTAAAACGAAGGTTGAGCCTTAGGGGAGACTGGGAACGGTTGCAACACTTTTTGCATTTCTCTGTTACTCTGAGACTAATTGACATAGACCAGCCAAACATATTAAACTTATGTCTGTCTTCTAATTACCCATACAATTTAAAGATGACTACATGACATATAGTTCACAATATTTATATGAATGGAAGTCAGATGTTGGGGTGTGGGCATTTACACTTGTGTTCAGTTCAGCGCTGTCCACCAATACACGAGGACGTAGTAGTGCTGCAGCGGTTATTTTAGGGGGCTGGCCACCCGCACTGCCTGGTCGCTGATGGTGGAAACGCAATCACATCGCATTTGCTCAGGGAAATGCATTTTCTAGTTTTAAACGTTTTCTATAAATAAACTTGATTTGATATGTAAAATATGAAAAGAAGTGAGCAACCTTCATTCTCTTTGTTTATACTTTCGTGGGAAATAAACGGGAGTTTTCATGTCTGTGCTTCATCTACGGTTTTCTGTAGATTCTGGATTACTGAATGCAACAGTGCCACCTAGTGGGCCCGTTAAACTTGCGTTGAAGTATGTAGGCAAACTCCTGTGCGAACGTAAGCACCAAATGAACGTTTACATTCGCTAACGCGCTCATGCAATAAGTATAAACCAGGCTTTAAGGCTCCAATACTTCAAGCGAAAGCAAACTTTTCCTGTACGATTGGTTCTCTTTGCCGAGGCTGTGATGGGATGCTGGTTCGCTACTGATTTGAGCTTGCGGTAGCTTACACCCCACCCAATACGTTACGGATCACAACAAAACATTACAGTGGTTAGGATACGAGTTTTACAAGTGTTCATTTTTTTACTTCTTCAGTTAAGCTGCTCTCAAAAGTATTCATAGTTTAAAAGCAACAAGTTATTCCATACTTTTCTAAATAAGTGCTGTTGTATGTATACAAAACAAACAGTAAACACTGTACCCGGAAACCAAACGCAGCCAGTCAGTCAGTCAGTTCAGCCGTACATCATAAGACACATGTTAACTCCACTTCTGCAGGCTAGACAGTTGCCATTACACAAACAATGTCACAAATAGATCTCAAAATATTTAATTTTCATCTTGAATAATTCACTTCCAACATTGACATATGCAATATAATACGATAATATAATAAAAGTACATTACAATACAATACTATATATAATAGTATAATATAGTATAATATAATACTATAATATAATAATACAATACTATAATATAATAATACAATGCCTGTGTCAAGTGTTTGAGACCAATGTTCAGAATCAGAATTATGTAAACAAAAATAATTGAGCTCTAGAGGAACTAGGCATGATGCAAGTCAAAGTAGTTCCCTGTCTTGGCAAACTCAATTCCCCTTCATCTCACAGTTATCAGCAACATGTGAACACCTTTAATATAATATATAATATCATCATCATCATCATCATCGTCATCCGCTTGGTCCGGGGTCGGGTCGCGGAGGTAGCAGTTCAAGCAGGGCATCCCAAACTTCCCTTTTCCGGGCCACATTAACCAGCTCTGACTGGGGGATTCCAAGGCGTTCCCAGGCCAGTGTGGAGATATAATCCCTCCACCTGGTCCTAGGTCTGCCCGCGGCCTCCGCCCAGCTGGACGTGCCTGGAACACCTCCCTAGGGAGGCGGCCAGGTGGCATCCTTACTAGATGCCCGAACCACCTCAACTGGCTCCTTTCTACGCAAAGAAGCAGCGGCTCTACTCCGAGTCCCTCACGAATGGCTGAACTTCTCACCCTATCCCTAAGGGAGATGCCAGCTACCCTCCGGAGGAAAACTCATTTCCGCCGCTTGTATCCGCGATCTCGTTCTTTCGGTCATGACCCACCCTTCATGACCATAGGTGAGAGTAGGAACGAAGATAGACCGGTAGATTGAGAGCTTTGCCTTCTGGCTCAGCTCTCTCTTCGTCACAACGGTGCGATAGAGCGACTGCAACACCGCACCCGCTGCTCCAATTCTCCGGCCCATCTCTCGTTCCATTTTACCCTCACTCGAGAACAAGACCCCAAGATACTTGAACTCCTTCACTTGGGGTAAAGACTCATTCCCTACCTGGACTAGACAATCCATCGGTTTCCTGCTGAGAACCATGGCCTCAGATTTGGAGGTGCTGATCCTCATCCCAGCCGCTTCACACTCGGCTACGAACCGATCCAATGAGTGCTGCAGGTCGCAGACTGATGATGCCATCAGGACCACATCATCTGCAAAAAGCAGTGATGCAATCCTCTGCCCACCAACCCGCAGCCCCCTCCCCGCGGCTACGCCGTGAGATCCTGTCCATGAATACCACAAACAGGATAGGTAACAAAGCGCAGCCTTGGAGGAGGCCAACCCTCACCGGAAACGAGTCCGACTTACTGCCGCAGACCCGGACACAGCTCTCGCTTTGGGAGTACAGAGATTGGATGGCTCTGAGTAGAGACCCCCTCACCCCATACTCTCGCAGCACCTCCCACAGTATCTCCCGGGGAACCCGATCATACGCCTTCTCCAAATCCACAAAACACGTGTAGACCGGATTGGCATACTCCCAGGCCCCCTCAAAGATCCTCGCGAGGGTAAAAGCTGGTCCGTTGTTCCACGACCAGGCCGGAAACCGCATTGTTCCTCCTCAATCCGAGGTTCGACTATCGGTCGAACCCTCCTTTCCAGCACCCTGGAGTATACTTTCCCGGGGAGGCTGAGTAATGTGATGCCTCTGTAGTTGGCACACACTCTCCGGTCCCCCTTTTTGAACAGGGGAACCACCACCCCGGTCTGCCACTCCTTAGGTACTGTCCCCGACTTCCACGCAATGTTGATAAGACGTGTCATCCATGACAGTCCCTCAACACCCAAAGCCTTCAGCATTTCTGGGCGGATCTCATCAACCCCTGGGGCTTTGCCACTGTGGAGTTGTTTGACTACCTCAGTGACCTCCGCCAGGGAGATTGACGCTGATCCCCCATCATCCTCCAGCCCTGTCTCTACCATGTAGGGTGGGTTTGTCGGGTTCAGGAGTTCCTCAAAGTGCTCCTTCCACCTCCCAATCACCTTGTCAGTTGAGGTCAACAACGTCCCATCCTTACTGTAAACAGCTTGAATGGTTCCCTGCTTTCCCCTCCTGAGGTGTCGGATGGTCTTCCAGAACCGCTTTGGCGCCAGCCGAAAGTCCTTCTCCATGGTTTCTCCGAACTCCTCCCACACCCGCTGCTTTGCTTCTGCCACGGCCGAGGCTGCAGTCCTTCGGGCCTGTCGGTACCTTGCAACTGCCTCCGGAGTCGCCCGGGACAGCATGTCCCGGAAGGCCTCCTTCTTCAATCGGACGGCTCCCCTGACCACCGGTGTCCACCAGGATGTTCGAGGGTTACCGCCCCTTGAGGCACCTAAGACTTTGAAAGGTGGCAGAGAATATATAATATTCAAAATATAAATATAAATAAATATATATAAATAAATATAAAGCAAAGCAAACAAAATAAAAAATAAATAAGTTGCAATACTGGCAAATACAATACACAATAGCAATCATACCTCAGTTTTATATTTGTTGACCAATTTTTTTTATTTGTAACGTGAACTAGCCATTCTTAATTAATTGTCCCAATTGTTCCACAAGTTTAAGTTGTGGAAGTTGCTGACAAACTAATGACACGATGCAAAAGTGATGATTGTCAGATGGCTCAAGCTTTCCTTAGTCCGTGATCTTTGGTGAACCTTTGACAAAAACAAGGCCATCTCAAAATTACTTTTGGCATAGCTGAATGGTGCAGCCAGTGCATTGTAATAGCAGCACAAATATGGTTTACTAGACCTAGCTAATTTAGGCGATGGTGTTTAATCTCATGAGCACTAAACACATTCCAGCTGTTAATTTTCTGTAAAGTAAATCAAACAAAGAATGAGGTCATTGTTAAGTAAATTCCACGTTTACCCCTAACATTGCCCCTTAACAATTATTCAGTAACATTATGTTTTCGTTAGGTAGGCATCATCACAACGATGTCAGGTCATTTTCAGGATAGTTTGAAGCGATATTTCATGCTCACTAACTTACATAACAGTAAAATACAATAACATTGTCACTAGTTAAAAGTTATCCCATGATGCCTGTTTTTAACGGTTCGTCTATTTGTACAACCAAACGCTACACATGCCAGTGGCATGTTTTAAGCGCTTTCCCTTGCTCAACTCTTGACAGTTGCCCGGCCCAATATGGCGACCATGTAGACGCACGTCAAATCCCAATTCGCGGGCTCTATTGTACATATCTATGCCTCAAACTGCCTGGGTGCTGTAGCTGCCTGAGGGGACTGTGGCTGTCTGGGCTCCAGGTCTGCAGCCTCCCCCTTCTCTCTTCATGAACATTCGTTAGACTTTGTGGTGACACGGACGTTCGTCCAACAGCGCGTAGAAATGGTGTATAATTTGCGAACCTACGAGAAGCACAGGTTTCAGTAGTTAATAATTTTAATACATTTTGAAACATGACCAAATTTATTTCAGCAAAATGCCGAACCCTACATGCAGGAAACACAAACACCTAAAAAAGTGAAAAAGTCACCGGAAACTTGCGTTAACATAAACTGTCGTCACTACCGGACGAGACAGCTTGGTTTCTTAAAGCTGCAGTATGTAGTTCTAGAGAATTGGGGAAAAAATTTCAAGAATTTGAATCACAACACTCAAAAAGGCCAACCTCCTGAGTGTTTGGTCCCGCCCATCCCACACATGCCCAGGCACGTCTGACTTGACTTCATGAGCCTGAGCAAGGTAATGCATAAATCGATGTCTGATTCCGAGGTGAGAAACAAAAGAATCCCGAACGTCTGATCATAAACGCTCTAAAACTGAGTGGTTCATACCAACGCAACGAGCACAGACACAAATGACCGTTTCCATAGTAACGACATACAGTTAGCTAATGTTAACAAAAACAGTTTCATAATTTTATTCCCCTATTAGTATGAGCTAGTGCATGACAATCGTTTTTATTTAGCTGCAATTGGCACCATAGCTACTATACGTTGCCGAGTATATCCAACACATGCATATAAACGAATAAAGCCTTTTTGACATAAATCTGGCACGATACTTCCTAACATTCTAAAACTGCACTTGGCGATTTGACAAGCCAAGTCTTTTGCGACGACATGCAACGACTTCAGCTGCCTTGTAGCTACTGGTTCACATCGCTGCTGCTTTTGTCTTTGGCGCGAATTGTAACAAGCTTGTTCGAAGGGTGCGCTGTAGGCAGGAGGACCTAGGAGTGTGCACGCGAGGTGATTGACAGGCAGGTCAAAAAGTCTCCTGATTGGTTGGTTATAGACGGGCGTCCCTAGATTTTTTAAAAGCTGAATACAGGGCCCAGGGCGCTCATATATAGTGCACCTTCTCTCTGAGAATTTGGCTTAATGATATCCTCCAGGAGGTATGTAATAAACGTAAAAAAAAACATAAAAAATTAAATTTATTGCTAGAAATTCAAACTTACATACTGCACCTTTAATACACGGTCTTACTCATTTTGTTTATTCAATGAATTTATAGTTCAATGTTTAAATGTTTTATTATTATTGTACACGATTACAATTACAGCAACAAAAACAGAGGAACATCGGTGTTCTCTAAAATATTTTAGCCTAGTACTAGTAGGCCTACTTTTACCCACAATTTGTACCAAAATTATACTCACAAATGCAACTAACATTTTCAGATATGTTTTCAATGTTTGCATTTCGAAATAAAAAGCAATTGGCTTGCGAACGGGTTAATCTACCTTTTACGACCGTAACTGCAGTACGCATTAGCAGGCGGGGTCAAATGTGGGCGGTGTTAAACGTTTGACCGCACCCTCTTGAGACATTCATTGGTTACCCACTCACCTAGGATTTTGGGTAGCTCACTCACACGGTATTTTTATCCACATGGGATTTGTACCTGAACGTTTTCATTGGTCCAAGGAACAAACTTTTTGTTTAGAACCAAAATGATTGCTATTAGTTCATACATTGAGTTAGGAGAACCCAAATATGAGTAAGGAGGACCCAGATATAGACAGAGTAAATGTGACATGTCATTATCCCCTTCTATACTTTGATTTTCTATCCTCATTCAATACATTCATTACATGCAGTATTCGTTACATTGATTTTATTTAACATGCATCTCTCTCCTTAACAGAGGCAAACACTAACATTCCTTTTTCGTTACATTATGTGCTGTTGTCAAGGTAACTTGGGTTCCCTTGTTCTGGTCTTTATGTCTCTGGCACTGTAATGTAAATATCCATCCCCGGCGGGGATACATATTTTCCCCCCTAAAATGATTTTTGTTGAATAGTGATTAATGAGTGATTTTTTTAGGTATGATTAAAAATGTCAAATATATTCTGCCTAATTTTTGCTGTAAGAATAACAAATGACGTAAAATCACCCAAAACGTATCATTAATGGTCTTTTCACACCGGGGACGTTTTTTCGTGCGATTAATTTGGAAACCGATAGTTTTTTTTTTACACATACATTTGTTATGGGGTCCTTTCACACATGACGCAAAGTTTCGTTACGTTAGTTTTAATGCGTTAAATACACATTTGCAATATTGGCAGAGCAACCCACCCAGTTATAGCTATTATTGCTGTCTTTATTTTTTTAACTAGCTAGCTAGTATCACGTAGGATTCTTGCTCTACATGTGAGACACTAGCCACCTGCATGAGTATAAAGGTCATTGTATAAACTTAAGTGGAGTGCTAGATTAGTTTGTGTGCATAATCCCATCGTCCCCTGCACGACGTGAGACAGCCAGAAGTGCGCATATTTTGGTTTAGTGTTAGCACGTAAAATTGCATTTGGAACACTTGCCTTCAAAACTTTGCCTGCATGACAGACATCTTGTTCAATGAATAGCCAAAGTTTAAAATATCTGACATAGGAAATTATTGATGTATTACATTTTAAAGATTAATTAATATATGAAGAACACTTAGTTATATTGTATGAGTGAAATTGCCCCAACACAACAAATTAGCACACCTTAAAAAATTACAAGGTATTAGCTTTCAAATAAGCCGGCACACTTGCATATGACTCTTAAACGTCTTCAGTTACTGGTTGTACAATTTAGTTGTGTTTATAGACCCAAACTTTGTATTTTTATTTGAATATGATTTAATTGGATGTTCTGCTAAAATAGCAGTTGTGGCTAGATGGACTGATGCAAGTAAACTGTCACAGCTTTGTGCAATAATGCGGTTGAATAATTTAGCTGCCTATTGTTACTATTTTGTTTTTCTGTAAAGAAATAACCAACAAATTAAAGCAATTTCAGGACCTACAGTATTTTGACTGGTTTACTGCCACACGTACTTGTAGGCCTAAGCCTACTTTGTGACTATCTAAACTGTTAACATTGTGTTAATTGTTTAAATTTTACTTATCACTTTTAAATTTCTGCATGGATTAGCCCCTTTCTACCTCTCTGACCTCCTCCAACCCTACACGCCTTCTCGTATCCTCCGCTCTTCTAATTTTGGTCTCCTCACCACTCGCAAAACCAGACTCAGCACCATGCCAGACAGAGTGTTCACTGCAGCTGCTCGGATTCTCTGGAATTCCCTTCCCCCTGTGATTCGGAACTGACTCCATTAACGTTTTTAAGACCCGCCTGGAAAACCCACTTGTTTTCCTTAGCTTACCCCTAGTTTGTTTTCTTTTACTTGTGTTTTATAGTTTTGATGTTCCCTGCCTC
Organism: Galaxias olidus; assembly: GCA_026901105.3. Taxonomy (NCBI): domain Eukaryota; kingdom Metazoa; phylum Chordata; class Actinopteri; order Galaxiiformes; family Galaxiidae; genus Galaxias; species Galaxias olidus. The sequence continues at coordinate 247,571 of JAPMUY010004386.1, forward strand.
AGTACTTCTATCTTATGTTTATGCATTTCAAATGTTATATTATATTATTTTTGTATATATTGTTTCTATATTCTTTGGCATGTTGATCTTGGGTGTCTAGGAAGGCACCTATGAATTACATTTATTATTATTATTATTATTATTATTATTATTATTATTATTATTATCATTATTATTATTATTATACTGTTCAGTGGTTGTATCAAAAACAACAGTAATTCTGCTGAATTTTGTTCACTTCCGTGTTTTCTAGCACGTCTTAGGTTGCTGTATCCACGGTTTTTGTTTCTTCTTCGTCTTACTTACTAGCAAACTGAAAATGCAAGCGTGTTCCGTTCCTCGCTGTATTTCTCAGAAAACAAACGTGCGTTTGTGACACTTCCTGACGAGGGCGGAGTCAAACATTTAACTCAGCCCACATTTGACCCTGCCCCGAACTACGTACTGCAGTCAGGGGCTTCTTAAAAAAACTATGTCCTTTGACTTTCAATATGTACTTTTCCTTAACCCCGATGGAAAACATCATGAGATTAAGGAAAGATATGAATAATTTAGGATTTAGGAAAAGACAAACGCGGTGCAAAGTGAATCTGACCGCATTTACACCACAGATTATGTAATTATGCAACAGGTCGGGATGTCATTGACGTGAGTCTTCCGTGGTGAAACTACCATATCCAGAAGATGGACTACTGAAAGTGCATCTCAGACAGTTTACCCCATGCATTCTTAGCATGTTTTTTCATAGGTTATGGGGAAAGCTGGTGAATAATATTGTCATTACCGAAGTTGTAATTGAAATTCAAATGAATATAGGCTACCAGTCGCAAAAGTTAAACAAAATGGATGTCACATTGAGAATGGCCGCTCACGTCCTCATCCCCTGTTAACGATGTATCGCCATGAATACGAATTAATATGAAATAGGCTAATTGTTCCATTTATGCAAGATATACATGAACATGTTAGGCATACAAATCTACATGTTAATCATTCTTAAGTTTCAAACATGTTCAAACTTCAAAAAATAAGCATGCTAGCAAGTTAGGGCATAAGATGGGAAATGCTTAATGAACATATAATGTGAAAAAATTCAAGTTGGCTCAACTTAGAATTATGAGAAACCTGGCTGCCTCAAGATTTTGATTGAGACAAGATAAGAGTGACTAGTTCTGGCAACTTCGTAATTAGTGTGCCCACTGAAAGTGGCACACTTTTGTACTTTCACATACTTATTATTAGTGTGCCCACTGAAAGTGCCACACTCTTGTACTCTTGCATACTTATTATTATTAGTGTGCCCACTGAAAGTGGCTCACTCTTGTACTCTCGCATACTTATTATTATTATTATTATTATTAGTGTGCCCACTGAAAGTGGCACACTCTTGTACTCTCGCATACTTATTAGTGTGCCCACTGAAAGTGCCACACTCTTGTACTCTTGCATACTTATTATTATTATTAGTGTGCCCACTGAAAGTGCCACTCTTGTACTCTTGCATACTTATTATTATTATTAGTGTGCCCACTGAAAGTGGCACACTCTTGTACTCTCGCATACTTATTATTATTAGTGTGCCCACTGAAAGTGGCACACTCTTGTACTCTCGCATACTTATTATTAGTGTGCCCACTGAAAGTGGCACACTCTTGTACTCTCGCATACTTATTAGTGTGCCCACTGAAAGTGGCACACTATTGTACTCTCGCATACTTATTATTATTATTATTATTATTATTATTAGTGTGCCCACTGAAAGTGGCACACTTTTGTACTTTCACATATTATTATTATTATTATAGTTTTTTCCGTAGGCCAACGTATCCTAATAACCGTACACGCGACACATACGGTTCATACATCAAAACGTGTGTCCTGATCCGCAGGTGTGATTTTTACACTGTGACGTCATAATATGTAACATATTAATATGATATTTAATAAACAGCTAAAAATTGCCTTTTTCCACACTTTTTCACACTTTTTCGAATGTCCTCGCAGAGTTCAGCCTCCGTAAATGCTACACATACGGTTCATATATCCACACGTGCGTCTTGGTACGCAGATTTATGCATTTTCAAAATTTCTCATTTATAATTTATACATTTTTAATTATTCTTAATTAATATGCATTTTAGAGGCCTCAGCTGAAACGCTACTCCTCCTACAAATTTTATGCGACATGTACGGTTCCTATGTCCAAATGTTCATGTTACCATGGCGCATCCAAAAATTACTTTTCTCATGGATCTAATGAACACTTTTATAATTATGCAAATATGTAAATGACCCTCATTTGCATATACCACTTAAACTGGATTGTCTCCCTGAGTTTTCAAGCTAGACACGGTTCAAACATCAAAATGGTCATCTTGACATGCTGGATCATACAATGTCAACAATTGCAGAAAATATTATGGGATGTATGAGGCACTATCAAAAATGCTTAATGGAGCATCTTTTTCAGCTTTTATGTTACAAACACCATTCCAACTGCATATTGCTCAGCTTGGCCAGCATAGTCAACATACTAAATATCATATTGATACATCACATCATATTTAATAAACAGCTAAAAATGGCAATTTTTCAAATTTTTACACACTATTTTCTACGGGGAGTCAGATCTCAAGAACCGTACGTGCTACACATACGGTTCATACATCAAAACGTGCGTCTTGGAACGCAGCTGTGTGCTTTTTCAAAATTTCTCATTTATAGTTAATACATGTTCAATTATTATTAATTAACGTGCTTTTTTTAGGTCTCAGCTGAAACGCTACTCCTACAAAAATTTTATGCGGCATGTACGGTTCCTATGTCCAAATGTTCATGGGTGCAACACGCATTACTTTTCTCATGGATATCATTAAGACTTTTCTAATTATGCAAATATGCAAATGAGCCTCATTTAAATATACTACTTAAACTGGATTATCTCACTGAGTTTTCATGCGAGACACACGGTTCAAACATCAAAATGCTCAGCTTGACATGGTGGATCATACAATGTAAACAATTTCTGAAAAATATTATGGGATGTATGAGGTACAATAGAAAATGCTTAACGGAGCATATTTTTTGCTTTCATGTTACAAACACCGTTCCAACTGCATATCGCTCAGCTTGGCCAGCTTAGTGAACGTACAAAAAAATCATATTGATACATCCCATAATTTTGACATTTTTACAGTTTTAGTGCCTCTCCCATAGAATTACAGTCAAGTTGTAGCTCAGTGACCATTTATAGTACAGACATGATTGAGGTATGTGCATACTCAGGAGAGCATACTGATCAAAGTTGCAAAGTTTCATCTTGATATCATTTATACTTTTGATTTCAGAAATGCATGGTGCTCTATGGAGCCTTTATTGACTCCCATTCAAATTGTAGCTCAATGACTGTTAATGGTCGACTTAAAATCAAGGTTTCTAAATACTCAGTACAGCATACGGATTAAAGTTGTTCAGTCATTGAGCTACAATGTGCGTGTGTGTTTGTACATACACGCGCACACACACACGCATATGAGGTGTGACAAGTGCCACCCTCACACCCGCAAACCCCTCACTGACACCTGCGCAAGACGTCTGAGATACGTCTGAGATCGCCAATAGTTACAATGGTGACACAGGCGTAACACACGTGACACGCACCCGACATGCACGATATGTGCACATGTAGTTGAAATAACGTGTGCACAACCTGTGCACATATCGTGCATGTCGTGTGTGTGTCGCTTGAGGCACATGTGCACATGTGGTACATATGCACAGACGCGTGTCTGCGTGTTTGCCTGCAAATGTGTAACGTCTGCATAGCTCCTTATGCACAACGCGTGTGTGTCTGTATGCCTCAACCTTTGTCTTTTCCGATCCAATAGTTGTGACGGCTATAGCCTATTTAAAATCCCTATAATCCCTAATTGAAAAGACGTTGTTTAAAATCCACTGGCTAAATATATATATTAAACGCTAAATATTGCCATAACTTCAAGCCCCGCTGTTGATCTCAAATTTCCCATAGTCTGCAGGATTTTTTTGGGTGTTATTGTGGCAGCATTGTTTTATGGCAGACATAATGATTTGCTGTATTTACATGTCTCATGTTTGCTGGCTTAATATAGCCTAGGCGACGTAAACTGGGCAGAATGGTCTTCCAAATATTAGGTCGGGAAAAGATCAAAGTTGAGGCATACAGGCACACACGCGTCTTGAGCAGGCGTTGCTTTGCATGTGTCGTTGTTGTGCAGGGGAGGGGCCATACACTTGATTGACGTGCACAACACCAGCGTCTGCACAGGACACACGCCTGCCTGAACGCCTGAACTATTGTCTTTTCCCCGACCCACCATATGCGTTGATTCTTCGCTGTAATCTCACACTAAAAAGAGTGTTGTAAATCCGCTAGTTGCAACGCAAAACCGCCATGTAAAATCCCCTTTGATCATGCTAAAGTATTTTTGCAGTATTTTATAGTGACTTGAAAATATTTAAACGGCTAGACAGAGAGAAGGGTAAAATACTGAAACTCAATGAGTATACTTTTTAAACAAGCATGGAAATAGACCACATCCACATTCCTAACCCTTGGGCAAAGTTAATTGAACACTCTTTCATGAAATCTCCCGAATAGCCTGCGATGTTAAGTAGGCTAGGTCTAATTGTATTGGACAGAAAACGTCTCTCCAGAAAACTTTATTATGGAAGTCTATATGCTGACCTTCCGCCTCAAAAGTTTGTTTATTTTATAATTTGAACTGGAGCTAAGCAATTCCTGACTCTTATGGATTCATTGACGTTGCCTATTTAACGTCAAGCCCCACCGTTGATCTCAAACTTTCCCTAGCCTGCAGCATATTTTTTGGCATTATTGTGGCAGCATTGTTTTATGGCAGACTTAATGTTTTGCTGTATTTACATGTGTGAAGTTTCCAGGCTTAATATAGCCTAGGCAATGTACATCAGTCCTACTGCAAACGCAAACTAGGCAGAATAGTCTTCCAAATAATATGTTGGGAAAAGATAAAAGTTGAGGCACACAGGCACACACGTGTGTTGAGCAGGCGTTGCTTTGCACGTGTTGTTGTTGTGCAGGGGAGGCGCCATACACTTGATTGACGTGCACAACACCAACGTCTGCACAGGACACACGCCTGCCTGAACGCCTGGCCTATTGTGTCTTCCCCGACCCACTATATGCGATGGTCCTTCGCTGTAATCTCACATTGGAAAGACTGTGGTAAATCCGCTAGCTAGAACTTAAAAGTGCCATGTAAAATCCCATTTTATTTAAAGTGACATGTAAACATGTAAACCGGAGGACAGAGAGAAGGGTAAAATATAGAAAATCACGTCCAGTCAGATATACTAAGAATTGTACTTTTGAAACAAGCATGGAAATAAACCACATCCACAGCTACTTCCGGTTGGGCGAAGTACAGCTGCAGTCAATTAAACACTATTTCATTAAATCGTGTATCAATCTTGTTCTATAGTGGCTATAGAAAAACACATGTTGGCTACACAGCAGGGGCGGAGCCAGACGTTTTGGGCCAAGACCAAACCTAGGGGTGTTCGGGGGCATGCCCCCCAAGGGAGATTTGATCTACCTTTACTGCAACTATAAGCTAAAATGTTCGAGCCATTTGGAACACAGAATGCCTCCAAATCTGTACATCGTTTGGGAAAAACATGCTAGTCGGCAAGGGAAAAATCATCCTCTAGAGCCTACAACCTATGTTGTATCTAATTGTTTCAAAACTGTATCATTCTGAAACTATAACACAACAAATGTTGAGGTTGATCATGTCTAACGTTCCCTCCTGCTAGAAGAGTAAAAAATAGCCTGATGTTATTAGTTTTAAGTAGGAAAAATGACATGGGCAAATTATCTAAATGTACTTAATTTTAAATATAAGGAACGTGTCCCAGGATTCATACAAACAAAAGTTTAAATATGCTTGATGTTTGTTACGGGTCCCATGGCTATCACCAGAGTATCAAATTAATAGATTTTAGCTTTTTTTCCTTTTTCTGCAAAACATAAATAAATTGTAAAGGATGCAGATAAGAACCATGCATTTCTCTTCCCAGTTATCCTTTGAAGATTGGTGGGCAACCCCCCCCCCCCCCCCCACCTTATGAAACTGGGCGCAACTTCACTGTAGCACATTGGTTCCGTCCATCCGTCCATCCATTTTCTGCCGCTCATCCAGGGCCAAGTCGCGGTGGCAGCAGGCTCAGCAGGGTATTCCAGCCGTCCCTATCCCCAGCAAAGCTTTCCATATCCTCCTGGGGGATCCCGAGGCGTTCCCAGGCCAGACAAGATATATAATCTCCCCGGCATGTTCTGGGTCTACCCTGGGTTCTCCTACTAGTAGGGTGTGCCCGGAAAACCTCCAACGGGAGGCGCCCAGGAGGCATCCTAATTAGATGCCCATACCATCTCATCTGGCTCCTTTCGACGCGAAGGGGCAGTGGCTCTACTCCCTCCAGATTACTGAGCTCTTTACCCTATCCCTAAGGCTAAGCCCAGCCACCCTGGTGATCTTATTCTTTCGGTCACTACCCAAAGCTCATGACCATAGGTTGTGGTCAGGGTCACATTGGTTCCGCTCTTTCCTAAATACCCAGCCTAAGTTTCTTCTACCAATTGTGGTAATTTAATGTATACATTTAAATACAGTGCTTTTTACAAATTAATTTTTTTAATTTTTTTAAATACTCAGCAATCATTAAAATCCTATTCCACAATTTTTTACAAAAGATTAATAAAAAAAATTACATAAATTTGAGCATAACCCATTTCCACCCTAAATCTCTACACCAACTTCCCTGCACAACACCTTGGTTACATGGGTGGTGTGACAAATGCACGACAGCTATTCATCAAGGTGTTGGGCAGAGCTTTTCATGCTACATACAAGAGGCACGTGGAGTGTATGCCCTACCTCCAAAAGCATATTACAGAGGCAATGGGAAGATGTTTGATTTAAAAACAATGCAGCCACCACCCAGCCACAGGAGAATTTAAGATTTGTGTTAATCTAAAAAGAGATATTTAATAAATGCTTTGAATATAAAAAAAAAAAAAAAAAACAAGATTTCAAAAGATATAGCAAAGAAACACAGTATGCATGAAATAAAAGCTGGTGTATCAAAGGGTTAAGGGGATTTCCCAAGCTTCAAGTTTTCTTAGTCTGTATGCAACTATTTTTAAATACCTTTCTACGGTTTGCACATTGTAATGTCTATGGGAGACTGAAAAAATCGCAGGGGGGAGGTGATGCCTTTCGAGTGCACTAACAAGGGCAGCAGTGTTGATATTTTTGATGTTTCTTCAGGGAATGGTGCACTGCTCTCGATTCCTTGAGCTGGTATCTGAACTTCAAAGAGTATGGCTAGATGGTCAGAGATGATGAGGTTCATTAAGGGGGCAGGTCAAGTGGAGCATACCAGATCTAGAACATGGCCTTTGTTATGAGTATTAAACTGAAAATGCTGAGTGATATTAAAACAATCAAGCATGGTGAGAAATTACACGGCATATACAGAGCTAGGGCAGCATGGTGGCTCAGTGGTTAGCACTGGTGTCTCACAGCAAGAATGTCCTGGGTTCAAACCCCACTTGACCCAATGGCATCTCTGTGTTGAGTTCGCAGAGTTCGCAGAGTTTGTACTCTGGTTTCCTCCCTCAGTCCAAAAACATGCAGGGTAATTGTTGACTCTAAATGGTCCGTAGGTGTGAGTTGTTGTCAGTCCCTATGCGGTATAGACGATGGATGGATGGATGGATGGATATTATTTTTATTAACAATAATAATAATAATAATAATCTTTATTTGTATAGCGCATTTCATACAACAAGTGCAGCTCAATGTGCTTCACATAACAGATAATACAAAAAAAAACTAAATTTAAACAAGTAAAAAAATATGATTGAAAATAGTAGAACTATGATTGTAAAACAGCATAAAATTACAAAGTATTTAGAAAACAATAATTATCAAAATAATATAAAAAAATAGAATAAAATAAAAACAAAAATGAAACTACATTTAATTTAATAGAATACAGCTTAATTGTCACACATCTACCTTTAACTTTTAGCATATTTATACTTAATGTTAAATTAAAAGCCTTATTGAAAAGGTGCGTTTTAAGATCCCTTTCAAAAGCTATGACTGATTCAGCCTCACGAATATGGCTCGGAATGGAATTCCACAGTTTTGGGGCCAAATAGCTGAAAGATGCTTCTCCGCTCCTCTTATAGTTCACCTTGGGTATTACCAACAAAGAAGCATTGGAGGATCTAAGGGCCCTGCAAGGTACATAATCAACGAGGCAGTCTCTAATATAGGTTGGTGCCAACCCCTTTAGTGCTTTAAGGACCATTAAAATTACTTTAAAATCAATTCGATAGGATACAGGTGGAGCCAGTGGAGGCCATAGAGAACCGGGGAGATGTGCTCTCTCTTTTTAGTCCCAGTAAAAACTCTAGCTGCCGCATTCTGAACCATATGAATGTTTTTGAATTGATTTGCTTGGTAAACGTGAGAACAAAGCATTGCAGTAGTCAAAACGACTTGAGATGAAAGCATGCATTAATTTTTCTGAATTTTTTAACATGATAGAAATGGGCGCACTCTAGATATAGTTCTTTGATGAAAAAAGGAGATCTTTCTATTAGATTTATATGGGATTCAAAGCAAAGCTCTGAGTCAATAATTACTCCTAGATTTCGCGCCTCGCTGGTGCACAGTATATTTAAGAGGCCCAACCATGCAATAATGGGATCCCTCTGGCACTTTGGACCAAACACAATAACCTCGGTTTTATCATCATTTAATTTAAGAAAGTTCTGGGACATCCAAGATGTAATGCTTGTAAGACAGTTAGTTAGAGGGGAAAGACAATTTGGATCTTCTGAGTCAACAGATATGTACAGTTGAGTGTCATCTACATAACTGTGAAATTTGACACCATGTTCCCTGATGATTTGTCCTAGGGGTAACATGGTTAGCGAGAAAAGAATTGGCCCAAGGATTGAACCAAGAATGACAAAGACAGTTTTGGAACAATTAAATGTAACATAGGATGTAGGCTCTACAGAATGATTATTTTCCTTTGGCAACTAAAATGTTTTTCACAAACAATGTGCAGATTGTTAGGCATTCTGTTATCACAAATGGCTTAAAAAATAGTTGATATGGCTGCAGTAAGGGTGAAACAAATCTCCACCGGGGGGCATACCCACAGACACCCCTAGGTCTGGGCTTAGCCCAAAACATCTGCCTCTGCCCCTGCTGTGCGGAAAATATGTATTTTTCTACAGGCACTATAAAACACGATTTATACACGATTTCATGAAAAAGTGTTTAATTGACTGCAGCTGTACTTCGCCCGACAGGAAGTAGCTAAGAATGTGGATGTGGTCTATTTCCATGCTTGTTTAAAAAGTATACTCCTTAGCATATCTGACTGGATGTGATTTTCAGTATTTTACCCTTCTCTCTGTCCTGCCGTTTAAATATTTTCACAATAGTTCAGGTGTTCAGGCATGCGTATGTCCCGTGCAGATGCTAGTGTTGTGCACGTCAATCAAGCGTATGGACCCTCCCCTGCACAACAACGACACATGCAAAGCAACGCCTGCTCAAGACACGTGTCTCTTAAAGTTTTCTGTAGAGATATATTCTGGCCCATACAATTATTCACATTGCAGGCTATTCGTGCGATTTCATGAAAGAGTGTTCAATTGACTTGTGTTCTACTTCGCCCGAGAATAAAGAGCTGCGGACATGGATTTGGTTTCTTCCCATACTCATAAAAATAGCCTACAATAAGTAGCCTATATCATAACTGGACGTAATATTCACCAGCCATACAAGCAAGCTAACTGTCCAACCCTCACCTCACGTTTTGCTTTGGATTCTCCTGTATAGCCCTTCTCTTCCACTGCCTACAGTTTAAATATTTACCCGAACATCTCCCATATTTTTAACCGTTCTAAAAAGAGCATATAGGCATAATTGTGTTCAAAACAGAGCGGGCCACCACAAACTCATTTCAGATCCACTTTTGGCCTGACTTGAAAAGACTTCAAAACATTTTAGCATGAAGAAATGGGATTTTCCTAGATGGCAATATTTTGCGTTTAAAATTAATATTTTGCTAGTGGATTTAAAACAACGTCTTTTCAATTAGGGATTATTTGGAATTTAAATAGGTTATAGCCATCACAACTATTGGATCGGGAAAAGACAAAGGTTGAGGCATACAGACACACACGCGTTGTGCATGTGGAGCTATGCAGACGTTACACATTTCCAGGCGAATACGCAGACACGCGTCCCTCACAGGTAGCAATGAGGCGGTGAAAGCACTGCGTGTTTGTAGGTGGCACTTTTCACTCCTCATAACACGCACACGCACATGCACACGCACACACGCACACACACACACACACACACACACACACACACACACACACACACACACACACACACATACATATCATATATTCTAATATATTATAATACATTTCTCACATATTTATATACCTATAAAATATATATATATATAATATTATATATATTATATATTTTTATGTGGTTTAAAATACGTTATTGTATATAATGGGCTTCCTTGACTTCCAGTCTAATTGTATACAGTTACATACTGTATATAAGTTACATTAAACATAGGCTTACAGAATACACATATTTTATTGTTTTAAATCCTTTACATTCATACAGTATTACATGTAACAGCAAAAGTCAATCCTTATAGCATACAGCACATGCGTTGTGGGCACACTACATTTTCTTCAGGAAATGTCATACCATCTAGTTAGTGTGCCCACTGAAAGTGGCACACTCTTGTACTCTCGCATACTTATTATTATTAGTGTGCCCACTGAAAGTGGCACACTCTTGTACTCTCGCATACTTATTATTATTATTATTATTGTAGATTTTTCCGTACGTCTTTTCCGACAACCGTAGCTCAATAACCGTACATGCTACACACACGGTTCATACATCAAAACGTGCGTCCTGGTCCGTAGGAGTGTGCTTTTTATACTGTGACGTTAAAATATGTAACATATTACTATAATATTTAATAAACTGCTAAAAATCGCCATTTTTCACGTTTTTACACATGTTTTCGAAGGGGGAGCTAGATCTCAAGAACCGTACATGCTACACATACGGTTCATATATCCACACGTGCGTCTTGGTACGCAGATTTATGCTTTTTCAAAATTTCTCATTTATATTTATACATTTTTAATTATTCTTAATTAACATGCATTTTAGAGGTCTCAGCTGAAACGCTACTCCTCCTACAAATTTTATGCGACATGTACGGTTCCTATGTCCAAATGTTCAAGTTACCTTGGTGCATACACGCATTACTTTTCTCATGGATATCATTAAGACTTTTCTAATTATGCAAATATGCAAATGAGCCTCATTTAAATATACGACTTAAACTGAATTATCTCACTGAGTTTTCATGCGAGACACACGGTTCAAACATCAAAATGCTCAGCTTGACATGCTGCATCATACAATGTAAACAATTTCAGAAAAATATTATGGGATGTATGAAGTACTATAGAAAATGCTTAACGGAGCATATTTTTATGCTTTTATGTTTCAAACACCGTTCCAACTGCATATCGCTCAGCTTGGCCAGCTTAGTCAACGTACTAAAAATCATATTGATACATCTCATAATTTTGACATTATTACAGTTTTAGTGCCTCTCGCTAAGTTGTAGCTCATTGACTGTTTATAGTACAGACATGATTGAGGTATGTACATACTCAGGAGAGCATACTGATTAAAGTTGGAAAGTTTCATCGTGATATCATTTATAATTTTTTACTTCTGAAAATGCAGGGTGGTCCATGGAGCCTCACTGACTTCCATTCAAATTGTGGCTCAATGACTGTTAATGGTAGACTTAAGATCAAGGTATCTAAATACTCAGTAAAGCATACGGATGAAAGTTGTTCAGTCATAGAGCTACAATGTGTGTGTATGTTTGTACATACATACACGCACGCACGCGCACACACATCATATATTTTAATATATTATAATACATTTATCATATATTTACATACATATAAAATATATATAGATATATATATATAATATTATATATAAAATATATTTTTGAGGTTTAAAATACGTTATTGTATATAATGTGCTTCCTTGACTTCCAGTCTTATTGCATACGGTTTCATACAGTTACATACTGTATATAAGGTTACATTAAACATACAGAATACACATATTTTATTGTTTTAAATCATTTACATTCATACAGTATTAAATGTAACATCATAAGTCAATCCTTATAGCATACAGCATATACATTTTCTTCAGGAAATGTCATACCATCTAGTATTGTTTGATGTAGGCCTACTTCAATTTAAGTTCATGAAACTCACTAGTCAATTTGACTTTTACGATAACAGTACAGTACAGTATATGCATCAGACCAACGAAATATTATAAATAAAGTCAACTGATTATTTAATGACATTAACAAGTATACGTAAGTTGTAGCAATTATTTTGCTAGTTATAGGAACATGTATGTCTAACAATATGCAGCTTCTGAGCTGCTGCTGGTGTCGTTCGTGAACGAGTCGGCCCTATGAGCCGGCTCTTTTAAGTGAACGATAGGAGCCGGCTCCCATCTGAGAGCCGTTCTTTTTTTAATAAATTCAAGACAATCAAAAACTAGCAGTGGCACGCATTAGGTAAATGATCTTCTGGCAACATTTTTATTTTATTTAACTCACATTTGACAATTTTATGACATGTTGTCTGAATTCTAATCAAATTATTAAATTAGTGCAGCAATTATTTAATTAGTGCATCTCCACGACTTGTGAAGGAGATGTTGGGGAGACTGTAGATTGTGGCAATCAGTCCCCTCAGAACGAATCCTTTCAAAAACAGGGCAGATGCACTGTTACTATACCGGAACAAGTAAAAACTGTTGGATGCTGCTGTTTTGCACATTGAGATTTATTTGTTATATGGCACACCGTATTCTGATTTGAGTGTGATGTTTTTTTGGAATGGTTTGTTTTTTGGATAGTGATTGAAAAAAATGTGTTGAATTAATACACGTGTGTAATATGCCTAGTATATTTTTACGCTATTTAAGGTTTTTGTACAAAACATAATGCAAAATTATGGTATGCTGTAAGTGATAAGGTTTGGTATAATTACAGTGAATAATTTCAGTGATATATGTCACAAATACCAATCATAGGTCAAAACATCGCTAAATGTGGCTTAATTTCAAAAGGCTGAAGAGCCGTTGGGGAGCCGAAAGAGCCGACTCTTATTGCTGAGCTCAGCCAAATGATCTGGCTCACTAAAAAGAGCTGGAATGGTATTACGTCTCGTTGAAGGGAGCCGGATCTTATCGCTCTGTTCCTTTCTGAGAGCCGTTAAGAAAATCTTTGAAATAAGCACTAGAATATTAACTTAGACATTCCACTAATATAATTTTCGTTTCGCATGTGTGGACTAGGTTTAGCAGCACTAAATTACTTGTAGGCTACTGCCAGACATTATGTAAATGATCTACACTGTAAACATTACAAGGTGACACCATATCCCCCTGATTTGTCAGGAAATTTACTAATTTGAATTTGCCCTCTGTAGGAAATGTGTTATGTAAGCTAAAGTCTCCTTGCCTTGAATGCAACACACTTAAAATTAGAAATCATGTAGCCCATACCACAAGGCTAGTAGTCTATGCTTATTTACTTTTTGAACCTGATAATGCGCCAAAGTCAGAGCTGTTGTGTTTACCCTACTACAATGACGCTTTGAATCTCGTAATTTTGTCTGTCAACACGCAGTTGTTTTCGTTGGGTCTGTGGCAGGCAGTGAAATTTGGGCTGGACGGTAAAAAGAACGGCTCTCACAGGTACGACTCTGTTTTCTTCGTTCCGTTCCGTTCAAAGGAATCGGATCGTTCGCGAACGTCACATCACTATACTGCAATCCGATCAGAACCGCACTAATTTGTATGTTGGCGCATGAAATCCTTCAATAAATAAATCCTTCAATATATTCATCCTTCTATGTGCCAAAAAATAATTAAATTAAGTGTCCATTAATTATAGGCCTACATCTTTGAGTGATAGGCTATATTTAGGTCTATGTATTTGTTGATGGATATATTTTATTTATGTATGTATTGATGGATTTAATTAAACATTTTAATCGATATGTCACTTTTCATCCTCCATATAACTCAGCCAATAGTACAGCAGGCATACAAAGAGGTCGGATAGAGCCGCGTCAGAATGGACTGCCCCCATAGCCTGCATGCCGGCGGAGCTCAGTGATACACGCGGCCATTCATACTGTTAGGCATTTAATGTGAATAGCTGCAAGAGAACTACTCGTCTTGTTTCGATACTTTATCTAGAGCCAGGGTTATATATCCAAGCTCTTGTGCAGCTAGTGACATTGGTATTTTACGGAATGATGTTGAAGTTGGAAAGTAATGACCAAGTATGCTGACCCTGCTGCAAAGCCTGCTTTGTTCAGAAGAACGCAAGTCTTTTGTGCTCTCATACCGCAGTTTATTCCTTGTTGCTTCGTCTTCAATTTGCCTGGTGACAGCGACGGGTAAGTCAGTTCCAGTTCTATTGCATTCATTGGTCGGATTACCTCAAATTGTCTTACATTTAAATATCCTGTTCCTTTTTTCCAATAAAATGTTTTATTCTGCACTAAAGTAAGCGGCAAAACCATAGGCCGACAAATGCGAGCACTGGCTATCCATCAGCGCTGTCAGCTGCAGCCCTCCCCAAGTAATTCAATTTGACTGAATGACATCTCATGCTTTCATACAGCTTCTTTCTGCGTGGCAGTATAACTGCAATATTTATTTGTTGACATAAAATCCATTGTATAATGAGGATACATCGTCAGTGATGAGACACTTTGTATAGCTGCTTGAAAGATTAAATAAGATATTCCCGTGGGGTTCCTTTCCCCATCTGACTAGTGAAAATAAATCGGTTTGCTTTAATGCATGGAATGAATGTCATGATAAACCTGTCTTTTTATATAATCCTCCTGACAAGAGGGGAGGAATGGAGATGTCTTTGTGAGCGCTAAGAGGTGGTTCATGTCAGGAACTTTGGTCGCAGTGTTTCTCGCATCACTAGGGGTACGTTGGAGTACTGCAGGGGATACAAGATTTTTTATGTTAATAAAAAATCAGTCATGCATAATTCCTCAAATACTTACATTTAATAATTTGATTTATTATAGTATAAGTTTAATAAACCACATTTTCTATTCAGTATTTTGATTTTCAAAGCAATTTTTTTCCAAAGCAACAAACGCTCTGGCGTTCACGATTGCGTTTGTTCACTTAGTTCTGTGTTCTGGGGTCTCATAAATGAAAAACGAATTCTGATTTGACAGCGTTTGCAGGGGAAAACATGATAATGTTGTTAGAGTTGCTAGAGGCAACATTATGTAGGATGTGACTTTGTCGACCCCTACCGTTTGCTTGGTGTAATTATTTCCCCTAACTGTGGCAAAGAAGACACTGCATATCCCCAATATCCCTAGCACGATCAACATCAACGAATACTCCAAGTATGGGCATCTCTTCCTGACTTAGTGACGTACTTCCTTGCGCCATGGAGTGAAATTTGTCTCAAGTAGCTTCTCGTTTCTATTGTTAAACTTTGTAGTTGTAAATTGACTTGTTCTTGTAAAGGACAATCTATCATGCAACATTATTCTTGTAATTTCCGAACGAATTTATTTTCACAAATAATTTATATATATATTCTCACATTTTACAAAACGCTGGGTCTTTCTACCAAAATAGTTTTTTAGACAAAACCTTTCAAATGTTTTGCACTTATAAGTGCTTTATACAAGTACGCAAAAAGCGTCACTTATACAGCTCTTAAGATTATAACCCTTTATTGTACAAAGTCAAAAATGACAACTTGAAAAATCACGAATTGAAAAATTACAAATGGAAAAGCTGTCTCTAATCACATGACATTAAGGAATCTATGTCAATCTTCGGAAACATCGATCACAGACAGCTAACCAGTGCGACTGCTGAAAGCTCCTGCCCGAGAAGTGAGTGACTGGCATTTTCGTGGAGGTCTGGAACAGAGAGTGTTTTGACGGCATGTAATACATTTCTTTATCGTACTGGTTTCTTGATTACTGAGCTTAGCATAGTTTTGAAACATGTAACCCACTCATAGAAAGTGTTAGGTTTGAGAAAAACTCGGTGGGGTTAGTTGTAACACAGTGTTACAACTAAGCCTCCTATATTGTACAATGATAATGAAATAAAAACAACAAATTCTTGCAACTCTTTTTTTACAGAATGAGACATCATCATCATCATCATCTTCATCCGCTTTGTACGGCGTCGGGTCGCGGAGGTAGCAGTTCCAGCAGGGCATCCCAAACTTCCCTTTCCCAGGCCACATTTACCAGCTCTGACTGGGGGATTCCATGGCGTTCCCAGGCTAGTGTGGAGATATAATCCCTCCACCTGGTCCTAGGTCTGCCCCGCGGCCTCCGCCCAGCTGGACGTGCCTGGAACACCTCCCTAGGGAGGCGGCCAGGTGGCATCCTTACTAGATGCCCGAACCACCTCAACTGGCTCCTTTCTACGCACAGAAGCAGCGGCTCTACTCCGAGTCCCTCACGAATGGCTGAACTTCTCACCCATCCCTAAGGGAGATGCCAGCCACCCTCCGGAGGAAACTCATTTCCGCCGCTTGTATCCGCGATCTCGTTCTTTCGGTCATGACCCACCCTTCATGACCATAGGTGAGAGTAGGAATGAAGATAGACCGGTAGATTGAGAGCTTTGCCTTCTGGCTTGATAATTATTAATTCCATAATTTTTGTCTGGTATTGACTGTGACTGTTTTATTGAGTTGTTGTGGATAAAAATACATTTCTCAATGTTTGACACTGTCTCTTGTTAACATTAATTTATAATGACGTATGGATCTAGGTAGACAGCTAGATATCCACATGGATGGAAGTACACGGATATTTAGAAAAAATCTAGATCTAAAAAAGATCTATCCATATATGTATCGATGGATGGATAGATGTGTGGATATCTATCATAGCTATGTCCATAAACAGTATCCACGTTTATTAATATAATTGCATTGGTTTAACTGCACTCCAACAGATTTTTCTAGCAAGTGCTACAATTAACCCTCTGTCTGTTACAATTAACCCCGCCCATGGGGTAAATTGTAACATTTAAGTTCTCCACTTTTTGTTGCAATTGTACAAGAATGGTAAGTCCAATACACAAACTTCAAGTTTTAATTTGTAGCAGAGATGTGTTTGTTGCTTCTGTAAAAACAGGATTAATCTAACTCATATTTTCTTTTATATTTAGCCAAAACCAAAATGTGATAGGTTGTGCCCCCCTCTCCCATTCATATAGTGAATAGTAAGAGTTTAAACACTTGTGGCAAATTTCGCAATGTAAACCCTGCTAGAAAATACAGTTTAGACCAGTTTGTATTTAAAGCTGGTCTGAACTGGTATGAGCTGGTGGACAATCTTGGTCAAGCTGGTATGAGTTGGGGGTAACTGCCCTAGCTGGTAGTGGGTCTAGCTGGTGATAGCTGGTGGTAGTTGGTCAACCAGCTGTCAAACACCTAGCTACAAGCTGGTCAACCAGCTACCAGCTCAAGCTGGATTTTCCAGTAGG
This sequence comes from Galaxias olidus, assembly GCA_026901105.3. Lineage (NCBI taxonomy): Eukaryota > Metazoa > Chordata > Actinopteri > Galaxiiformes > Galaxiidae > Galaxias > Galaxias olidus. The sequence continues at coordinate 265,357 of JAPMUY010004386.1, forward strand.
GACTGCAAGCACGGAAGGGAAGATAATATTCTCCTATTCATTAAATTCGATTTATTAAATGTGGGGAAATCAGAAGCACTAAAGTACAAAATGAGAATGGCTGTCTAGTGTTGCAAGTTTGAATAGAAATGTTTAAACTTGCTAGGGGAGTGTGATTACGTTCCCTCAATCGAGCCCATATGTTCCATCACTACGTATGTTCCCTCAGTCCAATGTCCCCTTAACCCAAGGTTCCCTCTGCCCTCCAGTGGGCTGGTCGTACAGGGTCTCAAAGGTCATGGTTGGAATCATGAGGTCACCCCCACACACCCTTAATTGACACCTCATCGTACTTGAGGCGTCAAGTATTTGCTGGGTCAGCAAATAACCTTGAGTGCTCTTTTGACTCGAACTGTTGGATCAAGACTTTAGTTATAAGGTTGTTGAAATAATCACATTTCTAGATAATGAATTGCGTAATTATTGTTTATTAGACATTACTCCAATCATGTCTTTTCTTCACTGGCTTTTTGTCCTCTACAGAATCAACTTCAAAATAATTTTGCTGACTTTCAAATTCTCCTATGGCAAAGCCCCCTCTTACCTCAAAGAGCTAATCACAATACAGACCCTCCCACTGTCTCAGGTCAGGGGACAGCCTGCTTCTCCTTCCCCACAAACTAAGCTCTGCTCAAGCTCTGAACTGTGCGTTCAGTGTTGTTGCCGTCCCGGAAAATCTGAGGATGCCACAGACTATCCTCATTTAAAACAGGCCTAAAAACTATTTCTATTTAAGAAAACCTTCTGCTAACTGTATTTTAATGTTTGTTATACTTTAATTAAATTTTATTCAATTCCTCCTTGCTTTATTGCTTAAGCATTTATCAATATTGTATACAGTTTATTATGTTATCTAAACGTTGTAGCGCTTTGAATTGTTTTTACAATGGGTTCTTGTCATGGCATGATTGGCTGAATTGGTCATTAAGCCATTTTCGTTACCACAATGTTCCTTTTCATTGCTGTTGGAAGTATAAAAATATATACACCTGGTCGGATATTTTACCATCCCCCTTGTTAACATTTAACAATTCGACCACTGCCGATGTCTACAAGCACGTGTGGCAATAAACCAGTCAAAACGGAGGCCTGTTCCATTAAGCGAGTTTTCTAAATAAGAGAGGCTTCTTTTGGTTAGTCTGACTTATTTTCAATTAAATCTGTTCCATAAATCAACTTTAAATTGCTCAAGCTCAGTTACTATGGCAACTTATGCTTGAAAACTAACCTGGTCTGGGGCAGGCTAACTGTCAGGCTAAGCCTGAGTTCTTGCTTAACCAGAGTTTCTGTAACACTGAGCCGATGGGAAAGTGATGATTTTAACACTGCCTTTCTGGCGTGCTGCCATATTATTTTACTTTATTAACTACTATCATTCATATATATATATATATATATATATATATATATAACTTTCAGGGACATGTCATCCCCTTTGGCTTACCCTGACAACTACCTGTATTATAGCGTCTTTGAGAGAAGGGATTATACAGTGCATCCGGAAAGTATTCATACCCCTTCACTTTTTCCACATTTTATTATGTTACAGCTTAATTCCAAAATGGATAAAAAAAAAAAAATGTCTCAACATTCTACACACAATACCGCATAATGACAAAGTGAAAAAGGTTTTTCAGAATTTTTTGCAAATGTATTAAAAATAAAAAAATAAAATATCACATGTACGTACGTATTCACACCCTTTACTCAATACTTTGTTGAAGCACTTTTGGCAGCAATTACAGCCTCAAGTCTTCTTGAGTATGATGCTTCAAGCTTGGCACACCTATTTTGGGGCAGTTTCTCCCATTCTTCTTTGTAGATCGTCTCAAGCTCCATCAGGTTGGATGGGGAGCGTAGGTGCACAGCCATTTTCAGATCTCTCCAAAGATGTTCAATCGGGTTCAAGTCTGGGCTCTGGCTGGGCCACTCAAGGACATTCACAGACTTGTCCCGAAGCCACTCCTTTGTTATCTTGGCTGTGTGCTTAGGGTCGTTGTCCTGTTGAAGGGTGAACCTTCGCCCCAGTCTGAGGTCCAGAGCGCTCTGGAGCAGGTTTTCATCAAGGATCTCTCTGTACATTGCTGCATTCATCTTTCCCTTGATCCTGACTAGTCTCCCAGTTCCTGCCGCTGAAAAACACCCTCACAGCATGATGCTGCTACCACCATGCTTCACTGTAGGGATGGTATTGGCCAGGTGATGAGCAGTCCCTGGTTTCCTCCAGACATGACGCTTGGCATTCAGGCCAAAGAGTTCAATCTTGGTTTCATCAGACCAGAGAATTTTGTTTCTCATGGTCTGAGAGTCCTTTAGGTGCCTTTTGGCAAACTCCATGCGGGCTGTCATGTGCCTTTTACTGAGGAGTGGCTTCCGTCTGGCCACTCTACCATAAAGGCCTGATTGGTGGAGTGCTGCTGACATGGTTGTCCTTCTGGAAGGTTCTCCCATCTCCACAGAGGAACATTGGAGCTCTGTCAGAGTGACCATCGGATTCTTCGTCACCTCCCTGACCGAGGCCCTTCTCCCTCGATTGCACAGTTTGGCCCGGCGGCCAGCTCTAGGAAGAGTACTGGTGGTTCCAAACTTCTTCCATTTGCGAATGAAGGAGACCACTGTGCTCGTTGGGACCTTCAATGCTGCAGACATTTTTTTGTACCCTTCCCCAGATCTGTGCCTCGATACAATCCTGTTTCGGATGTCTACAGACAATTCCTTGGACTTCATAACTTGGTTTGTGCTCTGACATGCACTGTCAACTGTGGGACCTTATATAAACAGGTGTGTGTCTTTCCAAATCATGTCCAATCAATTGAATTTACCACAGGTGGACTCCAATCAAGTTGTAGAAACATCTCAAGGATGATCAGTGGAAACGGGATGCACCTGAGCTCAAAATTGAGCGTCACAGTAAAGGGTGTGAATACTTATGTACATGTGAAATTTAAAAAAAAAAATTTTTAATACATTTGCAAAAAATTCAAAACAACTTTTTTCAGTTGGTCATTATGCGGTATTGTATGTAGAATGTTGAGAATTTTTTTTTATTTTTTATCCATTTTGGAATTAGGCTGTAACATAATAAAATGTGGAAAAAGTGAAGGGGTATGAATACTTTCCGGATGCACTGTATATATTTAATCTATTCACAGCCCACACATTGCGCATAACATTCCGCAACAAAGCGCTCACAGTCCCAGAGACTGTGTGCACTGCACTGCACTTATAATAATTAATTTATATATATTGACCTTGTGAACATACATTTGCAGCCGTAAGTTTTAATCTCTATGTGATGTGATGTTGAATAGCCTACGATTTTACTTAAATGTATTGTACCCAATATTTAAATTGGTTGTTTCAGAATATATTATGACATTTTACCTTAGTTGCTTCATGTCGTTAGTGTATGATACGCATTCAGTCAATAAGCAATTCTCTGCCAGCCTTTCTGTCTTGTTTTATTGCCTTTTGGGGTTATTAAAAGTTTGAATTATTCTTATTTCTCCAATTTGAATCGCTGCTTGGTGGCCATAAACATCGCCGCTCTCTATTTAACATAGATTTTTGCCATGTTGCATCGATTTGACGCCTGTCAACCTCTCGGGCTGCTTAAGAATAGCATGCAGTATTATCTTGACTCCTACTTCAATCCGTCTTTAATTAGCCTTATTGGATGAGCTTGAATTTACCTTTATGGAACCTTTTTAGCCCCAACTGATCTGTTAGGGTAGTTCAAGTCAGGTTTAGGACTTTAATGTCGACTTTTCTTTGCACGCTTTTTGGAATGAGCCTCGGGTCCTGAAATTGCTTTGTTATTGATACAGTGTAAAAATTTGGTTTTTATGTTTGTCTATTGTTAGACATAACTTATTCAGTTGGTTGTTCAGATAAGTGTCATTTGAAAGTGGCCAGTATTATTTGAAAGCTGATACCTTGTAATTTCTTAAGGTGTGCTAATTTGTTGTGTTGGGAAAATTGCATTTATAAAATATACACTCAGCTGTATATACACAGTGTTGATAATATTTGAATTAATCTTTAAAATGTAATGCATCAATAATTTCCCATGTCAGATATTTGAAATTGGATATTAATTGAACAAGACGTCTGTCATGTCTGGTAAAACTTTTGAACGCAGGTGTTCCCATTGGAAATGCAAATTTGCCTGCTTAACACTAAACTGAAATCTGTGTGCACTTCTGGCCACAGATGCTCATAAGTCTTTGAGCTCGAGTTCAAGTCAAGTCTCAAGTATTTGGTCGCAAGTCCAAGTCAAGTCTCAAGTTTGTACCAAAACCCATCTGCAACCACAGGCTTTTGAGAAGAACTGGCTCTAAGCTAATGTTTCAGGCTATATTAATCTTTTTTTTCTGAACATAGAGAGGGTGCTTTAAAAATGTATATAGACTAACAAACCGCAATCAAATCAGAATCAACATTGCTACTTCATTTTCATTTATTTAACAGTGCACATCACAAAAATAAAGCAAACTGCAACAGCATTGTTTTGAACTCATATAGACTATAATGTGATAATTGAAATGACATTTCCTCAATGTTAAAAGCGGTCAAAAATTATACAATATAATAAAAGTTGTTCACAAGTCCCAAATCTCGAGTCGAATCTCGAGTCTTTTAGGGACGAGTCCAAGTCAAGTCTCAAGTAATTTTTTTGTGCGACTTAGGTGTGACTCGGGTCCAAGGGCCGATAATAAGGAACATCTAAAACAACTTTTTCAAAATACTTCGCATACATTTATATACACATTTCTCTGCCATTTCTCAAACGATGTTGCATCTGTGGTAAATTCGTCAGTAGTTGCAAAGAATTCGGGGGCAGATTCAGTTAAAAGTCTGCTTTGATGTGGCTGCTAGTGGACGCATAGAAGGTTACATGTAGCCACACGTTCTTTGCTTATAAGCGATTGGAATGACACTCAGGCTGTTTATCAATCCACGTTTTTGTTCGTTCTTGCGTTCTCATGGACCCGTTTGACGTGATGTTTCATCGCCCAAGTACGGTTCCAATTCAAGGAACGCAAGTTACCAAGAACGCTTAAAATGCCTGTATGTGTTCTTGATCCGCCCATTTTATCGTGGATGCATCGGTTGCTTACTTGCTAGCAAGAACGCATCTGATATCCCAGAAGTCATTGCAAGAATGACAGCAGGAGAGCAATCAGCTTTTTCCCACTGCTAGCTCGTGATATTTAAAAGGCCATTCATAACAATGTTTAATAACATTTTAGCAGGTTAGGTTACTCATCCCTACCATGTGAGTAAAATGACAAACACGAGTTTTGAGTTGTCTTTACCTTTATTATATAAACAAAGTAGCAGCCTATGCTAAAACGCAAATGTAATACACAAACACGATAAAACAAAAGCATATCCCGTAGCGCTGATAATGCCCTGGATATTGCGCAATAGCAAGTTCACATAGCATCTCAATCTCCGATAGCGCGTTCTCGTCAAAGACACTTGGCAGGAATGTTCTTCTCAAGAACACAAGTACGTTCTTCGCTTTCTTGGTATTGATAAACAGCCTCAATATCGTGGCACGCGTTCACATCGAGAAGAAGTGCGGTGTGTCAGTCGAGGAGAAGTCGGCAACTTTAAGGGATTGGAATTGGGCCTCGGTGTATGATGTAGCCTATGCAGACTTGGACAGGTGAGTGATAATATAAACTGAATGTTGATACGAAAGCATTGAATGGCGGGTTTTGATTAGTGCGGAAGCGGCAATATTTAATGAGTCAGTAAAACTTTGATTAATTTGACATAATAGTTTGAATCAATTCGGACACTAAAGATTCATTCAAAAAGGTTTGTTCGTTCATTTTTGTGCATCACTGGACAATAGGCGTTCAGACCAGACGTTTGTTCAGACACTTTTCGCTCGCATTGTTTTGAAGCAAGAGGCTAGTGGCCGTTAATGTACACGCATAGCGAATCCAAATTGTTAATCAAAACATTATATATTAAAGTAGCCGGCTGGATGAGAATAGGCTACAAGCACCAAGTTATCAATAGCATGAATATTTCTACAGGGGGAAGCTGCAGACCTGGAGCCCAGACAGCCACAGTCCTCTCTGGCAGCCACAGTCCCCTCAGGCAGCCACAGGCCCCATGACGTTTAGGACACTGACAGATAACCATATGCGGTCCAAACGTAAACGTATACATTAATAACCGTCTGTACAATTAGCCGAATTGATTTTACACTTAAAAAATTAAAAAGTTAAAAAGTTATTTAGCTTTACTTTGCGATTGTTAGTGAATTAAAATATAAACATATTAAGATATGAGATGAAGTATGCTGCAGCGGTCGATACGTATACATTAATAACCCTCTGCAGACTGTGATGAATTGATCTTACGTTAATAACAGTCTATAGATGTTGACCACTTTTTTAAACGATATTTAGCTTCACATTGAAATGTTTTTTAGAATTTATATATAAACGTTCAATTCAAATATGAGATATGAAGTATGCTTATAAAGATATGAGATGTGCTGCACTGATTGTACAATGTAATGAAAAGTGCAATTGAGTGATCCATGTAGTTTCAGTTGTTCAGAATTTATATATAAACGTTCAATTCAAATATATAACCCCTCAAGTCATACAGTGTAATGATATGCACCATTGACTAAATATCTGCTGTACTACCCACTATTGTTTGTCATACATCTACAGAACAGAATTCTACTTAGCATTTTACAAAGACAAACAATTCATCCCTTTCTGAAATAAAAAGGAAAAAAGAAAGGAAGACAACTTTTTCGTGACCCATAAAGTATTTACTAAAACTTTAACCAATGGAAATTTACTCCTGACCCTCGCCGCTCTTAAAAGAGATGTTTAATTTTTTTTATTAAATTCCTCTTGTTCACTAAAGAAAAACATTTAAAGTTGAAAAGAAAATGGTTATTTGTAAATAATGGCAGGTTGTCAATGTTTGATCATTGCGAGAGAGAGAGAGAGAGAGAGAGAGAGAGAGAGAGATTTATATACATGAATGGGCCCATTGTAAATTTGTCTTTGGTGTGTTCACACATATCCAGCGTGTACTCAAATGATGCTCCAGAATCAATGTGGAGTACGTTTTAATGCGGTGTAAACAGGGTCAGAAGAATATCTCACCCGAAGAAGCCATCTCATGTATGGGAGCCAGAGACAGATAGCAGAAAATGGAAAATATAAATACATATAAAAAAGGACTGAGGGTTAGAGAGATAGCTAAGGGCAGAAGGGGTTGGATAGGTATATGTATACATTAGATAGGTCTAATGTATATCGAGTAAATAAACTAAATCTTTACCAAACAACATGTTGGACTGCAGATTTCGTTCCCAAAACTGACTAAGAATTTACAAATTGTTAACATATTCAGTTAACAATATCGATGACTTCAGCTAAAATAAATTTTAATGCCCACAAATTATTAAAGTTGGTAACGTAGTTAACTTGGCCAATAATGCGTTGGAAATAATGCGTGGTACAACTAGAAACGTTGAAATCACGAGATATATCGCAATAAATTGATATCAACCGTAAGCGAGTTTCTTTAAATAACCCATAACAACATTACGGGACTGTTGAACAACAATAATTTTATTAAATACATTTTTAGGAATTAGCATACCTCTAACTTGTGTAGCGTGTGTAGCTTCTTCTTCGTCTTCTTTTTGGTTCTTTATTGGCGGTTGGCAAACCAGTTTAAGGTGAATTACCGCCACCAACTGGACGATAAGTATACTACTAGCCTAGTAACAGGGTCCTCAAACTGCCTGGGGCCTGTGGCTGCTTGAGGGGATTGTGGCTGTCTGGGCTCCAGGTCTGCAGCGTCCCCCTTCTCAATATTTTGAGTGTTGTGTACTCAATCTTTCTTAAAATGTTCAATTCACTTGAAAAGTTTATGTTGAACGGACACTAATTAACAACATATATAAAGTTGAATGTACTATAAAGATATCTGTACTTACTTAAAAACATTTGTTTAATGAAGTCAAACCTCCATTCGAGGTCCTGCACTCAAAATCATTACAGGGATGAGTTTCTCCAGTAGATTTATGTTGCATTGGTTTCATGAAAAATATACATGTTTTGGAACGGAACACATTCGTATCTAATAGAATTAACGTATAACTCTGATTTCAAATGAACATGATTTGTTTACGTAGACACAAATGGGGAATTATTAATTGGATTTATGCCTTTTTAAATGAACAACATTCACTTTGATCCAACGGGAATGGAGTGTTGGATGCTTGAATGTCTCCTTGTCAGGTTAACTTAAAAAAGGTTTGTTCAGTCAATGCAATGTTGTTAAGTTGGTTGACCCTTAAAAAGGGCCATACTATGCTTTTTGGGGTTTTCCCCTTTCCTTTGGTGTGTTAAATAGCTTTTTGTAAAAGGTCTGAAAAGTTACAAAGGCCATAGTCCACACCAAAGGGAGCTACTCTCTCTCTCACAGAAAACACTGCTCCTGAACTGTCTGAAATGCCTCGTTTGTTGTATTGCGTTTTTTTCCGTAACTTATCTACGTCGCTAAGTCACACATTTACATAATGCCCACCTAGTGGCTAGTTTGGCACGCCCTCAAAGAGAGCCAGTAAGAGCAAAGGCCAGGAAGTTTGGATAGTGGTGTTGCTATGTCGAGAAAACGCTGTCAGTATGAAGGCAAATTCCCTTTGTTCATTCAGCTGACCAATTTTGGATAGATCTGAAATATACGATAGCTAAAAATAAAAACTTACCACTGTAAAATGTCCTGGTCCAGTCTTGGTTGCAAAAGTGGTTCGGGTCAAAGAGTTTGTTCTGCCTGACTTTGTGTTTTGGTATCAGACTCGGGCTCAAACAGGTACGGCAGAACTGAAGCCATTGTTACCGAAGTTTCAGCTGTGTTTTCAGTTGCTCAGCAAGCCTCTAAAGCTGAAATTTAAGGGGCGTGACATTTCCGACACGGTCTTAGCGATTGACCAATCACAACAGAGTGGGCCAGCTGACCAATCAGAGCAGACTGGGCTCGTTGGGTGGGGGACCTTAAAGAGACAGGAGGTAAAACGGAGCGTTTCAGACAAAGGGTGAATAGAGGTGCTGCAGACCCAGGCAGTTTGGAAAAAATAAATTATTGAACATTAAAACGCGTTAACCTATTCTAGTAGAACTCCTAAATAAAGGTATGACCCTAAAATGATCATAATAGGGCCCCTTTAAACGATACCACAAGCTATTGCAGCATGGTATTGTGGGATAATGGTTATAATCTACCTATTTAATGCAACCGTGGCCTATTAATTAAACAAATGATTGCAAGTATTATTCATGTGTGAGGTTTTGGTTTATGGATATAATCCTTTGGAAAGGTTTACTAATGTTGTTTTAGTACCATGGACTATGGACCATCTTTGGCTGTCTTAACACAGTCACAAATTCAACATTATTCTAAGTAACTTAACCTGACCAAAAGCGGATTATGATGTTGCGTTGAACTTCGACATTACGATTCTGTGTAACTCCACTACATAATTTAGGTGCATGTCAGTTCAATTCAACACGTAATTAAATAATGTTGGTTTAACAAAACAAATTTGAGCATGGGACACGTGGTTTATGTAGGGACAACTGAAATGTTTCAAGTACTAAACTCAGATAAGATAAGTGCATTTGGTTTGCTTATTTAGTTATACTCCATGCCAACAAGAGACGCCTTCGTTAACTTGGGTAGACATGTAAACTAAATGTTAACTTTACGTCGGTAAATAGTGTTAAAATCGACAACCTATTTCCATTAGACCTAAAATATAAGCCTGCATTTTTTTAAATAATTGACGCATCACATAAATAGTTTCAAAATATTCCATTCAGCATCTGGAAATAGAGTTATAGCTGACAGATGCCTGTCATGCAAGTCACATAAAATGCCTGCTCAACAAATTTATTAAAAGACCTGTTATAGATGTAATGAGATCCAGATCTCTGTTTTAATGTCTCTAAAATAGCCATTTGGAGTGATCACTAAAGTCTACTAGGAACACACAGTAATATGTGTATTTATGTGGCCTATTTGTAAGGATCAGATCTAACAGGGAAGACTTACTAAGAATCCTCATATTTGGCCATGTGGGTTCTGTGATCAATTGCGTAAAATTACACAAATGTTTTGAGTCATCAGCGGCATTGGACATCCAGTCCAAGTTAAAGTCCCCCATAATAACAGCTTCGGAACTCATCAAAGATGTAAGTAACTGACAAACTGGTTAGAGCAGTAGAAATAGCGGAAGCCCAATTGTCCAAGCTGTTTACTCTTGGACTCTTAATATCATGATGACAAGAGTGTCATAATTGCACACACTCAACTGCAAGCTGTAAGATGTTTTTGTTAGCCAAGCAAGTACTCTGAGTATCACAACATTACACTTCAAAACGTTATACTGTTCTTAAAATTAAAGACCACCTGAGTTGACTGCTTTTGGTAAAACCAAGCTCGTCAATGTATCTATGTCAGTGTGTGTGGCAGGCAGCGGTAGAATTCAGGTTTCTCTTCATGGCGTTAATAGGTACATTACCAAGATTGGCATGATTCTATCTGAGGAAGGAATACAGAATTGCTCACCTTTCCTCTATCTTCTAACTCTGCTTTCTCTGTTTATGTCTCTCTCTTCTCTGGTGTGTCTGTCTGCCCTGCACCTCTTGTCTCTTGCTTTTTCCTGCTATTGTGCACCTTGTATCTTCTTCTCTTCTGTGACAGTCTGTTGTATTGCGCCCTTAGAACAAGGCTTTATTTTTAAAGTAGTCCCATGGCCTACCATGCATATATTATACATATTACACATATGAGTTTGTATGTGTGTAAAATGTGCAGCAGTGGGTTTTTGGGTTTCATGGTGTTGCTCAGCATATTTAAGCTTTAAGGGTGCAAGTGTTTACTGCAGACAGATACAGTATCTGACTGCCAAAGCAGAAAAAAGGCATTAATCTTTCCTTCTCTGCTGCTTATTCTGACAAGGATGATGGTAATGTGTCATGTGATTGCATAGGCTTGTGTGTTTTGTCGGCCTGCATAATATGGGCAATTAATTTTGCAGTAAGTTTACTGTCCATCCTGACATGTGTAATATAGTGATGACCACTGCTAAACAAATTATTTTACACATGCTGTGCTAACTTATTATAAACAACAAGAATATGCTACGTACAGTAGTCTTGGACTTTCTGAACAATCAAGGATGACAAAATAAAAACGTAATCGACAACCAAGATGCTATCATACCCAATGCAAACATAATCCGCTTGATAAGCTGCATTAGTTTGCCGGCTCATTGATAAACAAACGTAAAATACCTTACTTGGTGGTCCAGACAAATCTGTTTTAGTCTCTTCCAGCCCTTAGCTCCACTAACCAAATATCAACCAAAGATTCACAATATTTTAAGCTCAGTCCCTCTCCCGTTAAAAAATATCTTCAGACGAGGCCACTCAAATTGCAACCTCTTGTGATAACATTAATGTTTGTAGAGAAATAGTATTTTCCAGTACATTTTGCTGCGTATGTATATTTTAAATAAAATCTGTTTTTGTGTGTAATTCTACAGTCATCAGTGGTGTGGTGTGCCAGCGTCGGAGTGCAACCAGAAGCCTGATAGCTGTAACATGAGCCTGTTTGGCGGTGCTGTCAGTGGGGAAGGGACTGAGCATTACCGGGAACAACGTCGCCGCTCCAGCGACTCGTCCCATGAGAGGGGAGAGGGTCAGCTGATGCCCTGCATAAGGAACATCACCTCGCCAACACAGCAACTTGGTGAGGATGTTTTTCCTGTCATAGTGCGAGAAGATCTAGAGTTTCAATCCAGGGGATTCAACTCCTAAAAGTAATAGTTCTGGATCTTTATGATTTTGCCTTATGTACGTATGTGTTTCCTTGAGACGTCCAGGGCCAGGCACGTCAAGATGACTTTTACTTCTTACTGGGCTATTAAAGGATAATTTGTTTTTCTGCCGCTAGTTATTTAGCTACAGCCATCAGTTTCACTGGAAAACAAATCGGGTTTGCATAGCTTCAGTCAAAAAATGTCCCCCCAAAAGCTAAACAATTCTATAACAATTTATTTATCAACACAAGGGCTTTAGAGGACACAGAGGAGTGTGAGAGATGTTAAGACAGTGTACCCTGTAGGGATGTCACGAGAACCGATACTTTGGTACCAAGTCGATGCAATAATTCTCAGAACGTGACGGTAATAGTTTTCCTACAGTACCATAGATACCAAAGCTGCAATTAAAAAATATGTATGTTATCGAACACCAGTAAAAAGACGTCACTTTGGTTGTTCGTTCACGGGCCGCTGCGCAGCCTATTTTTACTGGCTAATACGGTAAAAAAAAAAAAAAAAAAAAAAAAAAAGACCCACCCGTAATGTTTTATCGCGATCTGTAATGTGTTTGGCTCCGTTGCTGTATTGGGGTGTAAGTAGTCTCGCAATGCCATACGTATCTACCTATAACATTTTTCTTATAGTGGTATCAAATTGGGTATTGGGAATCGTGTATTTTCACTGGAATTGGTATCAACTACAAAATTTCTGGTATAGTGACATCCCTAGTACCCTAGTCTTAATTGTATCCTGTAGGTAAGAAATAAAAAGGTGGATAATTAGGCTACTAAGAAGAAAATGGCAAGTGCCATGTCAGGCAATCAATCTTAAGTTTTTCAGCACTACATGTGAAACAAAAGAATTGACAATTTTACAAAAGGTCAAAACATGGGCATGTAGGAATTGTATCATTCTAATATGCTGAAATGAGTACAATTCTGTGAAAGCTTATTAGAAGATTGAACCGTTCTTGTTGCAAAAGATAGTTTTGAGTAAGGTAGTTTAATTAACCTCTACAACTCCTAAAGAGGAATCTGTCTATCTTCATCTCAGACCGAGAACATGGTGAGGGAGGCTCGCGTCCCTCCAGCCCCAGACCCCCAAGGGGAGGGTACTTGCTCGGGAGCCATCTGGCTCCAGCCTTGGGCCCCACTGCACCTGAACTCCACTGCAAGCCCCTGGGCCATTGGTCCTCAGACATAATCTACTTGTACGAGCTGGGAACGAAGGAGAGTCAGCGTGGTGTACTTCGAGGCGAGAGAATCACTTTGGTTGTGGATAACACACGTTTTGTAGTGGACCCTGCCGTGTTCACAGCACAGCCAAACACTATGCTGGGAAGGTACACATACTGTATCATTCAGCATTATTATCTTTTCTGTTCTGTATGTTATTGTTACACAATTGAAAGATCGTAAAGAGAAAAACAGATGTATTTTAAATTGATAAGTTATGTACCTGGCATTGAACAAATATCAGAAGATTAGTTTACTACTAGGCTTGTCAAATGTAAAGGCAGCCTTCCCACTCTCAGGACAATAGGAAAGCTGTCTAATGTGTTATGTCATTTCTCCTAGAATGTTTGGGACGGGCCGGGAGTACAACTTCACACGGCCAAATGAGAAAGGAGAGTTTGAGGTGGCCGACGGCATTGGCTCAACTGTCTTTCGAGCTATACTGGTAAGATCAGTTGAGTAGAGGATGCCCCAGCTTCCTTCACTTCTGCTACCATCCTTTCATTCTTCTGCCCATTCATAGCCTCTGCCTTCTATGTTCTATCACATTTTTTTGTATGTGGCCGTTTACTATCAGGTGGGAAGAGGAAGCATCTGACTAGAAATGATTTTGTATCTGTGTAAATAATTATAAGCGTGTCAGTTAGTTCACTTGAAATGTTGCATAAGGCAGCTTTTCAAGGATCAGTTCTCAGTGTTTCCTCTAGGAATTTTTTCAGCAGCGGGGGGGATGGGGGCGTTGTTGTACCTGGGTCGTGTGCACATTGCGTTAATATCAATAGATTCTGAAAACATATTAAAAAAAATGGCACCTCACTGCAAAACAAACTTTAGAACATATTTACATCCATTACATCATACATAATACGTCTGACCCACTACTTAATTGGCAAATTTTGCAGCCTGGCCTAACTTTACTTGTTTGTTTTTTAAAGAAGAGCTTGCCCAGAGGTGGTCTGTTGAGCTCCGTTGCATGCTCAGAGCAGAGCTTCTCCTGACTGTCTACTTGTTTAATAAGGTTACATTTGTGAATGAGTAGATAAGTCTCACATCACAAATATTTGATCACGCAACTAGTTTGAATATTAAAATATTTTAGTGGTCACCACATGTCTTGGGTATAGCAGTCCACTGCGCTTACACACAGCTAAGCGATCGGTTCACGTGTTATATTTTTAATTATTATTTTTAATCGGCCTGGAGAGGCGTGATTGGGAGGAACGGCCTCCCCGATCTGAACCCAAGTGGTGGCTTGTTATTGGACTTCTGTGCTAGTCATGGAATGGCCATAACGAACACCATGTTCGAACATAAGGATGCTCATAAGTGTACCTGGTACCAGAGCACCCTAGGCAGAAGGTCGATGATCGATTTTCTTATCGTATCATCGGACCTGAGGCCATATGTTTTGGACACTCGGGTGAAGAGGGGGGCAGAGCTGTCAACTGATCACCATCTGGTGGTGAGTTGGGTCAGGTGGCGGGGGAAGCCTCTGGACAGACCTGGTAAGCCCAAGCGTGTAGTGCGGGTGAACTGGGAACGTCTGGAGGAGTCCCCGGTCCGGGAGGTCTTCAACTCACACCTCCGGCGGGGCTTCTCTGGCATCCCTGTGGAGGCTGGGGGCATTGAACCGGAGTGGGCGATGTTCAAAGCCTCCATTGCTAAAGCTGCGTCTGAGAGTTGTGGTCTCAAAGTCTTAGGTGCCTCAAGGGGCGGTAACCCTCGAACATCCTGGTGGACACCGGTGGTCAGGGGAGCCGTCCGATTGAAGAAGGAGGCCTTCCGGGACATGCTGTCCCGGGCGACTCCGGAGGCAGTTGCAAGGTACCGACAGGCCCGAAGGACTGCAGCCTCGGCCGTGGCAGAAGCAAAGCAGCGGGTGTGGGAGGAGTTCGGAGAAACCATGGAGAAGGACTTTCGGCTGGCGCCAAAGCGGTTCTGGAAGACCATCCGACACCTCAGGAGGGGAAAGCAGGGAACCATTCAAGCTGTTTACAGTAAGGATGGGACGTTGTTGACCTCAACTGACAAGGTGATTGGGAGGTGGAAGGAGCACTTTGAGGAACTCCTGAACCCGACAAACCCACCCTACATGGTAGAGACAGGGCTGGAGGATGATGGGGGATCAGCGTCAATCTCCCTGGCGGAGGTCACTGAGGTAGTCAAACAACTCCACAGTGGCAAAGCCCCAGGGGTTGATGAGATCCGCCCAGAAATGCTGAAGGCTTTGGGTGTTGAGGGACTGTCATGGATGACACGTTTTATCAACATTGCGTGGAAGTCGGGGACAGTACCTAAGGAGTGGCAGACCGGGGTGGTGGTTCCCCTGTTCAAAAAGGGGGACCGGAGAGTGTGTGCCAACTACAGAGGCATCACATTACTCAGCCTCCCCGGGAAAGTATACTCCAGGGTGCTGGAAAGGAGGGTTCGACCGATAGTCGAACCTCGGATTGAGGAGGAACAATGCGGTTTCCGGCCTGGTCGTGGAACAACGGACCAGCTTTTTACCCTCGCGAGGATCTTTGAGGGGGCCTGGGAGCATGCCAATCCGGTCTATACGTGTTTTGTGGATTTGGAGAAGGCGTATGATCGGGTTCCCCGGGAGATACTGTGGGAGGTGCTGCGAGAGTATGGGGTGAGGGGGTCTCTACTCAGAGCCATCCAATCTCTGTACTCCCAAAGCGAGAGCTGTGTCCGGGTCTGCGGCAGTAAGTCGGACTCGTTTCCGGTGAGGGTTGGCCTCCTCCAAGGCTGCGCTTTGTCACCTATCCTGTTTGTGGTATTCATGGACAGGATCTCACGGCGTAGCCGCGGGGGAGGGGGCTGCGGGTTGGTGGGCAGAGGATTGCATCACTGCTTTTTGCAGATGATGTGGTCCTGATGGCATCATCAGTCTGCGACCTGCAGCACTCATTGGATCGGTTCGCAGCCGAGTGTGAAGCGGCTGGGATGAGGATCAGCACCTCCAAATCTGAGGCCATGGTTCTCAGCAGGAAACCGATGGATTGTCTAGTCCAGGTAGGGAATGAGTCTTTACCCCAAGTGAAGGAGTTCAAGTATCTTGGGGTCTTGTTCTCGAGTGAGGGTAAAATGGAACGAGAGATGGGCCGGAGAATTGGAGCAGCGGGTGCGGTGTTGCAGTCGCTCTATCGCACCGTTGTGACGAAGAGAGAGCTGAGCCAGAAGGCAAAGCTCTCAATCTACCGGTCTATCTTCGTTCCTACTCTCACCTATGGTCATGAAGGGTGGGTCATGACCGAAAGAACGAGATCGCGGATACAAGCGGCGGAAATGAGTTTCCTCCGGAGGGTAGCTGGCATCTCCCTTAGGGATAGGGTGAGAAGTTCAGCCATTCGTGAGGGACTCGGAGTAGAGCCGCTGCTTCTTTGCGTAGAAAGGAGCCAGTTGAGGTGGTTCGGGCATCTAGTAAGGATGCCACCTGGCCGCCTCCCTAGGGAGGTGTTCCAGGCACGTCCAGCTGGGCGGAGGCCGCGGGGCAGACCTAGGACCAGGTGGAGGGATTATGTCTCCACACTGGCCTGGGAACGCCTTGGAATCCCCCAGTCAGAGCTGGTTAATGTGGCCCGGAAAAGGGAAGTTTGGGATGCCCTGCTTGAACTGCTACCTCCGCGACCCGACCCCGGACCAAGCGGATGACGATGATGATGATGATGATGATTTTTAATCGGTTTTTGGCCCCATTGAAATGAATGGGAAGAGGATTTTGACTGGTAAAGAGATTTCACGGGCATATACCACCCTCTAGCGTTGATGTTATGTAATTGCAAGTTGTTTTGTTGGGCTATACTGACTGTCTTGGCTTGTTAACTGCAGCCAGGGCCTCCTTTACAATATAGGCGAACTAGGCAGCTGCCTAGAGCGGCACTCCCAAAAGGCGGCCAATCCGCCTCCTTGGAATTTTTCTGCCGCCCGCTCAAGCATGAAAAGTGGTTAGTGGATTTGAATTAAAACAAGCACAGTAGCACTAACACACACAAACCGAATGAAATTCTGATATGACCAATCATGTTGCTGTGTATTTGTATTTTTGGGGGTTTTTTTCTGGGGAGGGTGGTGCATGCCTCTTTCCGGCGTGACCAGTAAAGCGTTGATAGGTCCATTTGTGACGTTTCTCACTCTCTCTCTCTGTCGATAAAAATTATTAAAGGGAGGGTTCAAACAACACTATAGCTAAAAAAGGTTTAAACAGTTAAGTTATTCCTGGTCTCAACGAGAAATATGTGATTAAAAGGCAGTAACCTTCCCTTTTAAATTCTCACGTTTGGTTTACTTTTTCCTGTTTAGTTATTATCCGCCACAACTGCCAAGTCTGTATGTTGACTAGAACAGAAGTGAGAAGTTAGCGAGTCATCGGTAATAAAAGGCTGGCGGAGTGGTGGTCTTTTCCTGCATGTCTGTTTAGTCAACATTTTGGTCACTAGATGGCAGTATTCTCAAGGGTATGATTCGCCAGTATACACAAGGGTATGAATTCAGGGACGTCGTTAGGCTTGTTTTCTGAATAGCCCCGGATAGTTTTTTTTTTATGTAAGAAAAAGATAAAACATTGCCCATGATCTATTCATCTGTCATTCCAAACTCGCATAAACAATATGATGGTGTTGATCAAAG
This sequence comes from Galaxias olidus, assembly GCA_026901105.3. NCBI lineage: Eukaryota > Metazoa > Chordata > Actinopteri > Galaxiiformes > Galaxiidae > Galaxias > Galaxias olidus. The sequence goes on from JAPMUY010004386.1 coordinate 283,147, forward strand.
ACGCAAGTACGCTATGTCCTGTGTGTGTAATTCAAGGCCCAGATCTACTTTACATTATTTGGCACACACGCATTTTGCTTGAGCACGAGAAAGAGTGAGAGAGAGAGCGCCAATCGCTTGTCATTTCGGCATCTAGCTAGCTAACGAATTTAGAAGGACAACAATCAACATGAAATATAATGCAACAAGACGAGAGCAAGGCTAGAGGATTTGGAGGAGGAAAAGTTATCTCCTGTTGCTACAGCAGATGAGTCAGGACCTGAGAGTGCCAGTCGAGTGTCATCCACAAGCTCAGGTTGGTGTAGTGGGCTCTAGCTATCTAGCTAGCTAGTCTAGCACAGTGCAGTGGTTCTCCAAAGCTTTTGACACAAGGCATTTGATTTTTCTATCTCGGCAACTGATTTGTCGATTAAACACGTATGTAGCTAGTAGCTACCACAATAACATAGTTCACTTTCAATAGCAAGCAGAAATATCAGGCTAGCAACTTGTCATGCTTTCATTGCCAGCAGAAGGCTGTTTAATGTAGCCTATTCACATAACCACTTATTTTAATAATAATACATGGGATTTTATAAGCGCCCTTCTAGTAACTCAAGGACACAGGATAATATTATTGCTATTATTATTATATTATTTACAAAGTAAATTACTGCATTAACCTAGAGGAATATGTCTACTCAGTGAGTCCCTGCCATGTAAAATTATTTGTTGTGAAGAAGACAACAACTATTTCTATTATTTTTTGCTATTTTATCAAGTACCGGAGCACACCAGTAATACCCCCATAATAATTATGCACTATAATTGTAAACAACGCACTGCAGCTATGGATGTGGGTGGGGGGTGTTACAAATTGTTGGGTTAAAGTATTGACAATCCCGAACATTTAAACATAAACCTTGGTTTCGTTAGCCATGCCAATACAGTTTTTGATTCACGTTTCTATTACCATTATACAAAGGCAATGCAACACTAGATACAATTTTGGCATTATGGAAAGTCATACCCTAAGCCATGTTAGCTTGCAGGGTTATCAAGACAATAGACATAGTGTACGTCTATGTAGCTAAGTGATCGGTTCACGTGTTATTTTCTTATTATTTTTAATCTGTGTTTTGCGCCCATGCATTCAAATGAAATGGCGCAGTAGGCCTACAAGTTCCATCTGTATGGTTGTAGCGCTCATCGTTCAGTCTTGTTAGATATAAACTTATCTGGAACAAGTTATATGATAGGTGTTTACAGTAGCCCTATTGAAGTGTTGGAGAAATAACGATGGTGGATCTAGTTATGGATCTAGATCTTGTTTCGGAAATACATTTAGCTATTAGGATGAATAGATGACATTGCATTACATTGTCATAAAATACATTCTAGTAAAATAGATCCATTCCGCTTAAACCATGCCTTCATAATATCACCCATTTCCCATAAACTAGTTTATTTCTACAATATGATTCTGGTAATAGTGTGTTCAAATGCATGTGAAAGAAGAAAATAATGCAATGAAGTTATAATGCCCAAGCTTTTACAGGAAGAGTTTTACACAGCACTATTTGGCTGACCCTCGATCCATTTCATTTAAGCTCTACTGTCATGTGGATAGTCTGAGTGATTTTAATACATATTAAATTCATTTCATACATGTGCATATAGAGCTTAGAGAACAAAAATAAAAATAAAAATAAACGTTGGTAGGCTACTTAGCCATTGTATATGTCCGCCATTAAATTACAATGAAGCAGCACTGCCAGTCTAGCAGCGGCGCCATAAGGACTACAAGAATGGGGGGTGCGAGACGGGGTGTTTTCTGAAAATATAAACCTTAGCCCAAAAGGTTACCAGCCTTAGCAATGCAAGATCCCGTGGCCCCCCCCAGTTCCGGCGCCTCTGCAGCAGTAAGCGCCCCCTGTTAACAAATATGGTCTGGACTGCAGTACACTTGTGCGCGCTAACGTAGAATGCACAACAAAAGCGGCGAGGTCGCGAGTTCCCGCTTGGTTCACCCCAATCGCGTCGCCTCGTCCACCAGACTGCGAGCGAGTGGGCGTTTCTGATTAGTTTGACAGGCAGCAGCAAAAACTACAAAGTTTTATGTCTTTTTTTGTTCAATTTAGATTAACTCTATAATAAGGGCCATATTTATTATTACATGACGTTAACATAACAGGGAATTGAGACACCGCCATAATAAGATTTTCCTCCATGCTGTCGTGTTGTTGTCTTTGTCTACGGGGTTGGTTCATGTGCAGGAGAAGAGCGAAAAGACTACTGGTACCTGATTGGTTAACGCCTAGCGAACTTCGCTTGGAATTAGCATAAAGTTGAGAAAATTTGAAGTTTTGGTGACCTTCCCAACCGCTCCTTCGCTCTGGCTCGCTTCGCCACCGGTCTCGAGATGACGGCCGCCTTCCCAGCATGCCCCACCATTGAAAATGAATGGTGAGCGGTGATTCGCCGGAGGACGCCGCTTTTGGTGTGCATTGTACGTAAAGCCTGGTTTATACTTCTGCGAAGCAGCACGTAAACTGCTCTGCGTAGCTTCGAAGCGCAGGGGTTTCTGGGAAAGCGTAGCTCACCGAGGCCCACCGACGTGTTGATGGGGAGTCCTCCCAAATCCTAACAGCCGTTGCGCGAAGCGTCTTCTCAGTGCGTCAAACAATCGCTGATTGGTTGAGCAGGGTAGGAAGCAATAGATATTCTGCAATACAGTATTTTGGCTGTATCCAAACAAATGAAAACGCAGATGGCACAATGAACTGGAGCAGATAGGCTGATTTTCAATAGCCTTCAAATCATATTAGTGGTTTTCTATGCACTTAGCAAGTCTTAGCTATAGCCTACTATAGCCTAATGTTGGGCTGTGTTACAACTGTTATCTGTGTTGTTTGATAAACTCTATGTATGTGAATGTACAGCACTTTGGTCAGCGCTGCTTGTTTTAAACGTGCTCTATAAATTAACTTGATTTGATTTGATATAATAAAATATGAAAAGCAGTGAGCAACCTTCCTCTGTTGTTTTTACTTTCGCGGGACATAAACGGGAGTTTCCGTGTCTGTGCTTCTTCTCCGGTTTTCTGTACATTCTGGATTACTGAATGCGACACTGCCACCCAGTGGGCCCGTTAAACTTACGTTGAAGTATGTAGGCAAACTACTGTGCGAACGGAAGCGGCAAATGAACGTTTACGTTCGCTAACTCGCTCACGGAGAAGTATAAACCAGGCTTTAGGCGGTCAGTCTAATAACTGCTACGCATCACATCGCATTTTCTAGTTTTCTTCTAGTCTTGGAGCAATATTTTAACAAACTTCTGAAAATGCAATCAGGAATATTTTAATACATGGCTTATATAAACATTGTTGGCTATGTTTATTTAAGTAACGTTACCAGTAGGCCTAATATGATTTACTGACTTCACTGAACATCAATAGAGAATAAATTGCGTACAAATCTAATTTAACGCTCGCTAGTTAAATCTACTTTTTTCTTTTTCTCTGGGAAAGTAGCCTAATCCTATCCTCTGCCCTGATTGTCACACTGCCTGAGGTCGAGAAAATGCTGTAGTCGTGCTGCTGTTTATTTGATTGTCGTGAGTTTGCGACAACCTTTGCTTGGCTGATTGATGTCCTGTGTTGTTTGTGTTGAGCAAAGCGGATGGAGCGGATGACCGTTCATTTGAGTTTAGTCGGGCGGACTCCGCAGAGTCATGACATTTCATATAATTCTGATGCGGTGGCGGCAATAATTTTGCGGCGGTGGGCCGCCACTGCAGAATATACACAGCGGAAACACTGAGTCCTAATACTCCCAGGCTCATGTTACCCAGGGCGAATGCTTATCACTTTTCCTCCCCCGTGATAACATACCAGTCTGCAATGAGTTGAGAACTTGACATGTAGCAGCTAGGAAAACGGCAAGGTAGCTGTCAGACACACAAGGCAGTTTTCTATCTGTGTAGACTGATTTCAGGTCAGTTTTAACGCTTTAGTTCTGATTTGATATATTTATTTTTTATCTTGACCTTGAACTTGATTTGCTACATGTTGGTCGATTTTTTTTTTTCCTTTTCTTTTTTTTTTTGTGGTACCGTTTGCCCTGCCTTAGTTCCTTGATGGTCTCTTAAGATATGGTTTAGCTATATTTTAACGGACCTCCAGGATTGGTAATGTATTTTGTATAGTGCAGGGTACTTGAGTATATTACGCTTTGGTAATACATGAGGGGGGTGGGCTTGTCATGGCTTTGTTCAACCAAACCAGTCTGGTTGGACAGAACAGAGCTCGGAGGCACATAAAAGCAAGAGCCGAGATGATATAGGAGGAAGAAAGAGAGAAAGGTACTTGTGGAATTGTGATGGTGAGAGAGAGAGGAGCTGTGAGAGTTCTTTAATGCAAAACATCTGAAAAGCGAAACTGGCATCAGTTTCCACAATGTAGGTCATACCAAGCATGCTCAATTCAGAATAGTCAGATGCTGGTGTACGTGAGCAATGTGTGGCTGTTTTCTAATCATTTGATGATGAATACCTGTATGCAGGAGGAGAGCAAAACAAGAGAGTGAGTGGACAAGGTGAGGAGAAAGAAGAAAGGAGGAAGTGATGTCATTAATGTGTGGCTTTGATTGCAATTGTCTAATCCCTCCTCCGCTCTGACTCTTTTGCATTTGTGTGAGCCAAGCAGCTCCAATAATGGCTGCTTGTTTGTTTTCTTCTTCCCGCTTGTGACTGCATGTGTGCGTGCATGGCAGGATTACTACAAATCAGGCATAATCCGCTGCCCTGATGGCGTCTCCATTCCCGAACTAAGGGAGGCATGTGACTACTTCTGCATCTCCTTCAGCTACGACACTGTTAAGTGCCGCGACCTCAGTGAGTATCCTGCCTTTGGCCAAACACATTGCCGACGAGCATAGGAGTTTGGCGTAGTGTTATCCTACTGTTAGATGTGGGAGCTATTGAAACATGTTTGTTGTTAATGTGCTGTCTATTTATTTGTGTTATCTTGAGGTATGCTTTTTGTGTTCATCGGTTGTGATTTAGTGAATTGTACGTGAGTAGAATGGGCAGGCATGCACAAAGCTCTACTGTAAGTAGGTCATGATCGGGAGTGTTTATTTGATGTGCTGCTATGTGGAAAACTAGAAATCGATAGACTTGGCTTCTAGGGGTTCTCTTGGCTAGTGTGCATTTTTCAGTGTTCTCCATGTGTGTGTTCATTTTGTATATACTTGGGCCAGGATCAATATTGATTTGTTTTTATGAAGACACAAAGTTTACAAGAACGAAGTGCAAAGAGACAGCAACAACGACATGTCATAGTGTGTTTGCATGTCTAGCAGAGAAAAGAGAAGATACAGAGAAGGAAGGCTAAGGGAGAGAAATGGAAAGAGATTGAATTGCTTCGATTAGTTAATTACCTTATGGCTCATTTCCACCAAACACTTTTGGTACAGTACCCTTGAAACAGTTACCAACCTGTACCCAGTGGGGGACGAAGTACACAAATCCTGTACTTGAGTGAAAGTACAGATACCCTTTCTAAATTTTACTTCACTAAAAGTAGAAGTCTTAAATTTCTACAGTACAAAAGTACCTGCTTTTAAAAATACTTAAGTATCACAAGTAAAAAGTACTATTATTTAGTATGGTAATGTTTGTCAGGGGTTGCAGAATACAGTAGGCAAACATTCTTATTAATTGAAAAATGGCATTCATTGAAAGGCTCCCCTTTCAATAATAATTCAAGGTGTGTGTGTGTAACCCTATAATTGTGTTCCATTAGCCATTGAAGGCTATATCAGAATGTCTACCCTCAAGTTCTGTGTCTGCATCTCTAGGGGGCATAGGATGCAGATGACTTATTTTTTTTAATAGTGTTCTTTCATGCAACTTTTCTCTTATGAAATTATTTTGTGACTTGTAGGTGAGCAACGGTAGGCCTACCTATGTATTAGGCCTACTGAGTTGATGTGGCTGTTGAAATTTAGATCTGTGTCAACGATGTGACCGGTGTAATAGAGAAAACTGGCTTCAATGTGTGATTGGTGTAACAAATTATTTTTTATATTTACATAAAAATACAAATTGACCCATAGTAGGCCTCTCACTGGTGCTCTGTGTGCAAAACAACAGCACTAAAGTAGTGGAGTCAAAAGTAGTATATTTTAGTGTGAAATGTAGTGGAGTGAAAGTAAAAAGTGTACTACATTACTGTCCACCACTGCCTGTACCTAACCCTAGATCTGTTTTCCGTTTCAACCCTAAAATGTAAGGGCTGTTCATAGCCATGTATCTATCAAAGAAAAAGAATTTGCCTCCATTGCAAGGTACTTATACCGGTAGTAGGGTTCGACGAATATATCGTCTATTGGCGATTGGCTGAGTCCATTGCTGGTTGTTTTTTTTTGGGCGATTTTTTTGTCATTTTGTTTGCTAATTTAATGGTCTACCTCCTTGAGAATTCCACGCGGTAAATAAATGGGGTGATGCTTCAGCGGAGCTAATTCAGGCAGGCAACTCAGTCAGCAGCATTTATCCACGTGACACCAATTAACCAATCACACATGCTAACTAGTTGAATATGGTCTTCTAAACCTCAGTTCTCTCTCCACAATGGCTCCTACAGCGCTCCATCGCTAGTTGCTACACCACACTTGCTCTTAAAACTGCATCAATGCACTGCTGCACACACTATGATGCTGTTTCTGCTTAGCACCTACTTCCGGTCTGTTGTTCATTATCAGCCAGGGGATTCTGCAGATATCTGCTCCATTCCGATGGTTCATGACAATTGGCGGGAAAGTCATTCATAACAACAGACACTTGACGCGAAACTTCAATTTATTACTATGCAACTGCAATGAACTTTTAAACTCACGTAAGTTGTCCTAACTGAATTAACCTGTAAAGCGCAATTCAAAGCATGCGTGAATAGGAACTGGCAGTTGGAGTTGGGCCATATTATGCACGATTCTGTCTTATCAGCCGGAAAATGCCGCAGTGACTAACTGACAAGGGGACCGCTGCCCGCTCCTCTCACGCTGCGTCTCAAATCGCATACTACTACTTTTTTCTTTTAATAGGTAGGCTTCTTCAGCTGCACTTGAGAACTATTTACCGTTTAATGCATTTTTGGCATACTGCATTTGACAGTGGATGTATTGAGACATACTAAATATCTTTCTGGCTTAGATAGTATGGTAGTATCTGGTATTATTGAGACACAGTGTCAGTGATAGCATTTCATGCTCTACAGGATGGTGTACTCGCAAATACTCGTGCAAATTGGTAGTGTTACTATTTTTGCCTGCACTAACAAACTTTGCACTGTTTGCAAAGACGGCAAATTGCTTCATTTAGGTCCTTTGGCTTGCCGGTTGCATCCGGTTTAAAACCAAAATAGTCCCAAATAGGGGATTTTATATTATTTTTCGCAATGAGCTCTTCCATGATTGCATTCGCTAAAAATATCATATGGGAGTGGGGAATCCCCTGCCCCTTCGCACGCTGCACACATACCAGCGCATATTTTATGGCAATCGCCGGTTGTTGGGCAGGCGGTGGAAGATTGGAAAATTTTAACACATCGCCCAACCCTAACCGGTAGTCTCCATCGCAATCTATATATATTTTTAAATAGAGGGTTTGATTGCAGCTGTGCTTTGAGTGTCAGTTCCTTTTAGTGCAATGTTTCTAGCTCCATCTTTAAGTCCTGTGTCAGTGTTCTAGGAACCTGAAAAGAGGTCATGAAAACAGAACGATTATTTTTCGTACTATCTAGGCTTGGGCAAGGCCGGCGGTAGGCAGGGGTAAGGGTGGGCACAGCCCACCCAAACGTGTGTCTTGCCCACCATATCAAAAGTAAAAAACAAAAAAAGGAAAAGATAATTCAGCCAATGAAAAAATAGCACAGAAAATCCGTTTCAAACTTCTGATTGGGTGGGCAGGCTAAAACCCGCCTCCAACAACCCCCTCTTCTCGTCATGTCCAGGCACAAACAAACAGAGCTCTGAGGACGCTGCACGAGAGTGTCGGCAACATTCGAAGAGGGGGGAGGGGTGTTGCAATACCAACTGTGAACTCTAATCATGATTGCACACACGACAAGGCCAAAGCGAGTTCATGCATGCACAGTACTGGTCCTTAAAAACCACCCAAACAAACACATAACCTGCTCTAACTCGTGTATGGATTGGAACAAATTTGTATTAAATGTAAATTAAGATTGAAAAAAAAAAAAGAAGATGTATCAACTGGCTTTAGCCGCAAACTGGCAACCTTGCAGCTACAAGTCCGTTTCTCTATTGAATAGATTATCTGCCAAGTGGGTGTATCATCAGATTCTTACTCCTTGCACCCAACCATAGCAGACTAGAACCGGGCCCGGACTCTAAACCGTTTACATTTGCTTTAGAGATGCCGAGTATAACCGCCATACTTGCTTTTGCAACAAGTACTGGAGGCAGCACTTCAGAAGAACTAATAGGCCTATTTCAACATCAAATAAAAGACGCCAAAAATAGCAGTAGTTTTGACCAATAAATGGCTCATGTTTTGACCCTAAAATAATTTTATAACATAAAAAAACTTGTTTTCAAACATTTATTTACATTTGGAAAAATGAACATTCTGTGACTAGGTTAGGTGCAAAATTGTTGGTCTGCTATGAACTGGCCTTTAATAAAATAGGCTACAAGATTCTCAACAAATTGAGAACATTTAAATATAGTTGTGCAAATTAATACTAAATATGTTATAAATTGAAGAAACAAAATGTAAATAAACATTAAAGCATCCTCGGGGCCTGGGGCCTGTACCACGAAGCAAGTTTAACGTGCCCAGAATATCTCTTTGTTATCTGGCTTCACTAACCCTAACAACCACAATCATGCATAAGTGATACCACAAAGGTGGATATCAACTCGGTAAACCAACCCAGGTTCACCCAAACTAGCTATGAGCGCGTTCACATAAAAGGGCCGTTTTTTTAACCTTATGACCAATCGCACGCAAGTCTATCAGAGCTGCATATTTTTTTAGCAAACTATATCATTAGACAAATATTAATAATTTAAATATATAATCCAAAAAAAGGAGCCAGATGAGGTGGTACGGACATCTGATTAGGATGCCTCCTGGGCCCCTCCCGTTGGAGGTTTTCCGGGCACGCCCTACTGGTAGGAGACCCCGGGGTAGACCCAGAACACGCTGGCGAGATTATATATCTCGTCTGGCCTGGGAACGCCTCCGGATCCTCCAGGAGGATCTGTAAAGCGTTGCTGGGGATAGGGACGGCTGGAATACCCTGCTGAGCCTGCTGCCACTGCGACCCGGCCCCGGATAAGCGGCGGAAAATGGATGGATGGATGGATGGAATCCAGGCTAACAGCAACGCAGTTGCAAAAAAATGCCAACCGTGTGAACGCGTGAATTATTAGGCTTATCGCCGCTTCCAACATTAAGCAAGTTGATCAGACAATAATTACAATTATGTATTCCGTTAAGTGAATGTGTCATTATGATGTATTCCTTTAGAGTGAAAGACAATTTTTGGCAGTGTTCGTTTTTTTTACAAGCGTTGACCTACAGTATACTTAACATTTTTCAAAACTCTTAAAGCAACACACCTACATCACACAATTCGCCAGATAGTACATTTTCTGCTCAAAACCACATTTTGTTAATTAAATACAGACTCTACATTTCAAAATGCAAAATAACTTTGTCCACATACATTAACTGTCAAAACACAGCAAACCAGACTCAATATCAAATAATTCTGTCAAAACACTAGCACATGTTTTCTATTCAAGGGAAACATATAGTCAGTCATAACATGACTTTCAAAATAACGACTTTCAAAATACTAACATTTGATGGCATTACAAAAAACGTCATTACTTTTCATGTTTCAGTTCTACCTGCATACGTGCAGTAGACTATGAATATCAAAGTTTTTATAATTCAGTTTCCTTTTACTTTGAACCACTCCACATGTTTTGAGGGTCGAATCAGATTTCTTTTTGGCACGTACTATCTAACAGTGAGTGAGTCATCTTTACTTTATAGAATGTAGGCCTACAGTGAAAAAAATGTGACAGATTTGCGACTGTAAAAACTTTATTTGCAACATGAAATTGCTGCCAGTGATCAACAAAAAGGTTCTTTAGAGAAACAAAAATACAGATTATGTACAATCCACACTTGTATTTGCATTGAGACTTGTGCCCTACAGTTACTGTGAGACAATGCAACAGTAATGATAGAAGTGTGAAATGCATTACTTATCCGCAACGTAATTTGTTGAAAACTAGATAATGGAAGCCACGGTTGACTGTCTGATATTATAGTAGGCTGGACTCTTTCACTAGCCTCCCTTAGTGATATACCATGGTTTACTGTGTTACATGGTCTGTGATTGTGGCTCTTACAGTATTACATCAGGGACAACATCTACTACTAGTCAACAACTACTATCCATTGACACCACCACATATTCTTACTCCTCTCCCCTACCTCTCCTTCATAGTCCATTTCCAACTTCTCGATTCTGCCTGGTCCCTCATCCCACTATTCCTCTCCCTTGTCCAGACCTTATTTTTTCCATCACCTCTCCTTTATGTTGTTCTGTATCCACATTGAACAAAATGTATCCGAGAAGTCCCCTTTTTATTGTGTATGTCAATGTCATTGAAATAACTTTAGTAACCTGGATTGACATTTGGACTCCGATGTGGTTGTTTTACTTTACACAATTTACAGTATTAAGTAAGCTATTTTCCAATATTCCAATGATATATGTTCATTCCAAAAATGCTTATCAGATGTTTCAATATAGCTTTTGAGCTGCTGTTGTTGCAGAAGGACAAGATTTATACTGAATTTAAGGTTTTGGACACTTTATGCTTTAATTTGTAGAATGCTGTGTGAAAGCATTTGTAAATAAGAAAAGAAAGATCCATCAATGTGGTATTGGGTGAACTTGTAAAGAATATTTAAGCAATTTAGAAACATGTTAATTGATTGTATATTGTGTGAAAACAACATGGATTGTGTTAGTGGTGTAGTCCACAAAGATGGATGTTGTGCTTACTGTGTTTCGAGTTTTGAAAATGGGAGTACAGATTGGACAAAAGTATGTTAGCGATTGTAAAAAAAAACTGTAATAATAATACTAATAAATTTAATTTATATAGCGCTTTTCATTGTAGAAACAAACCATTTGCAAACCATGCGAGCAAGATAGAAACAATGAATAACTAAATTGATGTTTTTAACCGTATAGATATATATTTTTTTTAAAATAATAATTTGCATCTCTACGCAACATTGCACATGGCATTTGTACTATATTTAATAATCGTATTGCTCTTGAACATCATAGATTTGATATATTTTTTATTTTATTCTTTACTCTTATTTTGCACATTTACGCAGTTGGCGGGTTTACATTTCATTGTAGCCTACTGTATACCGACATATGAATAAAACCAAACTTTTAACCGAAGTCCACGGGATCGTCCAGGATTGGTGATGCTATTTTTGAAGATAATTGATTGGTCAGTAGGCGGTGCTTTTATACGCATTGATCTGTTATCTCGAACCTGCTCCGGAGCAGGTTGTGTGTGCAGCGTAAGTTACCATGGCGATTTACCCCGGTAAAAAGTGGCCCACCGTCGCGGTACAGATAACCCCGGGTTCAACCTGAAGTTACCTCGCTAACACAAAATCCTGCTTTATGGTATAGGCACCTGCTCACTCCCAATATCCCACACACCCAAACAAAGTACTAATCATGTCCAAACTAACAAGAGTGAAAGTTAGCACTTACCACTTCTGTAGAGACAACAACCAAACAAATGACCAGAACAACACTGGACAAACCAAATTAGGTAAACACCTATCCAATAGAGCCAAAATTTCAAATATCATCCCGAATGAGCCCCGGTGTGTCCCAACCCAGCCTCACTGGACTTGACAAAAAGTGGTATAAGCCTCCGGTAATAGACAAAAGCTAGCTGCATCTAGTTAAGATTTTTCCCCAGGAAGATAAACAAACAGGTTCGCGTTAGCCAATCTTTCGCTCTCTTCTTCCAACTGAATCCAAGTCTGAGTACATCTCGTGTCATCTCATATGTCACACTCCACCTCGCGCCCCCTCTTGGTCAAAATAAGTAATTACAAGAGTCAACCTCGCATGCTATGTCAGTGTTTCATACCCAGCAAAAACTGCGTATTTTTTTTTTTTGTGCTTTTAATTACTTTAACGTTTTGGAAATTCACACCAGCTGTATTTTTACACACCGTGTTTTACCGGAAATTGGCACAACCCTAGTACCATCCACAACTTTTACCAATGGGAACGCAAACTATACTGAACCAAAGTAGACTGTTTGGTGTAAATGAGCCATTATGCTTCCCCTTAGGTGCACTGATGCATGAGCTTTCCAACGAGGGGGCGCGGCATCAGTTTGAGAGCTACCTCGAAGACATGGTGTTGCCTGTGATGGTGGCCAGCGCCAAGAGCGGAGAGAGGGAGTGTCATGTGGTGGTGCTGACTGATGAAGATGTCGTGGATTGGGACCAAGAGTACCCTCCGCAGATGGGCGAGGAGTACTCCCAGAGTAAGATATATATTATTAGTTTGGGCTTTACTATGGTGGGTACGTACAGAGTAAGCTGTGTGTCCAATTAAATTAGTGAACTACATAAACAACATCCATATAGTACCCTATGGTATCAGTAATGTCCTACTGTACCAATACTATCAGTTAGCTTAATTTTTCTGCATGTAAACTTGGTCATCTCATGTTCTCTCATTCCTCTTTGACAGTTATCTATAGCACCAAACTGTACCGCTTCTTCAAGTACATAGAAAACCGTGAGGTGGCCAAACTGGTGCTGAAGGACAGAGGCCTAAAAAAGATCAGACTTGGAATAGAAGGTAGTTATCTGCCTGTCTGTACAGGTTAAGGACCCAGCTTTAGTATAAGCAACAACACAATCTCCTCCCCCCTTCATCCCTCCACTCTATGCCCTATCCCAGGCTATCCCACCTACAAGGAGAAGGTAAAGAAACGGCCCGGGGGTCGGCCCGAGGTCATCTACAACTACGTCCAACGGCCTTTCATACGCATGTCCTGGGAGAAAGAGGAAGGGAAGTCCCGCCACGTTGACTTCCAGTGTGTCAAGTCAAAGTCCATCACCAATCTATTGACAGCAGCTGCAGACATCCCCCAGGACCAGCTAGTGGTTCTCCAGCCTCCAGGACCCCAGGAGGACGAGCTGGACACGCTGCCGCAAAATCAGCTGCCTTCCCTTGAGCAGCAGGACAGCCAAATCAACAGCTCTACTCAGCCTGGTAGCTAACACTGAAGTGGACAGTGATGGGCCCTCGTCCCTTGTATTAGACCTACTTTCCCTAACCTAGTCTTCTTTTCTATCATTTCCATGAAGTTTGTCTTCCCCACCCACTCTTCTTTTATTATTATTATTATTATTATTGTTGTTATCATAAGAGCGCCTTTCTAAAGCCCAAGGACAATTTACAAATACAAGAAGCATTGACAAATAAAACAATTAACAGGAGGAAACAGTAACAAGAAAATTAAGAGCAGTAAAAATATGTTGGGGTGCCCTCTTAAGCCTGACAGAACAGGAATGGTTAGAGGAGTCTTTTAAAAATGTGTTGGGACTCTGAATTTTGGATCTCCAAAGGGAGGGAGTTCCAGAGGGTAGGGACAGCCATGCTGAATGCTCGGTCTCCGGAAGTCCGCTACCTGGTGTGCGGGATGGAAAGCAATCCCATGTCATCAGACCTGAGAATCCGTGAGGGGATGTAGGGGAGAAGGAGGTCAGGGATATAATGTGGGGCTAGGGTGTACAGGGATTTGTATGTGAGGAGGAGGGTTTTGACACGGGACTTGACTGGGAGCCAGTGTAGGTGCCTGAGTGTGGAGTGTGATGTGCTGCTAGGGTTTGGTGCATGTGAGAACCCTAGCAGCTGAGTTCTGGACATACTGGAACCTATCTAGGGCTTTGCTGGGCACCCCGAATAGGACTCCCTTACCGTATAGTTTGGAGATGTTTTTCAGGTGGTAGAAGGCCAGTTTTGTTACAGATTTGATGTGAGGTTCAAAGGACAAGGGGGAATCGAGAATGACTCCCAGATTTCGGACTTCCATAGAGGGGCGGATAGGACAGCTGTCAGCGGTGAGGATAAGGACCCCAACCTTCCTGACCAGTGCCTTAGAAGCCACAACAATGAGCTCTGTTTTATTACTGTTGAGTTTTAAGAAGGTTTAATGACATCCAGGTTTTTATACAGCAGAGGCAGTTGACAAGGGACTGGGGAGGGAGTTGGGTTGAGGGTTTGGTGTTGAGGTATACAGTGCCTTGCAAAAGTATTCACCCCCCTTGGCTTGTTACTTATTTTGTTACATTACAACCTGTAATTTAAATGTTTTTTTAATCTGAATTTTATGTGATGGATCTGCACAAAATAGTCTAAGTTGGTGAAGTGAAATGAGAAAAAAATATATATTAAAAATTATTTTTTAAAATAAAAATCTGGAAATTGGCATGTGCATATGTATTCACCCCTTTGCTATGAAGCCCCTCAAAAGTTCTGGTGCAACCAATTACCTTCAGAAGTAACATAATTAGTGAAATGAAGTCCACCTGTGTGTAATCTAAGTGTCACATGATCTGTCAGTATAAACACACCTTTTCTGAAAGGTCCCAGAGGCTGCAACACCACTAAGCAAGAGGCATCACACCATGAAGACCAAGGAGCTCTCCAAACAAGTCAGGGACAAAGTTGTTGAGAAGAACTAGTCAGGGTTGGGTTATAAAAAAATATCCAAATCTTTGATGATCCCCGGAGCACCATCAAATCCATCATCTTCCAATGGAAAGAACGTGGTACCACAACAAACCTGCCAAGAGAGGGCCGCACACCAAAACTCACAGACCGGGCAAGGAGGGCATTAATCAGAGGGGCAGCACAGAGACCAAAGGTAACCCCAAAGGAGCTGCAGAGTTCCACAGCAGAGACTGGTGTATCTGCGCATGGGACCACAATAGGCCGTACACTCCATAGAGCTGGGCTTTATGGAAGAGTGGCCAGAAAAAGCCATTACTTAGTGTTAAAAATAAGATGGCACGTTTTGAGTTTGCCAAAAGGCATGTGGGCGACTCCCCAAATGTATGGAGGAAGGTGCTCTGGTCAGATGAGACTAAAATTTTACTTTTTGGCCACCAAGGAAAACGCTATGTATGGCGCAAACCCAACACATCCCATCACCCCAAGAACACCATCCCCACAGTGAAACATGGTGGTGGCAGCATCATGCAGTGGGGATGTTTTTCAGCAGCAGGGACTGGGAAACTGATTCGAGTCGAGGGAAAGATGGATGGTGCTAAATACAGGGATATTCTTGAGCAAAACCTGTTTCAGTCTGCCTGTGATTTGAGACTGGGACGGAGGTTCACCTTCCAGCAGGACAATGACCCGAAGCATACTGCTAAAGCGACACTCGAGTGGTTTAAGGGGAAACATTTAAAGGTGTTGGAATGGCCTAGTCAAAGCCCAGATCTCAATCCAATTGAGAATCTGTGGTCAGTCTTGAAGATTGCTGTTCACAAGCGGAAACCATCCAACATGAAAGAGCTGGAGCAGTTTTGCCTTGAGGAATGGGCAAAAATCCCAGTGGCAAGATGTGGCAAGCTCATAGAGACTTATCCAAAGCGACTTGCAGCTGTAATTGCCGTAAAAGGTGGCTCTACAAAGTACTGACTTTAGGGGGGTGAATAGTTATGCACGCTGAAGTTTTCTGTTATTTTGTCCTATTAGTTGTTTGAAGATGTGATTTTATTTTTTTTGTGAAGCAAAGGTGTAGGCATGTTCTGTGGATAAAATGATGCAAACCTTCAAACAATCCGTTCTAATTCCAGGTTGTGAGGCAACAAAACATGAAAAATGCCAAGGGGGGTGAATACTTTTGCAAGGCACTGTAGTTGGGTGTCATCAGCATAGCAGTGGAAGCTAAGACCATGGTAGCGGATGATCTGACCAATGGGGAGCATATAAATGAATTGAAGGGGTCCCAGTACCGAGCTTTGAGGCACTTCTTGGTTGAGATGGGCTGTGGTCAAATTGGAGTCCCTGATGGTGACAAACTGCTTTCTGGCGGAGAGGTAGGACTGAAACCAGGAAAGTGCAGTGCCGGTGAGTCTGAGATATACCCTCATACGGTCCAGGAGCGAATGGCAGACAATGTTGAAGGCAGCTGAGAGGTCTAGCAGGATGAGATTACTGATGTCACCACAGTCGGAGGCAATGAGGAGGTAACCGAATGAGGAGGTCAGCGAACCGAATCCTCTGGTGTAAATCCAAACTTTCTTTGAGGGACCATTAACCGTCGTCCATCGTTACATGTTTACCCCTAAATCCTTCATATTTTCCTTGAATAATTATCTCCCTCTCCTACTATGTTTCAATCTAATCCATCTCCCCCTAGCCACCTCATCATTATTATTATTATTATTATCATCATCATATGTCCCAGTCTTCTTTTTCTTTCACGACTCCCTCGTCCCCTTGCCTATGGCAGCAGTTTCCACTTTCCCTTTATTTGCACCTCTCTGCCACAGTCTTAAGACAACATCCAAGCAAGATTCAAAGATACAGTCTATGTTGTCTAATGGGCCACTGTTAAATACTATGCCACCTTTCCAACTCAGTCTTTAATTTTTTTTTAATACATTAAAGTGGGATTTTGTTTTGTATCAGTTATTTTACTGATACAAAGTATGTTCATTTGCGTGTATGTAAATGTAATGAGTGTTTAGGTTGTTATGAATCTACCTCACATGCTGGCAAACTGCAACATTCCTTTCAATAAGCCCAATTATCTAACAAAGCCACAAATTCCATCCATAATGTTAACTTACGGTTGTTTAACAGTTTAATTAAAAGTTAACAATGTTTGTAGGCTTCAAAGTGAGTACATTAAAGAACTGGAGCTCTGAGTGGAGTGTGTACTATATTACTCCTGCCTATACAATGGAGGGTTGCAGTTATTTCCATTTCCGGTATGTAACTAAAATAAATTGCTTTGTTGCATCTGGTGTCAAAAACTATTTTAAATCAATGTTGTTCATAAGACTGGTGTTCAAATTTAGAAAATATTGGAATGGGATTCACTAACCAGTTTAAGTTTATTTTTGAGGCGCTCCAACTGATGCCCCACGATGAATGCTGCACGCTTGCTTACACCAAACCAACATCATCACAGCATTATGGCATATGTCCACAAGGATATTTGATAGAACCAAAATCTTTTTCTGTTTATATATTTATGACTGTACTTATCACCGGCTTGCTATATTAACTGGCTTGCTATATTAACTATGTGGTAACTTTAGTAGACGTGAGGTTTTATGATTTTGCAAGAATATGTTCACTGAAAACAAACATTGCAAGTTCAAGAGAAAAAATAAATAAATAACTTAAAAAGTACACTTTTCTGTATATACTTCAGTATATCTTAAGTTGATCTGAAGCCACGAACTTGATATACTCAAAGTATAATAAAACATTTTTAAATATATATTTATTGCAACTTAATTAGTGTGCTAAATTGGAACAACTAATAATACACTAAAAGGATGCTGTAGTGCACTTTTTTTGGAGGGTTGAAGATGTGTATTAGTATAGTAAAAGTATATTCCTACTATATCAAGAATCTACTTTACACTTTAAGTGACATTTAAAGCTGCTTCTAGTTTGCATTTAGCATATTTAAAATGATATTCTACTATTACTAAAGTACACTATTAATACGTTAACAGTGACCTTAAAATATATAAATATAATAAGTATTTTTTATTATATACACATATTTAAAGTATATTTTAAGTACAATTTAAGAATGACATTATGTCATATGCTACTAGCTTTGGAAAAACACTTCAAGTGACATTTAAAGCTGCTAAGTATGTAGCATATTTAAAATGTATTCCTAGTGTGACTAAAGTAAATGAGACTCTGGTATACACAATAACGTTATCATAAAAATATGAGGATATACATGTGTTGATATTTGAGGTTGAAAATAATGAGCATTTTCTAAACTGCCATTGTAACTTATAGCATTTTCCCAATGTTCTGTAAGGCAAAATTATGTCACCTTATAATGCTTAAAGGGGGGTTACAGTGCAACGCAACCGATTTTGCTTGTCTCAAAATGAAGCTGAGGCTGTTTGGAAACTTTTTTTGTCTGTTTGTGGAAAATCCAATACTCCAATCCAATACATTTTGAGAGAATTGCACTTTCAAATGTACTTTTACTTTAGCACTTTTAAATCAGCTACTTTTTGGGGGTAATTTCATGGACTAGTAATTTTGCTTGTACTTGAGCCATAGTTTAACTAAAGTAACACTACTTGTACTTTAGTAGGATTTTTCAGTACTCTTTCCACCTCTGCAACTACCTCAATAAACCACAAACGCCGACTGGAAAATCAGTTGTATCGGGTCCACATAAGATCATTCCTATCTGTGTGTTAATGGCGACTAGAAAAGGGAACATTCGAAAAGTAGAAAAGTTGGCATTACAAAAGAGAACAAAAAAAGTGAAACTTGAGCATTTGTTGAATCATTCGAATGGAATAAGGATTGGTATCACGGATTGTTTCACTTCACAAACCTGACGCCATAATTGCCAACCTTGAAACCTTTAAATCGTTTTGATAGAGAATTGTGGCAATGAAAAATCAGGAGGGTTGGCAACTATACCTGATGCCGCCATCCCCAATCAACAGGACAAGGTCGCTACCTGTGCTAATACTGAGTGACTGAGATTGGAAACCCCGAAAGCCAATGCGCAAGGGAAAGGGGTTATGTGTGACATTAAGCTTTATTGGAGAAACTATATAGGGTAACTTGTTTTGGATAACGGCTACTATAATGTTGATTGAATGCTACAATCTCACAAAAACATTGGAATATTGTGCCATCGACAATATGGCCAACTTTTGCCGACTTCACACTACACTATCAGCCCATTTTTCAGCCGACAAGTTTTTTAAAATCGCAGACAAAAGCCCCAGATCAGAGGCATATCGTATTGCACTCTTGTGAGCGACGATGGTCTACTGTGAGCTGCGCACAACGCAATCCAAAAAGCCATTGGCGTGTCTAAGGGGGGACCCGATGGGGCCACGGCCCCATCTGAAATCTGATTGGCCCCCGTTGGTGCCCGTGAGTGCAGTGAGAATAATGTAAGGTATGGCCGATTGTTTTTTGAAGTCATAAAGATTGTATAACGCAAAAAAGAACACATGGTTAGCTTTGCATTGTGTTGTTGGTAACAAGTCTTTCCGACTGGCTAGCTAGGTAACGTTAGCTAGCTATCCCTGCCACAGAAAGCCGTGCTGCTTGTGAGCGCAGCTTTTCTGTCGGCTGAGAAACCTGGGTGTTCTCATTTTTGAATCCAGAAGAGCAAAAGTTGTCATTTGATATGGACATGTTTATAAAGTATTTTACCACCCTCCACCAAAACAGTAGAATACGGCTATTCTAAAGGAGTCCCATTTTCACTGATTCTAAGAGATGACGTGTTTGAGTTTTTTTTCTCATTATAAGGAAAGCCAAACCATATTTTCTGTGCTCTCAAAATCTATACAATATTTATTTGCCTCTTTACTGTTTTAAAAATATTGTAGTATTTCAAATAGTGGTGGAGTAAGAGCTGCAAATAACACTTGTTTAAATTTATACTTTTCTTTAATCAATATGCGACTCACCTGCCATTCAGTTTGTAAAAGTGTGTCTGTTTATCTTTATTATGGTGAACAAAATAATGTGTTAAACTGATGTTATCAATACCCCTGTCTATTTTGGTTTGACTATAAGGTGTTTTAGTTTTCCTATAACACTTCTGAGTTAGGCTATACTCAGGCATGAAGTTTAGGATAGACATGATAATGTTCCTATAACTAGTCTGGAACAACTGCAAATTACAGGATATTGTACTTCAGTTCTAATACTGTTATCTATATGGCCATATTTTTTACTTTAAATAGAAACTTCTATTTATGTCTTTATATGAGCTGAGGCATGTACAAAACACAAGTGGCCAGACACTACAGGTGAATAGGGTACAAATGTTAACTAATAGATATCACCATGAAACCTCCCCAGTTGATAACTTAAATTAAGATGTGTATTACAAGTTTTCTGAAAGTTTGTTTCAATATGCAAATTATGCATTTGCATACATTTCCAGAACAAAATATGAACATTGGGCCAGGTTAAAAGTTATTGTTTAATTTCATTGACATATTATATACAAAGGCTTTTACAAAAATATATTTGGATATGTCTTTATCACTCAATAAATCCAAAAATACTGTCAACAGCCATAATAAATGCTTTTCGACATGTTTTAGGGATAAAGTGTTATATATAAATCAGGCTATAAATGATAGATGAACAAACCCTTCTTTAAAAGCGTTTCAGAAAATAGATAATAATACAACTGGAACGTTTCGTGTATTTAAGTGCCACTGAAGTGGAGACTTCATTCTCAGAGTAAGAGAAAAGATTTTGAGAAAACCACTTTCAGAAATTTACACCGGCCAGTGAGATAGCATGTTTAGGTTTAAACCCCCATTTGTACTTTCACGATTGGTTACTGAAACAAAGTAAATTACCATATTTAGATTTGATAACATTGTGCTTCAGGTAATGAGCTTTGCAGAGATATGCTCCACTATATTGGTTTGTTAAACTATGCAAAACTAAAACATCACTCCAACACGTTAACACTTGATTTGTGGATTTGTATATTTGTAGAGGCAAGTCCACAAAATACTGTATAATACACATATTTTAGTGTAGTTTATAATTTGTACAATATCAGTGTTATACATTTATACAATACATGCTATAGAAGCAAAATAGTGTTATATATAAAATACGTTATAAAATAACGAAAAATCTGATTTCTCAAAACGTCATTTTTGCCTACCATGTCTCGTCTTAAGGATGTAACGCTTGCCGTGTTGCTTAATTAACTAATTCTGGGCTTCTGACTCGAATTTAGGTTTGATTTTCTCGACCCCCTTTCACTTGGTCTGTGTCCCTCTTGGCCACCCTACTTAAAATATCCTGTACACGCCACTGGACGATGCCAGTCTTAAAGTGATAGTAAACAAATGTGTCTGTTGTCAAGTACGATGCGCAGTCACAAGATGGCGATGTTATTAAACACACTGCTAAAGGCTCGTAATTGCATTGTTTTTAAGCAATCATTGCAACCAAGTCGAGTAGAACAAACCCAAACGCAAGATGGAGGCAAACCTTTTTTTTTTTACGGTGAAATTGTACATTTCAAGCCAGTGTATTTTGCTGTCATAACATTCCTTATCACTGTCCCACAGTGACTGGCTTGAAAGCTACAAAACGTGATCTTCTTCTGTGGTTCAACTTCCGTTTCTTTCGCCGTATGGGAAAACGACGCCAAAGATGAAAATACCCAACGCATGTGTAGCACTTGTGCCACTCTATTAAAAGCAACTAACAATAAGCCACTGGACCAGTTCTAGGTTCGAAGGAGCAGTTGAGATAAATAAAATAGTAGACCAGAGACTAGATTGTTAAATGAACAAGCCGGCAGTTTATTACAACAAAATACCCATATTTATATACACAGTCACAGTAGGTAAAAGACAGGAACACTTCACCCCTATTTGTGTATCCCTTTTTAGAATGAATACTTTTAGGTTGTTTAGTGCCAAGATCAGACTAGTCTATATTTTTCATAGGTTAATAACTATTTTTAACAGGTAAGTTTAGCCTATTTACTTTCATCTAATTTATTCTTATGAGTTAACTCTTTCTTATTTTCAGGTGAACAGGTGAATCTATATAATTTGTTTTTATATGTTAATTGATCCTTTATGTTAAACCTTACAGGCGAAACCTGATCAAAAGTTACCATTCAATTCCAAGACAATTACATTCAACATCAACACTTAAATGCAATGTTACACTATAATATAATACAATATATGTTCTTGTTCAGTCCATCAATACCAATTATGTTCAGTTCTAATATAAAGGAAGAAAAAGGGGGTCCAGAACTCTACCACAACAATGACGGAGCAATGTCCTGGTAGATCAGTTCTTTAAAACTCCTTGGGGGTGGCTCGCCATCTGATGTCCTGTATGCTGTTCTTTCTTACAGTCAAGCACTCTTTAGAATCCGTTTCCACGTCCTAAGTGTTATGCCTGGTGGCACCACTGGAAGGCTGGACCCAAATGCAGGACTCCTTAAACGGGATATTGGTGTATCAAAGATCGTTTTATTGGTAAGCGAGGTTCGGTACACAGGAAGGCAGTCAGAAACCCAGGCAGACAATCCGATAAGGAGAAGGCAAAAACAGAGACGATGGCACAGGCAAGGGTCAAAACCAAAAGGCACTTGAGTATTCATAAATCGCGGGAACGCTTGACACATGGTACAAAGACGAACTGGCACAGGACATGGAAAACAAGGACTATTTAAACAGGAGGTAAGTGGACACAGGTGACACCAATAAGGGGCGGGGCAGGCAATTATCCCGACGAGGAACACACGAGGGGAGAAAACAGGTTCTGAAACGAGAGGGAAGATCAGTACACACTTCAATCTCATAACTACATAACATTTAACAAAGTTGACGAGACATGACACTAAGTTCTGTAAGCTTTCGGGGAAAGCAAAAAACCTGGCCAAAACACGTCTTGGTTAATATTTCAACTGTTTTTACAGTCGCCAACTTCGATATTTGTTAAAATAAACTTTCAGTCTTCCACATTAATTATTCAAATATTCTGGCTCAACACGTCGTTGCTGACCTCGTTCTGCTCTCTGAGCAGCTAGCTACACTGGGAAAACGAGGGCTATGGGTCACAGAGGTCGGAGGTCAAGTTCAAATAAATGGATTGTAAAATAATTTTATGTTTTCTATTTAAACTTGAATGATAAACATTATTTATTACTATGAATTATTTGATGTAAAATCTGAAATGTATTTATTGTTATTTAATCCACTATTGATGGCTATTTATTTAATGTCTTACTGTTTTAGACCTGGGTTACACATGTGATTGCCGTCACTGAACACAGCCTAGCAGCTGAACGCAGCGACGCGGATGACCCTCATTGAAAATGAATGACTTGCGTACCTGTTAGTAATGCACTTGTTTGAAGCGGCGCAGACAAATCCGACACAAAGTAGGCTACACACATGCATCAAAAGGTTAACAAAAAAGATTCATTTTTACTTTGATTTTAAAAGATATGTTCATTGCCACATTCAGTCAGCCAAGCACAATACAGAACTGAACACTTAAGCTACATTCATCACATCACTTTGTTGATGATGCTTTTAACAGAATGATATAGGCATGTTATAACAGTCATTATAGCTGAGGCCAGGACAAACCAAAATGTATATGACAACACCCACAATCAAACCCGCATGTTCTTTTTTTTACCCAGTACAGAACCCGTAAATAGAAATTGAGGCAACAGTTGAGCAGCCATAGTTTGGTAGAGCGAACAAAATGAGAAAGAAATATTGCCATGAACAGTGGTAAAGTAGGCTAACATGAGTACTAACATGACAATACTCATCCTTGTTATTTCCAGATCAAGATTCTATTATTAATACCTGTTTAAGTTTAGTATCACAAAATTGACTCCTGTTAAAAAGAGACCAGGATTATTGTTACTTCATAATGTGTAAACAAACAAATATAACATGGGCCTTCGGCTATACGCCTTTTATATCACAACTGGAAGTGTAACCATAATAAGCAGGGGTGCAGCACAAAATTATAGGCCCTATAATAATAATAAAAATAATAATAATGCATTTAATTTGAGGGCGCCTTTCAAGACACTCAAGGTCACCTTACAGTATATATTATGAATACAATATAAATTAAAAAATATAATATAAAATAAAAGTAATTCAGCGAAATAGTAACAATACAAAAGAGGGTATAGGGTAGGAAACAACAATGGAAACCACAATGGTTGCCATTGTGGTTTCCTACTGAAAACACTGATAAACAAGGGGAGACAGCCTGGCACAGTACAAGGGAGCAATTACAGTGAGTAGGCCAATTTGAATAAATAAGTATTTTGTTGAGACTTGAAGGATGATAAAGTGTCAGACTGTCGGATAAGTGGGCCCCCTTCCTCTCCCCATTTTTATTTTACAACAAAAATTGAACCTATACTGTGCTCATGAATCTGTAGTGGTTATTAGGGTAGTCTCTAATGAACTGTTAATACCACAATTAAACCAGTAATAATAATCTGTGATATATACTTAAGTGTGCAGTTTGAAATCTCACATTTCAACCCTCCTTTTTCAACATAACGTAGCCTTCAATACTTTACCATGGTCAAATGATGTTCGTTTTCAGTAATATCATCAGGCGATGATGATGGACCTGCCGCTGCTCCACTGTCTATAGCTGTTTCTGAAACTGAGGGCCATGTGTTTCATAATGTAAAGCTTTGCTAGGTAATGTTGGTAGATATAATGCCATATAATATTGTAGCTATGATGCTGATTCATTTATAATTAATTTAGTCATCATTTGGATGATGCCTATATAATTAAAATGGCTTTGCACTACCCTATTTCAATATACACAGGATAGGATGTTATAATATCCATTATGCCATACTCCAAGAAGAGTACTTCAAAAGACAATATTTTAGAATGGACTTGGGTTGAGAGCAGATATGTCATTGGGGTTTTCAAGTGGGCACCCTCCATCCCGGATGTTTCGTTAACGGAGGCCTCCAGAAGGCTTAACGGTGAGCAATGACGTCTCAGAGCCACCCCCCTCTATATCCGCTCTCGGCACGGCCAGATATTTAAAAAAACAAAACAAAAGTTGTTTATTAAGCCGAGAGATATCCCTATACCTATCCCTATTTCCGATTCCTGCAGGCTTTCAGTGCCAACTCTGCAGGGATACTTACCACCTGAAAAGAAGATAATCTTTCCCTACTCTGTTACTGCGGGCTTACTATATGACGCTCTGCAGATATCCCCATACCTATCCCTATTCCTGCAGGCACTGTTAGCTCTATAAAATAAACAATTTGCTGTGTGTTGGACCAGAGTAGTAAATCTGGTCTTAAGTTGGTTGTTGCAATCTCTGATGGGACTCTCAGTTGTTGGCCGACATCAGCAAGCATTTTCCAATCACATGCTCTCCTCAGCTGCCCTGAGCTTTGTTTTGCCCTATAACTCTTCTTTCCCGGTACTCCCTCCCTGACAAAGCGAATGTGGTGCATGTCGCCCTCTGCTCCAATTGGCAGGGCATTAACTGTTGAGCGCCTATGCTTTATCGCTTCCGCCAAGCATTTTAGTACTTGATTGTGGCGCCAGGTGTATCTTCCTTGAGTAAGGCTCTTCCTGCACCCAGCCATTATGTGTTTGAGATTAGCCATCCCAGCACAGAGGGGGCATGTTCGATCCTCACCTACCCATTGGCTAAGATTTGTCGGTGTTGGCAGTACATCGTAGGTTGCCCTAACAATGAAGCTAATTCTTGTGGATTCCATTCCCCACAAGTCCTTCCAGGTAATTTTCCTTTGCTCTACACTTTCCCAGTTCATCCATCGCCCTTGTTTGGCTTCTGAGACAGTTTTAGCGCTCCTTACTGCTTCCTCTTGCTTGTGTATCTGTTCTATGACTAATTTGCATTGTTCCAAAGGGGTTGCTTTTGACCATCTCTGTTTACTTGTACCAAGTCCAAATCCTCCTCGTCCATGTTGTACTTGTCCTACTATTTCCGCATGTTTAAGGGCCGCTTTTGCTTGCAGTACTGCCTCTTTTGGATTCCATTTCCGTCCTGTTGCTAATGTGGGTGCCGCTTTTCTTACTATACTATCTTGGGATTCCGTAAGTGTCATTTCTAATCTAGCTTTAGTGCACTTAAATTCCTCTGTAAGCCCGGTAAGCGGCAGCTCCAGAGCACCTTTCCCATAAAGACCCAGGCTACTAAGACACCGTGCCACGACAGCACCCCTAGCCATTTCCTAGCATAAAAGCTGACTCTTCTTTCTATCTTTTCAACTTAAGTGATGGGTACATCATACACTGTCAATGGCCACATGAGCCGGGGTAGAAGTCCAAACTGTAGGCACCATAGTTTTAGCTTTCCTGGCAACCCTGACTTCTCAATGTTCTCTAGGCCTCTGTTGAATTCTGTCCTTAATTCCTCCACCTGTTCCGAGTCTTTAAGGGTAGCATTGTACCATTTTCCGAGTCTTTTGACAAGCTTTTCAATCACGATTGGAATTGGATCCTCATCTATGAAGAAAATTTTGTTGCAGAATTTTCCCTTAACGATTGATATTGCTTGGTTTTACTTTCATTCAAGCCCATTTAAGGTTATCATTAAGTTTGCTTAGCAGTCTTTTAGTACACGGAGCAGTTGTCGTCCATATTGTCATATCATTCATATACTGTATGCTCGAATTGGAGGGAGGCGTAATCCTGCCCTTAACTTTTGCCCGCCAACGACACATTTTAATGCTCGGATTATTACTTCCATGGCCATAGTAAATAACAAGGGTGAGATTGTACATCCGGCCATGATGCCAATCTCCAGACGTTGCCATTCGGTGGTAAATGTCGGTGTTTTAAAACACAATTGAATGTCCTGAAAGTATGCCTTAACCAGGTTTAAAATTGCCTTTGGTACCTTAAAAACTCAAATGCAGACCACAAAAGCTTGTGGGACACAGACCCAAATGCGTTTGCCAAGTCCAAGAAAATGACATGAAGGTCCTTTTTCTCACGTTGTGCCAATTGAATTTGGTGCCAAATCATGCTAGTGTGCTCCAGACACCCGGAGAAGATTGAAATGCCTGCTTTCTGTACTGAGGTATCTATTAACTTGTTCTTTATAAGGAAATTCGCTCAGTCGCTGCGCTACTACGCAAAAAAATATTTTCCCCTCCACATGAAGCAAGCAAATTGGTCTGAACTCGCTAATGTCACTAGAATCTTTCTCTTTTGGAATCAGTATTCTTCTGGCTAGACGCCACGATCTGGGAATGATTTGTTTTTCCCATGCTAGCTTCAGTAGTTTCCAAAGAAACGTAGGACATCAGGTGCATTTCTAAACAGTCTGTAAGGTACTCTGTTAGGTCATAGTGCCGATGCTGCTCTTGCACGTCTGACTGCATTTTCCACCTCTTTCCATTTTGGAGGGCTTGGTGTCCATTTGCTCTACTGGGTCCTCAATTAGTGGAATATCTGCAGGAACAGTGAAGGCCTCCTCACTATATGTGATATTTTATCCTGCCAAGTTTAAAATGAATTTCCATTAAAATTTTCACACACTGTTTTTCCAGGGGAAGGTCATTGCTCCTTTCCAAACTGGTCCACTCTTGCAGTCTGTAGCAGTGTTGCCTATCAGGCCCACTTTGAGTGATCGGTTATATTGTGCCCAAAAGAAAGGTTACATTCTTTGCCTCGCACATCATAAGGATATTATTTAGTTCTTAATTAAACAAGGTAAACAATGTGTCATGTTCTTTAGTTGCGTAGTTGATTGCATAAAGAAATATTTCTGACATGACAATACATTGCATTGCTAGCCTACAGGCCTACATGGTAGTACAAATAATTACCTTAATTGTTTAATAGTTTAATTATCTGTCATTGATTGTAATGTAGATGTATGTAATGTAAACCATCCGTTTTCAATATTAGTAAGCAAAGGACTGTACAGGCTGATGCTCCAGATACTCAAGGAAGGACAATTATATTGACGCTTTAATCATAATGTGCATAATTGCACAAGCGTTTTCTAATGATCAATTAGCCTAACACAATATAATTTGATTAGCTAACACAATGTGTCATTGGAACACAGAAGTGATGGTTGCTGAAAATGAACTTCTATTCGCCTATGTAGACATTCAATAAAAAACAATCTGCTGTTTAAAAGATAGAATACTGATTTAGCACATAATGTCTTGACTATTTATGATCAATTACAGATATTTTAAATGAATTTTGTTTAGCTTTTTCTTGAAAAAATAAGTAAATTTCTAACTTTTTAGCGGTAGTGTATAAGACAATTCAATATGCAAAAAGTCAATTTGTCTAAATAAGACTACTTTCCAAACCTACACTGTAAAAAAAAATCCCGTTGTTAATACGGAATAAACCTGGCAGCTGTGGTTGCTAGAATACATCTGTGAAAAATACAGTAAAACTGTAAACAGCTTTACAGAACAACCTGTACATTTAATGGTTAAAATTGGTTGAAAATTACATTTCAAACAAGTATATCCTGTTATATTGTTAAACTGTTAAAGTGTCATTGGATAACTGTCCTTTTACATGCTTTTCTATAAATTTATCATTATCAGGTAATGGTTCATTATACATCACACTGACAAATACGAAGGTCTTAGCAAGTTGTTCAGTTCATAAGCAGTGACCTAGACCTATGTGTAACCTTTTCAGGCTTGCAATCTGAGTACAAACTGCAAGGGAATAAGAATATGGGAACTGGCATAGTCAAGGTGACCCTAATGTCAACTGGCATTATTAACTAAACTAAGCAGCGATAATAACTATCAAAACAACCCATAAGAATGGGCAGAAATATCCGTCATTAACAACAGTAATACAACAAATTCTATGATAAATGCACCCCCTGGTGCATGCTGGGAAGGCCCCGCCTGAACGCTACAGTATTAATTAACTGACATAAAACATTATTTTAACACTGACATCTTGTAATTTCTACTTTATTGTATTGCTTTTTGTGTTAGTTATTCTGTGTTTAAAATACAGCAATCTGCATATTATTACGTAATATGATTCCTTTGCCATTTTTACTGTCAAATAAACAATTGTGTTTGGTTCAGTCTTTTACAAAATATTACTGTAAATTAAACACTGACTCATTGTTTATCTATTTACAATGTTTTATGTCATGATTTAACAGCATTTCACTGTCAAATTCACTGACATTTTCTAAAGACATTATTTTTGAGGAGCTACAAACCTTTTGAATGGGAAATAAATATGCCTGGCATTTACAGCATCAGGGTAATTCATAGCAACAAAATAATATACATTATTGTAAATTAATTCTACATGAATTCTACATTTGTACCAAGACATAGCTGTTCTAATTTCCGATGCAGGTCTAGCCAAGCTTTCTATTGCTATTACCTGAAGCTATCATATACTATATATATATATATAGTTATATATAACTACATATGGGGGCCTCTTTTTTGTCTCGTGAATATTAATTAATATTAATATTAAGAAGTTTGAGAAACCCCTTGTTCATCTACTCTTTATCTGTTTGAGTTGTAAATAAAATATTATTTTGTAAAAAACAAAAACATTTATTACTGCATAGAAAATTACAAAATAATCATTCATTCACATGAAGCACTAGTACAAATAATTGTTGACATTTAGAAGTATTGTATTATTTTGTGGTCTGATTTGGTTAGAAAATTCTAATATTTTCACACCATGTGTTTTTTGTGTTTGCAATCTCTTCAGCCAAAAAAGCAGGGCTTCTCTACTTTTGGCCACCTTAATGGAAGGAGAGCAGACAACTCTAAAGACTACATATTTTCCGTTGATGCCTAACAGGACCAGAACCACATCAAAGCCATTAACATTAGTTTCCAGCTGCCCTACACTGGCTTTAGAGCTCTCAGCCCCACCTTAGACCGCGAGTCTGAGCAAAATCAGGATGAGGTGGCTTTTTAAAATGTTTCTGATGTGCCCATTTCCTCGGAACAGTACAACAGCACGAGCTGCAAAAGCTCGGACTTATCAGACCATCACAACTTCCATCAGCTTGCAACCAATCTCTTGCTGCTTATCTGCCAATTCCTCTAACTAGTAGACAACCAGGATGACCACTCAACACTAAACACTATTGTGCGATGGCTATATTACACTGAAGCAAAACAACAAGCAGCAGAATCTACAATCATTCTACAATTCTACTGCTACAAACTATAACATTTCTATTAAACATTTTCATTATAACGCTTGTTTCGATGAAAAGGCCCACACACATTTTCTGGTTCTCTCTCTAAGTATATTTAATTGTTTACGCATGTAAAATGAAGACAACTTAGGCCTTAAGTCAACTTTAAAAGCTATACTCAACAACTACAACTATGAGTGTAGACACTTGTTTACGGCAGTTGCTCACAGACTCCACACAGAACAATTATTTACACATGCAGTTAATTATATTTTGGGTTAGTCAAGCAAATATTGTGCAGCTAATCTATTCAAATCTATTAAGTCAGGTCAACAAGTTAATATTGGAACACAAAAACTATAGGATCTATGGGGTAGGTCATGTTTCCTTAAAGGTCGGCAAAGAGGGTGTATTTAACTGGTGAGTTGTGAGTGCAGGATGGGCCTGAGGGGACTAACAGTGTGAAGAGAATCCTCCCATTGAATGCAATATCTCTGCTTCATACAACATCTATTTAAGCAGGTATCTAGTGGAGGAGGACCACAGGTATACAGAGTGCCCCAGAGGAAGAATCATACTGGTGAGTCGTGCTATATCAAATGGAGTTGATGAAAGTACAATTATGGAGTAGTTTTAAGACTATCTTACTACGACTAAAAACTGAAAATGCAGGCATTATATATTGATAATATCCACTTTATTTGGTACACCTTGCTAGGGCTACACAGGGTTGCACCACCTTTTGCCAGAACTGCCTTTATTCTTCGTTGCATAGATTCAACAAGATCATGGAAACATTCCTCAGAGATTTTGGTTCATATTGACATGATAGCATCACACAGCTGCAGCTGATTCATGATGCACAATCTCTTGTTCCAGTAAATCTAATCTTAAATCTATAAAAATAGGTGCTTGATTGGATTGACAGAGATTCAGAGATGCTCCTCTAAATACCTCTATTGTAACGAGTGATAATTTGAGTTAGTGTTGTCTTTCTATCAGCTCGAACAAGTCTTGCAAATCTCCTCTAACCTAACAGGGTATTTTCACCCACAGAACCGCCGCTCATATAATTAGAACATGTGTTTATTGTTAAGAACAGTTGGTAAATGTCTTTGTAAATCAGATTGTGTTATGGTGTCCTGTATCTATATTTTCAGTGTATGCTGGAGACCGCACAGTAAACACCATCCAACCACCATGGGAAAACCTATGAGCAAACCAAGTTCCGCTCCTTGTACCTTCAATAGTCCCAGCATCGTATGTCCCAATTCTGTCCATTATCCCGGCAAGTCCTCCAAAATCTCTAGATTTTTCTCTTCTGTCCGTCATTCCAGTTCCCCCCAGAACTCCTTCCCCTCTTCCACACCTCCGCACCATTGGTTCTCTCAGCCCAGCATCTTCTCCACTCTATGGCGCCCGAATGTGTCCAGCCCCAATGACTTAATTTCCCTCTTTAGTGACTGTGTGACCGCAGCCTCGTCATGCACCCAGGAATACCTGCTTTTCCAAGACCCTGAAGAAAGGTTTGTACCTAGCACCGAAGCACTAACGCAGGTGTTTCTCATAACCTACATATCCCAGAGCCTCCAGCTGCACCTGACAGATAGGTTCAACTGCACAGCAATGACTTGTGAGCAGAAGATCCTTCTAGGGGCCGACTGGGTCTGGGCCATCCTTGAAAAACACACAAAGAATCCACATATTCAGATTGCTGTTCAGGTCATGCACCTCCCGGACAGACAGTTGGCCGTGGAGGACTGCTACCCTCTGGTGGCGTGCACTGAATCAATGCAGATGGCCCAGCGCGAATCCAGTCACCGAACCACCTGTGAAAGAATGGTGGACTTCTGTGCGTCTATAGGAAAGGACTGCTACGCGCTCTTCCTCTTCTTCGGGAAGAAGAACGACCGGGGTAACATTTACGGTGTGCTAAGCAACAACTTCAGTGCAGCCAATGGAAGGTGTTCCAAGATCGACCGAATCTTCATCGAGAACTTCTTTAAAGGATCCAGGTATCTTCACACACCAAGTGGCATGCTGCAAGCTATTGCCAACCAGAGGGAGGGAAGCCATTTGACTCTACTGATCAAGTTTACCTGACACTACCTTCTGGTGTCTAGAAAAAGGTTGTGTATTAAGGTTAAGGCTAAAACAAAACAATGACAAACAAAATTGTGTTGATTATGATTACTGAACTAATTTGGCAGTATGGCTACAATTCCAAAAAGCCAAATATCGATCCTTAGCTTCTTAGATCTTGATAACTGTAAGCAAAATATTCTTTAACTATTTTCCGCTTAAGGTCAACTGCTGCTACCATGGGCATAACTTATGGTAGGAACGGAAGGGACATGTCCTTTTCTGATTGCCTAAAATTGTCCCCATCACTTCTTTAATAAAATTGCATAGTTAAATCTATAGCATAATTAGCTAACATTAACATATAACGTAGTTAGATAGCAAACTAAGTTTGTGTGCTGTAGGGTGATGTGTTATTTGTTACTTTAATATGACTTGGGTAAACAAACGTTCTTGTTCTTCTCGGGTTGGCATTATACCTGTTGGCAAAATCCCCTCTATGTGGCTACAGCCTAGGGTTACTCTAGTCTAGTTAACATTACAATTAATTACTCTCTGGAGACTGATTGAAACTCCTGCAATATTTCCTCTTAATTCAGCAGTCTGGATTAGCATCATGGACGTCGGGAATAATAAGGGAGGCATGAGGTCTTATTTCTTAAAAGTAGCTGTAAAAGTAAATGTAACCACGTTACAGTATGTAGGCTGGTAAAGGGCTGAGTTAGCTCACTTGTTATATCTTTATATCTATTTAATCTGATGAAGGGGTGGGGGTCATGAACTGATTGGTTAAATTGGTCATTCTTGACCTCTTAAAGTTACCATAATGTACCTTTTCATTACTGTTTAAATATAAAAATATATACACCTGGTCAGAAATTTTACCATCCCCCTTGTTAACTTTTAACAATCCGATCACTGCCTAGGTCTACAAGCATGTATGCCAAGAAACCAGTCACAATAGGTCCTGAAATGGCTTTAATTTGTTATTTATATGTTTACATTGCTATTTTAGTGGATAATTTTAAACTAAATCAATCAAATAACAATGTAATATTTTTTTATGTGTCTATAATTAAAGACATACCTTAATTGAACAACCAATAATTGAAAAAGTTTAAGTGTCATATGAAAGTGTGCAGTATCATTTAACAGCTAATACCTTGTGATTTCTTAAGGTGTGCTAATTTATTGTGTTGGGACAATTGTACACATAAAATATACACTACGCCTAAGTGTTCATCATTTTTTTATATCTTTAAAATGTAGGCCTAATGCATCAATAAGATGTAATGCACCAATAATTTACAATGTCAGATATTTGAAACTGGACATTCATTAAACCAGATGTCTGCCATCATGGCTGGGCCAAATTTTTAATGCAAATTTACCTGATTAACACTAAACCGAAATCTGTGTCTGTTCTGTCTCGCAGTTCGTGGAACTATTACACAAATGGAATTACACTGTATGCACGAACATTTTACTAAACTAATCTAGCAATCCTCCTTCCTATCCATCCAACGAGAATTGTATTAGCCACAGATCTTTTTAGGTTTTACCCAAGTTGGTTGGCTAGTTGTGTCGCATATGTAAAGCATGAATCATATGTTATAGGCCTACTAGCTAGCTATTTAAAAAGATCAAGACAGTACCAGGAACTTCCTCAATATCAATCAGATTACTTAAAAGATAGGATTTGTTTTCAGGCAAATGTTTTACTGATTACGGGGGTATCAAACACTCCTGTGAAAGGTTTCTTGTATGCCCCTTTGGCCTTATTTATTATTGCAAATGCTAGCGAGACAAAATCTAAACAACCACTTAACTATCTTGGGCTGTGTTGAGGATCGCCTAGTTAAATACTATCTACTACATACTCAACTGTATACGAAATACTTAAACAGAAATCTAGAATACTACTTTTTTTTAAAGATTCGGTAATTTTGTTAGTATACTCAACTGGGAACATGTGGACAAAACCCCGCATTTTTATAATTCTGTCAAAGCTAGAAGGAAGTTGCCGAATTGCATTTTGGGGCGTGAAGCATCGTCTAGTAACCTCTCTCGGGTACTCAAAATGTCCCCAAATCTGAGTATGTCATCCGGGAACTTTTTCCATACTCAGATTTCACATGCCGTTGACATACTGCATACTCATTTTTGGTCAAACGTAGTTTATTAGGTGTGGATAGTAGGCGATTTCGAACATAGCTTTAGTGCTGTCTCAATGTTCCTGGCTTTTACAATGAAAAAGTATGTTTTCTGGGGGCAGGCTGGTGCGGCCTAAGAGGTGGAATAGCAAGCATTTCAGCCAATCCAATTTATGCAGTATTTGGTGTCATTGCTTTTTAATTGCTTAACTTGAATCAAACACTTGGGGTAGCCTTTCACAAGCTTCTCACAATACTTTGCCGGAATTTTTTCCCATTCCTCCTGATAGACCTGATGTAACTCAGTCAGGTTTGTGGGCCTCCTTGCTCGGACATGCTTTTTCAGTTCAGTCCACACATTTTCAATGGGATTCAGGTCAGGGCTTTGTGCTGGCCACTCCAATACTTTCACTTTGTTGTCTTCAAAACATTTTGTTACAACTTTGAAGGTATGCTCAGAATTATTGTCCTGCTGCAAGGCCAAGTTTTTACTTTTTAGCTGATGTCTTGAGGTGTTGCATCAGTATTTTTACTATCTATTATCTGAAGTGAACCAGTCCCTTTTCCAGCAAAACACCCCCTCAACATGATGCTGCCAACCTCTGCTTCACAATTGGGATGGTGTTCTTCAGATTAAAAGCCTCACCCTTTTTCCTCCACATTATGGCCAAACAGTTCAATTTGACCAGAGAACACTCCTCCAAAAGGCTATGTCTTCATCCAGGTGATCACATGCAAACTTCATTCTGGCTTTTTTATGCCGGTTTTGGAGTAGGGGCTTCTTCCTTGCGAGACAGCCTTTCAGGCCATGGCGATGTAGGACTCTCTTAATGGTGGATGTAGATACTTTGGTACCTGATGCATCCAACTTCTTCACCAGTTCCTTTGTTGTGGTCTTGGGGTTCAGTTGAACCTTTTGGACCAAAGTTTGTTCAGCCCTGGGAGTTAATTTGTGCCTCCTTCCTGATCGATATCTGTGTGGTCCCAAAATTTTTATATTTGCATTCAATTGTTTGTACAGATGCTCGTGGTACCTTCAGTTGTTTGGAAATTGCTCCTAAGGAAGAACCGGACTTGTGAAGGTCCACAATTATTTATCTGAGGTCTTGGCTGAGTTGCTTGGATTTTCCCATGGTGTCAAGGGCAAAAAGGCACTAGCTCTAAAGGTAGGCCCTTAAATACAGCCAGAGGTGCAAATTAACTCCCAATTAACTTCTAATTATAACAATTGGCTAATCAGAACCTTCTAAAAAGCCATTACATCAATTTATAGACTCTTCCAGACAGTTTAAAGAGACAGTCAACTTGGTGTATGTAAACGTTTGACCCTGTA
This sequence comes from Galaxias olidus, assembly GCA_026901105.3. Classification (NCBI taxonomy): domain Eukaryota; kingdom Metazoa; phylum Chordata; class Actinopteri; order Galaxiiformes; family Galaxiidae; genus Galaxias; species Galaxias olidus. The sequence goes on from JAPMUY010004386.1 coordinate 318,788, forward strand.
TGTACTTTTGAATTCTGACATAGTGAAATAAATATGTCTCTAATTGATTATTTTAAAATGACCTCTGATGTGAACAAAGTAGATGCCCTAATTTACTTGCCAAAATAAATGTATGTTAACATGAAACGTGTGGAGTTGTGAAAAACTGAGTTTGGGTATCTTTGGCCTAGGTGTATGTAAACCTTTGGCCTCAACTGTATATAATATATATATGTATTGTTTTTTTGTCTATCCATTAGCCACCATCCAAGAGGATCACTTTAAAAACGGAATGGGAAACGAATATTTTTCAACACAAAATACATTCTGCTTTCTCGGTATCACTGACCATACTTTTAATCCACTTGAAAGCAGACTCCAATAACTTATTGTAGCTACAAGTTCTTTTTTTACAAACCGTTACTTCCACTTCAACAAAACCTAGCACACTCAAACAAAAATTCCAGTACAGTCGTAGCGTCTTCGCAACCATGGTAACTCACTTAAATGGAGAGCAGAGCTCGAGAGCTAGACAGAACCTTGCTGCAAGAGCTAAACTGAGTAAGTGGTACAAAATGTCTGTTTGCAGATGAATAATAAAAGTAATTTTCATTAATTAATTTTAAAGAGCAGAGAAGCAATTCTGAGGTCCCCAAACCGGACACACTCCTCCCCCCGGCTACGCCTTGAGAGTCTATCCACGGAAAATCACAAACAGAACCGTGACAAGGGGCAGCCCTGGTGGAGTCCAACACCCACTGAAAACCGTATTTGACTTTGTGCAGAGCATACGGACGACAACTCTCACTCCGGTTATATAGGGACCGAATGGCTCATGGGGCACGTGGCCCCGATACCCCATACTCCCGCAGTACCCCCAACAGGACTCCCCGGGGGACACGGTCGTAGGCCTTCTCCAATTAGGATGCCTCCTGGGCGCCTCCCGTTGGAGGCCTTCCGGGCACGCACCTCACAAGTAGGGAGACCCCGGGGTACACCGCGGAGAACACGCTGGAGAGATTATATATCTCGTCTGGCCTGGGAACGCCTCGGGATCTCTCCAGGAGGAGCTGGAAAGAGG